>SNQJ01S0001833.1:189928-227496 GCA_010110895.2 Picea sitchensis
GCAACTCAACCAAGGAGGGCGCAAACTAGTTTGAGTATTCGAAGATCTGCAATAGACCTGTGTCCCGATTGCAGTTTCATTCCGACCCATTGGATATCCAGCCAGGGTGCTTCTATCGAGCCATCTATCATCAGATTCCGATGGTGGAATCTTGCAGATCGATTCATCCAGTCATTCAGGGCTTAGTTATTTCGGACAAACATTTGGTGTTGCATGCAGAGTTACAGAGAAGATCCGGACAAACCCTTCCGACCCATTTCATCATTTGGCAAGATGATCGTTTTGAGACATATAGCAGTAGATTCCGTTGGTGGAATCTTTTGGGGCGGTTTCAGTGTCCCAGGAGGGGCGCAAACCCCCCAGGGGTCCAGATCGAGTGCCACAGAGGTCAGATCCAAGTTTCGAAAAACATCCATTCCAGTATAGAGACTAGGGCGCTTCTATTGGAGTATTTTTTAGCACATTCTGACGGTAGATTCTTCCGGTCGAGTTTTCCAGCTGGTAGTGGTTACTGTATTTCTCTGGAATTGCACATTTTTGCTGATCTATCCGTGCATGCATCAGATCTGCTATCATCTTCTGATCACGGGTATTTTTATTATATCTTATTGTATTCTAGTACATATCCAGGAGATCTGACTAACATTTAGATTCTATATTTCCAGTAGGCTATTGTATTTCCATGCTTGAATCGTTATTATTCACAATATTGAGAAGTTGACATTCTTTACTCTTGCATGCGTCCTTTATATGCTTGTTAAACCTTAAATATGCAACATGCACATGTAATAACCAACATGCACCTGCAATAACCAACATGCAACCGTAATAACCAAATAATATCTCAAACACACGGCTAAAACGCATCCAGAAACCCCCAGTGTATCAGATCTGCAAGACAGAGCATTAGAACAGTAGAAAATATCTTGATCAGCGGGATCAGGGATATTTCACATGTTTTCCATATCTTCCAGTCCCAAATCTGTATTCCAAATGCCTTAACCCTTCCTGCCTAGCTTGTGTGGTATATTTAACAAAGTAATAACCCAATTGGAATCCATAAGGGATAAATGCTCTCTTTTTATCTTTTTTTTTTTTGGTACTAGGGGAATCAACAACTGGTGGTTCTCGT
Source organism: Picea sitchensis (assembly GCA_010110895.2). Lineage (NCBI taxonomy): Eukaryota > Viridiplantae > Streptophyta > Pinopsida > Pinales > Pinaceae > Picea > Picea sitchensis. The sequence continues at coordinate 191,061 of SNQJ01S0001833.1, forward strand.
ACTCATGTGACACGGGGTCAATCCCCGTCGGCTACCACTATAACCCCAGGTGCAACCACCCAGCCCGCAAAAATGGCGCACGAGTAAATCCGGGTGAGAATCGAACATGAGACTTCATTTTACAAATTTCCTTCCATTTACACGGCACTTGCCAATCCATCTACACCTGTGCGGGCCCTCTCTTTTTATATTTAACTAAGGAGGTATGGAACCCTTGCAAGATAGTCTGATAACAAATTTATCCTAGGGCCAATCTGTCTGGTACATATGTTGGTAATAAATGTGGGGCACCAATAACTCTGAAGATCCTAAAATAAGTGCATTTTTCTTCAAGATAACAATTTCCAATAAGTGAGATGATATTCATGGCTTGGACAATATTATACATTCTTGACATCCAAGTGTTGAGTTGCTTCACTACGTTGGCACCCCAATTGAACACACCACCTAACATTTCCACGGTGTATGCTAGTGGCATCCTGGCCTTAGTGAACCTAGAACAATCCTTCACACCATGTAATCTACATAGAAATACCATTAAATACATGTATGGATCTCTCAAATTAGTTATACCATACCATCCCAAGGTCCGATTAATGAATTTCTTATCCTCCTTCCACCAAGAAGCCATGAGTTTTATCACATCATGATGTACATGAAAATCCTCCAAAAATAGTTGTTTAGTCTGAACTATGGTTCCCGTAGCTTATATTATTTGTTAATTTCGTCTGGTAGGAATATTCCTACACATTGTCGTTGTTCAACATTGATGGACCATTTTACTGTACTGTATGACTTATGATCCATTCTAGAGCTTCTACGTAGGGTAGAACAAGGGACCTAACATCTACCATGTGCAACAAAGAATGATTGATGTTGGCGAAAACTCAATCATCTATGGATCTAATATGGGGTGTAAATTCTGGATAGTCTACATTCTTGAATTTGTTAAACAACTCATTCCAGGAAGGAAGTGGTACCTTAGTTCCAGTGACTGGATTTGTATCCTTGTACAATGGTGGTTGGATGAAAAATTTCTTCAATAGGACTCAAATTACAGGTTCCACTTTCGGTGCTTTCTCCGCTCCTTCTATGGGAGCAGGGTTTGATGCTTCACCCAACTGGGTGGATTTTCCTTTGGGAGTCTTCGAATACCGATGAGCGACACTTCTTCAAGGTGGAATTTTCCTGCACAAACAAATAACTATCAGGCCATAATCCATCATTTGTGTTTTATTTTTCAAGAAATCAAAACAATTACTCAGAGTGAACGTGTACCTAGGAAAACTTGGAGAAACTAACACCGAGGCTTACCAGTTTTGAAGAAGCGAAAACCCTAGTTAGAAAAACACAATTGCAACACAAAGCATTTTTTCAACACATAGTCATTTTTCTACTCAGGCTCTTCTTCAAGAAATCAATAACAACATATACATAATGCAATCATTCAAGCACATATATTTGAGCTCTTTAACAATAAAATATAACCATAAATCACAAGAGTACAATAGGATTGTGCAGATCTTCAATTTTAAATGAATTTATTAGCATGCGATGCTTGAATTTAAATTCGTCTATCGAATGACAATGTAGGTTTATGTATTTTATTTCATCAACTAGTTTAAAAAACCAGCTATTTTGGTGCACGATGTCTTATGCAATCGAGGATCAACGACTTGAAACCATCGACACTTTCCAACAAGATTTCCAACTAGACCATCGACACTTTCCAGCTAGAATACGTCCATGCCCATATGTCATTTAAACTGAAACTGGTCGATGCCGATAGAACATCGGTGATCGACGAAAAAACTTTCACCAAGTCACTTAAAAAAGTTAATCGAACCATCCGATGACCGATGAGCTCATTGGCATTGACGAAATTAAAGTGTGTTGATATTATAGTAGTTGCGGGAGGTATTAACCTCCACGTGTAACGTTTGACAAGACTAGAATATTTTAGGAAGCAAGAGAAACCCTAAAACGTTGGATAATAACCCCAGAAGACAAGTCAGCTCAAGAGAATATTTAATATTGAGTTATTAGCTTCCAGAAAGAGAAGTCGACCTAGTCAAGTGACACTCACTCACTCACAACTGCATAAGACTAGTGGTGCACAAGTTTGGAGAGGGAGTGCAGCTGCAACTGCTGCAACTGGGATTTTGGATTTTGGTTGGACTTTCTCTTAGTTTTGGTTGGACTTTCTCTTAGTTTTGGTTGGACTTTCTCTCTGTTATGGTTTGGACTTTCTTCTTGGTCTTTGGTTATTGTTTCTTGGTGCGCTAGCCTTGGATAAAGGTACACTACCTTGGTTGTCTATTGTTCTGCTTCCATAATTATTCTGTCTGTCAAGGTTAAGGTGCTAAGGGGTGGCGTTTGTGCATATGTTTGGGTGATAATATTGCTATATTGTCTATGGAAAAATGAGCACATCTCTTTATTTCTAATAGGTTATGTGCCCACACCACCTTAAAGACAGTCTAACCACTGGAAGGTAGAGCGAAAGTTCTTTGTTAAGCTCGTTGTGGCACTAGTTACAACTGCAACTACGTTTTTTGATTACGCAGTTGCAACAAACCCTAACCTTTGTGTTCATGCACTTTTGGTGAAGCATTTGAACTAATTCCTTGGAATCCTAATGTGCCCTAGCTTAGGGAACCTCTTGGTACCCTCAACTAGAAAAAACGCCAGGTTTGAATTTTTGGTCAAAGTCAAAGGTTGACTGGTCAAAGTCAAAGATTAACTTCTGATCAAATTAATTATGTTGTCAACGTTGAAATTTTAGAGTTTCTAGCTTGTTCTAATCATTGAATCTAATCTGTTCTGGTCAAGATGGTATCTAGTTTCAAATTGGACGATCCTACAAGACTTCAAAGGTATGCACTTGCATATGCTATCCAAGTTATATCATCTAGCAAAATGTGAGTGTGTTTGCAGAAAAACTATTAGAGACCTTGTCCAAGATGTAATCTTGGATTCAGTGCATTCATAGAAACAAGTGCACCCTCCATAGCAGTTGAGGCTTCAGGTTCCAAGTTTGATTAAATTGTTAAGCTTCAAATTTGTGTATATCAAGGGTGATAGTTGCTACAAACTGTGAACCAGTCTTTGAAAGATTCTAGTATTGGTAGGTGCAATGAATACTCTACTGCATATGGATACTATTGATATAGATGCTTATTGTACTTATTTGCAAGTTGAACTAACATCTCCTCTAGATAGATATTTCTTGTTTTCTCTTGTTGTTCTTGTTCCAGGCAGGTACCCTTGTGAAATATGTCTGATGAACAATCCTTGCAAAAGATGTCATAGAATAATTTTATAAGGATGACACAACTGCTAGATGGGAAACAATCATAATAGATAGAAACAAACTTAAAGAGACTCAGAGGAGTCATACTCGAAGGAATTCATAAATCAAAAGGAAACCAGAACATGCTTTTGACACTTTGTAGAAAGCAAAGAGAGATGCAACAGACGAAAGCATGGACTCTCTCAGATGGAGGGAGCTGATCACAAAATTCCAAAATAAGAGCATGCATATTTCTCATTCAGGCATGAAGCAGGGATTAGGAGGGAGTTAATTCCCAACGATATGATCCATTGAAGAAGAATCTGTAAAGACTATGAAGTATCTATCCATGTTCTTCATTGGAAGTAGCATCCATGATAAGCAACACATGTTCAGTTTGACTCTAGAAGAATTATTCTTTGAAAAGAAGCCTTGAATATACTTGGTTGTCCATCTACATTTATGTTCCTATGGTGGAAGGTTGGAGCCTTCACGAAATAAGGGAATGTAATCTATAGAAGATTCCATGGACTCCAACATTGAAGAGAAACATGAGGAAGAACATGCAGATTCGAAGAAAGAAAGAAAATCCAGAACAACTAATTGAACCGTTTTGAACCCACTAGAAGCAGTCAAGAAGAAGGAATGGAAGGAAGTTGTGATGAAGAATAATGTATGTGAGAAATTGTGAAAAAGACTAAAGCATTGATAGATACAAGGTGAGACTTAGGGCTAGAGGGTTCTCCCAGTAGGAGGGAGAAGACTACGATGACAACTTGTTATAGTAACCAGATATACCTCTACCTGAGCCATTATATCTCCTGCAGTATCCATGGGTTGGAGTTTACATTAGATGAATGTAAAGATTGTTCTTCTCAACAGAGTAATTGAAGAAGAATCGCATGTAGAGCAACCTCAAGGTTTTGAGGTATACCAGAAAGAGACCCTTTTATTCAGATGGAAGAAGACCTTGTATGGATTCAAGCAAACTTAGTGCAGAGCCTCTCATGTACAATAGAAGAATGGTGAAATCTTCCTATGGCAAAGGAAGTATATTGAAATGGTTCTTCAGAAGTTTGGGATGATGGATTGCAAATCCATGGCAAACTCCCATGATGACATATTTGAAGAAGATGAGAGACTCTAATCTAGTAGACCCGTCTCTGTATCGAAAATTGATTGGCTTGTTAATGTATTTGGAGAATATTCAGCTGGATATTTGTTTTGTGGGACGTTTAAGTTATGATATACAATTGCATGGATTTATCGATTCAAATTGGGCAGGGAGTGCATATGACAGAAGATGTGCTACTTGGATATGTTTCAGTTTGAGCTTTGCCACAATGTCATGGGCTAACAGGAAACAAAAGTATGTTGCACTTAGCACTGCAGAAGCAGAGTATATTGCAGCTTGTGATGCTTGTACGAAAGAAGTGTGGCTCCGCAAGTTGGTTTCTGGACTGTCTGATCAAGTGTTAGATTCAACCGTGATATATTGTGATGATCAAATTTGTGTGAAGATTTCAGAGAACCTAGTGTTTCATGATAGGTCGAAGCGCAATGATATCAAGAATTATTTTCTCCATGATAAAGTCCAGAGGGGAGAAGTGGTTCTCCAGTGTATCTCCATAGATGAGCAGATAACAAATATTTTGGTAAAGCCTCTGTCCAAGATGAAAAGTTTTCATACTTAAGGGACAAGTTGGGGCTCATGGAGACAACTTCTTTATTGAAAAAGGAAGTGATTACTGCTAGGTTGGGAGGGAGAACTGATATATTATTGATTTATGGAAAATCATTTTTCAAGTTCTGAAAATGGTCCAGGTTGGACAGTTCCTTTCCAGTCTGGAAAGTGGTTCAAGATTTCTGACGGGCAATCATTTTCTAGTTCGAAAAATGGTCCAGATCAGAAAGTCATTTTCGTAATGAAAATGGTTCAATAGATTGTTGATGTACCATAGACAACGATTCCCCTTGTGGCCAATGTGGGGGAATGGTCTAGCATAGTCATTCTTCTTGGCAGTCACTCTGAGTAGTGGTCAAGTAGAATGGTCTGCCTCGCTAGGCAGTGATTCTTTTTAAGTTCATATTTGTGAGAAGTTTTTAAGAATGGTTTGTTTTGGAGGTTGGTGTAGGACAATMATTTCCATAGAGAATGGTTCGGACAATCATTCCCTAGGGAAGACTCATTTTCTCCAGGTTGCACTGTGATTAGTGCTAGAGGAATGGCCCAGTTAGGTGAATGGTCTAGGTTCAAAAATCAGGGACATGCATTCCCTAGGGCATACTCATTCTCTCTAGGTTGCACTATGATTAGTGTCAGAGGAATGGCCCAGTTAGGTGAATGGTACAGGTTCATCAATCAGGGATAGGAATTCCCTAGGGCAGATTCATTCTCTCTAGGTTGCACTATGATTAGTGTTGAAGGAGTGGCCTAGTTAGGTGAAAAGTCCATGCTCAGAAATCATATACAATTATTCTTCTATGCTTGGGAAGAATGGTCCAAATAGCCCATGGATAATGTTTTACCTTCTAAGGGTAGATGCTCTTCCAGATCTCACAGATGTGAGTGGAAGAATGGCCCAGATGTCTCAGTTTGTATCATGATATTGTTTATGCAGGTTGATATAAGATGATATGATTGTTGTGGAGACTGTATGTCTCTGGACAATAGTTGTATTCTACTCTGGTGGATGTGATCCACTGATAGTGACTATGTGTCATTGGTTAGTATCTGTGTGCTACTAGGAGTGGTTGTGTACCACTGGGTAGTAGTTGTGTTATATTGGATGGCATTGTTATGATTGCCATGGAGACTACCACTAGTGTTGGAGATGATTGCCAACTAGATGGATAGTTAGTGTGCTGATGGACAAACATTCTCCAGGCAGAAAATGGTCCAGGAAGGAAAGATTGATGGTGGATAGACATTCTCCCTATGGAAAATGGTCCATGTTGATAGATTGTTGATGTACCATGGACAACTATTCTTCTAGGACGTATGTACGGATTAGAAGAATGGTTCGTCTCCCCAAGTTCACAATAGTGACCAGAGTGCAAAGATTGGTCCAAGACATACATTTTCCCCGAGTTCACAGTAGTGGTCGAAGGGAAAATGGTCCAGGACAATCATTCTTCTAGGACATATGTCTGGATTAGAAGAATAGTCCTTTTAGCCCATGGTGTGACTTCCAACATCTGTTGGAACAATTATTCGTCTAGGACATATGTCTGGATTAGAAGAATGGTTCTTGTATCACTATGTTGAGTGAATGACTTATTCAACATCATGCTCGATTACTCAGATGGAGTATGGCTTCGAGAGATGATGCAGTTGATGCTATCAGATGATACTAATAATGATGATGTTGCTCGTGAGTTGATCTATGTGATCATGAGATAGCATGTCTGGCTATGATGATGCTACCGGTTGAATGGTTTGTTTGTGCTCAATACCATTTCCTTTAATACCTCCCTAGCTAGGAGGGAGTGTTGATATTATGGTATTTGTGGGATGTATTGACCTCCATGTGTAACCTTTGACAAGACTAGAATATTTCGGGAAGTAAGAGAAACCTTAAAACGTTGGATAATAACCCCAAAAGACAAGTCGGTTCAAGAGAATATTTAATATTGAGTTATTAGCGTCTAGAAAGAGAAGTCGGCCTAGTCAAGTGAGATAGAGCAGTATAAATAGAGGGTGCTAGAGATCATTTGACACTCACTCGCTCACAACTGCATAAGACTAGTGGTGTGCAAGTTTGGAGAGGGAGTGCAGCTGCAGCTGCTGCAACTGGGATTTTGGATTTTGATTAGACTTTCTCTTAGTCTTGGTTGGAGTTTCTCTTGGTTTTTGTTTGGAATTTCTGCTTGGTATTTGGTTATTCTTTCTTGGTGCGCTAGCCTTGGATAAAGGTGTGCTACCTTGATTGGCTATTGGTCTGCTTCCATAATTACTCTGTCTGTCAAGGTTAAGGTGCTCGGGGGTGGCCTTTGTGCCTATGGTTGGGTGACAATATTGCTATATTGTCTATGGAAAAATGAGCACATCTCTTTATTTCTAAAAAAGTGTCCATTCATCAAAACATGCAATCGAAACCCCCTGATTGTTGATTATGGCTCGAGAAGGCTGTACAATGATTACGTATTTAGTGACGCAGGAGCTGGCGTATTGAGTGATGCAATAGCTGGCGTATTGAGTGATGTGTCAGCTAACGTGGTAGGTGACAAGATAGTTTAATGTGGCAAGAGATGAGACACATTTAGTGACATGGATGATGATGCAACAAGTGATGGGGCATCTTACATGGATGATAAGGAAATCCATGTGGTAGTACAAAACTCGTGCTAGAGAAAATGGCGTGGATCCTCCAGGGATCAAAATTTATAGAATCCTGTCTTAACAATCGACAATCAATATTCCCTAAGATTTTGCATTAGACGACTATGAATCATTTTTTCTCCTACAGTTAAATCGACATCGACACACATTACAATTTCTTCATTTCTTTGCAAGGGATTTTGGTAGACACTGATGACCGAACCTCATTGGTTATTGACGATATTTCTCATTCTTTTCCCAAATTTGTCAAAATATCTTTCCAACCCTCGATGCGTTATCGGTGTTGACCAAGTGCCTATCGAAATTGGGAAAATCAATAACTCTTTATGGGTTTTTTTGGATTTTTGCAAAATTCCTTAAGTCTATACCCTCTTTTTACTTAGACTAGGAAGTTATATCCGTACCTTTTCCCGGGGAAACCCTTTTAAGCTTTAAAAACAAATGACCAAGAAGGATCAGAGAGTGCGACACAAACCAAACCACAAGCAAGCTAAACCTAAAACAAAGAAAATCTAAAAGAAAATGGTACCCATTGAAATGTATGATATTTCAAAGTGTGTGTTGAGGCCTAAACACTAGTGAGAGTTTTAATTTATGTTTTCCGACATTTTCATTTAACACATGGATACAATTTGAATGTCTGGTATGCAGGGTACAAATTCATTTTAGACCATTGCAAACTATATTCTTGAATAAAAACATTGCAACAATTTGGAAAGATAAATGTTCTTAGTATAGTTTCTGACTTGATGAGAGATGTGACCTCAAAACAAGAACCCGGTCCTTAAAAACCCATATTTTTTGTAAAAAACAACGAAATCAACCTATGAATAAAAAACTGGTGCTATTGGAATCACTTTTTTTTCGAGGCTAAAATTACAAGATTTTTCCACCATGGTCTTAAATCCATGTAAAGTTGCAATTCAAAACCTTAAAATCAACTCTCAAATCAAAAAGTGATGCTCCCAAAATCACTCCTTTATTTATTTATTTTTGGGTTAAAATTGCAACTTGTTTGAAATCACGTCCTTGACAACCAGTGTCGTTGCAAGAAAAAATCTTAAAATCGACCCCCAAAATGAAAAGGGATGCTACAAGCCTTTTTTTTCGGGGCTAAAATTAAAACTTGTTTAAAACCGTGACCTTGATAACAAATACCATTGCAAACAAAAACCTTAAAATCGATCCTTGAATAAGAAATTGGTACTGTTAGGAGAACCCCTTCTTTTATTTCGAGATTAAAATTACAACTTATTTGATATGATGACATTGACAATTGGTGTCACCATGAACAAAAACTTCAAAATAAACACTCGAATCAAAATATGCAAAATATGGTGCTACCTGAAATACCATTTTTTGGTTTTGGGCCTAAAATTTGCACAATCAAACATTTTTTTTTTTAAATAAACATTTTTAATTAAAAAAATAAATATTTTTTTTTATCATAAAGAAAATTATTTTATTTTTTAAAAAATCATAAAGAAAAATTATTTTATTTTTTAAAAAGATATATATTTTAAAATATTGTAATTCAAATATTAAAAAAACAAAAACAAAAATCAATATAGGTTTTTTTTGTCTTTTAATATTTGAATTAAAAAAAAAAATTAATTTGTTATTTTTAAATATTTTTTAAAATAATTTGTTTATTCAATTATACATGTAAGTCTAGTTTTGTTTTATTTATATTTTTTTAATATTCTATTGTTCTAAACCTTTTTAAAAAATTATCGATTTAAAAAAATTCCTTTTATTTAAAAAAAAAAACATATATATATATATATGAACAAAAAAATTGGTATTGCGGGTAACACCACGTTTTGATTTGATTGTTTATTTTGAGGTTTTGGTTTGCAACAACATCAATTGTCAATGCGACTGCATTAAATATGTTACAATTTTAACCTTGAAAATGAAATGAGTGTTATCTTTTTTTGTCCAGAAGAAAATTTCACAATTATATTAAGAAAATATAATTTTTAACATCCGAAGAGTACAATAAATATCCTGGAAAGAATAAAGCCATGCACTAGAATAAACCAAAACTAAAGACATAAACATCATGTCGGTTACATACTTAAACTCCTTTACTAATACTCCTCAATGTAAAGAGTGCAACCATGATGACTGGATCTTTTTTGGGTTAGGAAAGGAGACTGAAAATCCTCGCTTATCAACAGATCTTGGCTTGAAGTAATAATACAACAATCCACTCAAACAGAGATCAAAGGTGAGAAGCAAGAAGTAAAAAAAAAGAGTTAATAGATATTGATGAGACGACATTGTCCCTCCACTCCTTCAATCCATAAGTGAAGCGTGATGTAACCCTTTGGTTCAGTTAATGCTTTCTTTGATAGCGCATTTGCTTCTTTGTTGTATTCACAGTAAATGTGAAAGAACTGGATTCTCTCCAAACAGTTTCTTAGAATTCGAATTCTGTGTTTCCAGCCTTCAAGAGAGCTTACTTGCAATTCACTATTTTCATTCAACCACTCGATAATTACCTTTGAATCGCCCAGAATTTGAATCTTTGGGAGAGAAAGTAGATTTTCTAAGAATAAAGTAGCCCATGCACCCATTAATTATTCCTTCGAATTCGTACCGGATCCATAGTTTAGGTATCATTTATGAACCAAAGATGTCGAAAGTTTAATTGTGCCTCCAACTCCACAACACTGACCATTCGCCTTTGCTGCACCATCAAAACAAGTTGTTGGAAATTCAAAGATCTGATTAATCAAGCAGGAATGTAACGAAGATTGGTTAATAATTTCCATAGGCTTGTGAACTGATCCAAACGATCAAATCACAACTGAGTGTGGCGAGGGAGTTTTCTCTTCAAAGATCGTTGCATTCCTTTCTAACTAGACAAACCAACATATTAATGGAGCTAAACTAGTTGGAGCTGATCAGTTTTCTATCCACTTTGAAAGACTGTCCTCCAAGTTGCTTCCACCCCACTTCTGTTTATAATTCTCTATAGAGTAGATTTTATTCCAAATGGTTTATGTAAAAGAACAGTGAATGAAGAGATGGTTCGTATTTTCACTGTCACTTTTTCATAGTAGGCATTTGCTAGGGCCTTCCCATCCTCTTCGTTGGAGGTTTGGCCAAGTCAGGATCTTGTTGTTTGTTGCCAGCCACAAGGAGAGTTTAACCTCTAGTTGTAAATCCCACTTCCACAATTTATTACGCCATCTGGAAGCATTCAACAGATTTTGAGTGGCGCAAGTGGCCAAGTAAACATTCTTTGTAGTAAGGTTCCCGGAAGTATCCCCCCCGATCTAGAGCAATTCATCAACGCTATCCGTTAGTGTGATGCCCGAGGATTGAAGAGATTGCCTTAACTGGTCCCACTCCACTGCCAGGTCTCCCAAGAGTTCTAAATTAGAGCTGCCAATCCACTAATATGAACAGGGGTCGTGTTGTTGCGCTTTTTAGGCATGGGCAAGCACATTTATTTGTTTTTGATGCAAAGTAGACAGAAGATGTGAAGACAAGAGCGATTGAAGGCCCAAATCCATAATTATGTCTCTCCTTATCTCAACAAGGGACCCCGAACCTGGCTTCCAGCTAAGCCAATTGGTAATGAGATGAATCGATTTCAGAAGACCCTTCCAGATTTTAGAAGCTGAAGACTGATAGAAAGATTCTGAACGGAGCCAGTTACAAACTGTCATAGAGTGGAAATATTTTTCTTTTAAAACCTTTTTCCATAGACTGTCTCATGTTAGAACTCTCTAGAGCGTTGTAGCCGCCAATGCTTTGTTGAAAGTAAAAATGTTGAGGAATCCCCATCCCCCAAAACGTTTTGGGCTGGCGAGAGTTTCCCAATTAGCTAGATGGAAATGATGTGCATCTGTATTCCCTTTCCATAGGAAATTGTATAGTAGCTTTGTTAGTCTATGGAGCATGGACAATGGGACGACAACTAGTGATAACCAGTACATAGGTTGGCTTTCAAGTACAACTTTGCAAAAAGTATGTCTACCTCCCAGGGACAACCATCTATAGATCCAATGACTAATCCACTTTTCCACTTTTGTTAAGAGCCAAAGCCAATCTTCTGCTCTCTGAATTCGTTCTTTTAAGAAGTACCTCAGGTACTTGAAACCCCCATCTAGATCAATGAACTTAAAGGGGAGAAGTTGCTTGAAAGGGAAAAGTTCAGCCTCCTCGAGACCAGAATAGTGTAGAGTACATTTGTCAAGATTTACTTTTAATCCCGAGGCCGAATAGAACAAATGAATAATACACTTGATCTCTTGCCATTCCTGCAAAGATGCATTAGTCATCAGTAACACATCATCAACAAAAAATAGATGGCGTATTTTCGTCAATCTGGTCACTTTAATTCCAGTTAAGGAGCCTTCACTTTGACTGGGTTTTAGTAGCAGGCTCAAACTTTCCATCACAAGGATGAAGAGTAAGGGAGATAGTTGACATCCCTAACGAAGGCCTCTGCCAATCTTGAAAAAATTGGTGGCCTCTCCATTTACTAAGACATCTAGGGACACATAGTTAACATATTCCAGAATCTAGTTGGTCAAATGAGTTCCAAATCCCACCTGAATTAAGATCAGTCTCAGGAAGTCCCAATTGATGCAATCATAGGCTTTTTGAAGGTCTAGTTTAAGAATTAAGGCTTTTAAATTCTTTTGCTTGATGCTATGAATGCATTCATGAGCATTTCCAATTGCATCATGGATCAAACACCCCTCCAGAAAGACAATTTGTTCTACTGAGAGATTCCTCGACAAAATCGGCTTAATACGGTTGGCTATAACTTTTGAGATTAATTTGTAAACCAAATTGCATAAGGATATCGGGCGATAGTCCCCAAAAGTCTGTGGTTTGTTGGACTTTGGAATCAAGGCCAGAAACGTGGAATTAAGGTTTCCAGCAATGCGTCCACCAGATCTAATCAACTCCACCAGTGCCAAAAGATCTTCACTTATCAAATAAAAAAAATGAGAGAAAAATTCCACAGTCCAGCCATCCAGGCTTGAACTTTTTTCTCTTTTGAATTGTGATAAAATCGATTGTAGTTCCTGAGAGGTGGCCGACAAATAGAGTTCTCTAGCTTCATCATCACTAAGCCATTTTTTTAAAAAGCCAGCCACCTTTACCTATTCAGTAATAGAAACCAACTCATTGTTATTGAAAAAACTCTTAAAATGATTTTCAGCCTCCTTTGCTATTGCATTCTGACCTATATGAAGTTGGCCCGAGTCGTCTTTGATTGCCCACAAATGTTTATTGATTCTCCTCTTATTAGAGAACTGGTGGAAAAACTTAGTGTTTTGTCACCGCTTTGTACCCAAATAGCGCGGCTTTTGAGACACCATCGTTCCTTCTAAGACTTAAGAATTTTATTTCTTTCGGATTCAAGTCTGATGAGGAAGGTCTCTTTATCCAGATGAATTGGACCATCCGAGATCTCCTTTAACAGATCTTTGATATTTAATTCCAAAATTTCCAAGTGCTTAATATCCCGATCCGGTTGTTCCTTTAACCATCTTTTGGTTTGTATATCTTCAAATCCCTTAACTTCCATAGAAAGTGGCATTGTATATCTTCTTCCTGGTGATAAATCTGGTTAATCCACAGGTTAGAAACCATACAGTTGTAGTCTTAGAGTAAAAACAACAACTAAATGCAATATTTAGAAAAACGAAAACTCTCGAGAATTCTCGTCAAATTGGTAACTATGTTTCTTGCACTTGAGAACATAAATTCTTGTAAATATAATTCAACTGTATCTTAAAAGAAAAAATGAATATAAAATTGTGTTGTTTATGTTGAAACTATCTTTTGGTCTTGCTTTTGGTTCACTAATTATAATTAGGCTATCACAATCTTTGTAGTTTGAGTGGAGTTTACCTTCTACTTGGTGAGTTGTTAGAGGAACTGATTTCGCTCAAAAGTGTCTACCACTCTTAGATAAAAACGTACTAAGTTTTGCCTCTTAACTAATAGAAAATGACATTGTTTGAAACATAGGAGTACCTTGTTCCTTTAGTCTATATTGGATTTTCCCTAACCTACAAGGTAAAATCAAAAACATGTTTTGATATAAGTGGATAGGCGTATATCAATATTTCAAAAGTGGATTTAAACTAGGTTTGTGTTGCAATTTACAATTCGAAAAGTTTCAAAGGCAAAAGGTTAACACAAGGATAAATGAGAAAACGCCAATGTGTAGTTCCCTGTTCGTAATGATTATATTTTGTGTATGGATAAGGGACTGGACCATGTGATCCCATAAAATGTGTGATTTTTCCTTAACATACAGATCGCCTCTTTAGCCTTTTAAGTAAAAATTCGAATAATCTTAAATGTGAGGTTGCAACTAAAAATCTAGACGAAAAATAGAAAGCCAATTAAGTCATAGGAAACAAAGATCCGAGAAGAAAATGTTGCCATGGCGTTCAAAACCTCCATGATTAATTAGTGATAAAGTTCTTATTAGTCCCTGCCTCCGGCTAGGGACTCTAGCAACCGCTGGGTAACGATGGTTGACCACTTATTAAGTAGTGCATTATGCTTTATTAATGGGTACATTTTAAAGTTCTTTAAAATATTTTGCCGTGTTATATCTTTTTGACTCTATTAGTTCATCCACTTTGTAAAACATATCCAACCTATCCTAATGTTTACAAAAACATCGTAAATAAAATATTAACTTGAATTAATTTAAAAAATTAAAAAAAAATAATAATAATAATAATTTTTTTAAATTATAGTTTTTTTTAGATTGGTCTATAAAATCTTGATGGGATTTAGTTTCCATGGTGGATGGCAATATTTTTAATTTATTTGTCACATTTATAAATTGATTTTAAAATAAAATAAAAAACCATTTCATACATAGAATATGTAGCTTAATTTCTGAAGTTGTCATTCATAACATTAAATAGGCATGCTTAGTATTCAATATTTTTTTTGTTTAGGAAGTTCTTCATTGCAGTCTATGTTCACTGTAGTCGATGCTCTACGCAACTCACTGCAGTCTATGCTCTAGGAAGTTCACTGCAATCTATGCTCTGATCTATTCACCACCTCACCACCTTGCCACCTTTCGAATGCCTATAATTACATTACAATGAAGGTGTAATAAATTACACACAGATTCTACAAAGCACACGACTTGCTTAAATCTTGTGGGAGGTTGCCTTTGAAATCATGTTGCTCTAGAACTACCCCAATTTTCAAAAGATACAGTAATATAGAAAGCTCACCCAGATTTTCCAAAGAGCATGACTTGTTGAAATCTTGTGGGAGGTTGCCTTTGAAATCATGTTGCTCTGCAACTGAATCTCAGAGATTTGAAAGATACAGTAATATAGAAAGCTCACCCAGATTTTTGAAAGATACAATAATATAGAAAGCTCACCTAGATTTTCCAAATCACATGACTTGGTGAAATCTTGTGGGAGGTTGCCTTTGAAGTCATGTTGTTTTGCAACTGAATCTCCGAGCTTTTGAAAGATACAACAGGCGAAAGATACATCAGGAAACAACTATGTTTGGATGTTGAAACAAAGGAAAGTTACATGTTCTCTTTAATTCTTGAATGCAAAATTCAAAAGTATTATATAAATTATCAAATGCATACATACTACATAAGCATGAACTGTTGTCGGAGCCATGTAGTTTAAATGTAAATTTCTGCACAAGTTTGAAATCTAATTTGAATTTTCTTTTTCCAAAAAATCTACATTTTCTTTGTGCAAATAAACTGCAACTACTTGGTAGAAATTACAAATTTGAATGAGTAAAAAAAAACCATAAAACCATAACCAATGGTATGAGGAAAAAAACATCAAAATCCCCTGCACTATCGAGAAGAAAAAAAACTTCTAAAGGATAAATTGATATAAAAATAAAAAAATATGCATTAACATACAACTATTTGTAATTAATTACCTGTAGGTTGTAGGTTTTTCAGGCGAAGAGCCCATCTAGAGGATGACATGGGTGGATCACAAAATCCCTCCAGTTGCTTAACAGATAAGACAATTGATAAAGAAAAATCCTAAAATATAAGAGTCCATGGCAAGGTTATTCCTAGTACAATACCCTTTCGTGTGAATGGAGGATAAACTCGAGAAATAAAAAAGGAAAGCAATGCGATGATGAGTGGGATTGAAGGCTCATGTACCTGAAAAATCCATCCTTCTCACATTCACATCAGATTTTTTCCATTACCCTTGTTCTGTTAGGGCCATCAGGTCATGCAGATCCACTACTAGAATGTTATTAGAGTAAGAGATCTCAGACAACCGAGGGCATTCATTTTGAGGCAAAATATATGTATCCCACACTTAAAGATGTTTTTTTCCATTGCACAGTAGGGTTTCAACAAGATCATCCTTAGACTGAAGCGGGTTTTCGAGTTTATTCCTTGCTTAAATATTTTTTTGTGTGAGGTTCGTTTTCATCCATGACAACCTGTTTTCCCCCAAAACCCTAGGGTTTCAGGTTGCATCAGTGGTATAGGGCTCGAATCCAACTACCAGAAAATGTACCCATACTTTTCTTCTATTTTCATTCAAATCTCACCCAACCCATTGGAGTTCATGGCCACTTGTTCAAGTATCAGTGGACGATGCTTTAACACTGGTTCGGTTAAACCTCCGAGCTAAAGGCACATAGAGATGTAGAAGGTTTAAGCATGGGTCAAATGAATGCTCCTACAATGAAGAATAAAATGAGTTTATTCCTACTTGATTACTGATCCAGGTGGATATCGGTGGCCACCCAACTTTTCCAACTGACTTAAAACAATTTTCTGGCAATTTTGGTAATTTACTATTTTTAGCAGTTTTTCGGGTCCTGAACTTCCGGAACCACTTTGAGGCCCTAAACGACGTTTTTTGGGCATGGTCCGGTCTGCCAACTATTGTATTCCTCGGATAGATATTTCTAACGATCTATTGTGCGCCCCAAACGTAGATCGTATGCCAAAGTTACACCTCGGGAAAGTTGATACACCAAACTACCCAAAACAAGGTCCACATTGCACAAAATTGTTGGCTTTTCATCTTCTCGGGTTAGGGTTTTGGATTTTACTTATGTTAAAAAGGCCTTTGGAGCCTCATTGTAACGATCATATTCTTGTGAATGCGAGTATCCATCACATCTCTTCTCAGTGATAAGCTGCCACCATTCTAGCGAATCTTCCACTCTGTATTTTTACAGTCTCTGTACATTTCTTTCATTAATAGAAATCATATATTACTGTCTCTCTATGTTTATGGTTGCATCTCTGATACATTTCTATTATATTATTGGATATCCACGATATCTATGTGCATTTATTTATTATATCTCCGCTCTCATTTCGTGTCGAAAATAATCCGGATCAGTGGTATCAGGGCAGGTTGCTCTTGATCATTTTTCAGTGCATGTCCCCGACGAGGTCCAAGTATAATAAGTTGGGTCTCGAGCTTATCTCTCTTGAAGACAATCGCTCTTGCACGCCCAAGAAACCCTCCATGGCGAAAGAAAAGAAAAATGACGGAGTAGACGATCCTATCAATTTGTTGCTTGAGCAAGATCTCACGTGACAGAGGGACAAAATGATGGAGAATTTTTCCCACATCCTTCAATGCTTGCCGATAGCAACAGGCGCATCTTCATCAAACAACCACTTTGGAAGCACCTCTCTTTTCAAGGTACAGGTTAATTTTGATATTCCTGTATTTGACGATAAGATAGATGCATATGCGATAGACAAATGGTTAAATCTATTAGAAGGTTATTTCTCTGTTCATAATTTTTTCGACAGGGAAAAGATCACCTTCACACTCCTTAAATCTCTCCCCCATGTCAAAATTGGTGGGAAACTTACTAGGAGCAAAGTTCCACAGAGGAGTCTGGAATATATGGGGGCAAGCCCACTTTATATTTTTGTGTGGATGCGGTAAAGGAACAATATTACCCTGTTGGCAACTATGAGGACCAGTACATGAGATGGAACACACTGCGGAAAGAGAGGGGCCAAGCAGTTCTGGAGTTCACCAATACCTTCCATACCTTGTGCACCAAGATGGGTATCAAAGACTCTGAACGACATTTGGTTTTGAAATACCATGGGGCTCTACACAGATACATCCAAACTGAAACAAATTTTATGGACATCTCATCACTCAATGCTGCTTATCGATATGTTATTAAAATCAAGCAGAAATTTAAGCATCAGACCAAACGGGAGTTCGAGTCTTCAAATCTGCAACAACCAAAGTATGACAAAGACGACCCTAACAAACAATCTTCCGAAAACCAGTCCAAGCCACAGGAAAAAAAGGGTCACAGGAAGACAAAGAAGGACACTGGAAAATGGTGCGATTTCCACAAAAGCCCCTGGCACAACACCGATGAATGTCTCTAAAAAAATTCATTGGTGGATGAGATCAAAGACAAGGAGCCGAACCCTGATTCAAAATCTGATTCTGAAAATACTGGTAAAAGACAGATCATCGATGCAGACCCCAATGTTATTGTCATGATTGCAACAATTCAACCAGAAGAACGAACAGATCCTGAAGAGGGGGAGCAACTTTTTCATTCACATATGTGGGTGAAGGGAACCCCGCTGCATTTTATTGTTGATAGCAAAAGCCAGAAGAACCTTATCTCAACAAAGGTCATCAAACAATTGGGATTGTCGACAACACCACACCTGCAACCATACAACATTGGGTGGCTTCGCCAAGGACGAGATCTTCGTGTCATCCAGCAATGTTGATTGTCATATGACATCCAACCCTTAAAGGATGAGGTATTATGTGATGTTGCCCCATTGGATGTCTGTGATGTTCTCTTGGGCCAACCATATATGTGGAGACGCCATGTTGTTTATGAGTCTCAATCCCGTAGTGTCATTGTTACTTTTTGGGGTCATCCCTACAGAATACCAGAGGTAGTTCCAACTATTTTCCCACCTAAACAGTGTCGCAAGGTAGTATCTCATACTACAAAATTCATCTTCTTCACAATCTGTTCAAAGGGTGAACAGAAGGATACTGCAACCACTACAGCCTCGGCCCAAGCACCTTCTATCCAACAGAAGAAGGTCGAAAAGATTGCAGCAAAGTGTAAAGATTCCTTCTGCACACAAGCATCTCATGTAGCCAGGCTGGTTAAAACGGTCCAACCCTTCCAGCCACATGTTCATGACAACCTTCAACAAGATAAGCAACACAACTTCCCCAACAAGGAAAGCAACTCATCAAGATGCAGATTCAACAAACACTTTTCCCTCTCCCCCGAGAACTCAACACAATGGAGACCGTTTCTTCCTAAGGAGGGAGGATTGATCTAGGTGGATATCGGTGGCCACCCACCTTTTCCAACTGGCTCAAAACAATTTTCTGGCAATTTTGGTAATTTACTATTTTTAGCAATTTTCGGGTCCTGAACTTCCAGAGCCATTTTGAGGCCCTAAACAACGTTTTTTGGGCATGGTCTGGTCTGCCAACTATTGTAGTCCTCAGATAGATCTTTCTAAAGATCTATCGTGCACCCCAAACAAATATCGTATTCCAAATTTATGCCCTCGGGAAGTTGATACACCAAACTGCCAAAAACGGGGTCCACAAAACTGTTGGCTTTTCATCTTCCGGGGTTAGGGTTTTGGATTTTACTTATGTTAAAAAGGCCTTTGGAGCCTCATTGTAACGATCATATTCTTGTGAATGCGAGTAGCCATCACATATCTTCTTTGATCCATATGGATATCGGTGGCCACCCACCTTTTCCAACTGGCTCAAAACAGTTTTCTTGTAATTTTGGCAATTTACTATTTTTAGTAGTTTTAACTTCCAGGGCCATTTTGAGGGCCAAAATGAAGGTTTTTTGGGATCAATCTTCCCAATGACAATCAAAGGAATGATTGAGCCCCCAAAATGAATCTCCTCGATGATACCTTTCCAACAGGCCATCATACGCCTAAAACGAAGATCATATGCAAAAGTTACGACCCCGGGAAGTTGATCTACTAACTTACCCAAACGGGGCCCACATGACTTTTGGTGCTTCATCTCCTAGGGTTAGGTTTTCGGATGTATAGGGTTGTTGGAATTCCTGTTTATTTTAAAAATGCCTTCAGAGCCTCATTGTAATCATCTTATTGCGAATGCGAGTAGCCATCACATCTCTTCTCAGAGATAAGCTGTCACCATTCTAGCGAGTCTTTCACTCTGTATTTTTACAGTCTCTGTACATTTCTTTCATTAATAGAAATTGTGTATTACTGTATATCTATGTTTATGGTTGCATATCTGATACATTTTTGTTATATTATTGAATATCTATGATATCTCTATGCTTTTCTTTATTATATCTCCACTCTCATTTCGTGTCGAAAATAATCCGGATCATTCTCAGAGATAAACTGCCACCATTCTAGCGAGTCTTTCACTCTGTATTTTTACAGTCTCTGTACATTTATTTCATTAATAGAACTCATGTATTACTATATCTCCATGTTTATGGTTGCATCTCTGATACATTTATGTTATATTATTGGATATCCGCGATATCTCTGTGCATTTCTTTATTATATCTCCACTCTCATTTCATGTCGAAAATAATCTGAATCAATTACCATCTCTGAAATTATTCTTGATTTCATCGTATTTTCCACCGATTATTCTTTGCAGGTTTTCTTGTATGATCCCTAGACTTCCTTCTAGTGTAGAACCTCGGTCGGCCTTCTTCAGTCAGATCTCTCCCCTGACCCTGATGAATGAAGGGTGGCTCTCGCTTTGCATGCCGACATGATCTTAAATAAACCCTATAGTATTCAACAGGGCCTCACGCCATAAAACATTTGGTTTATCTAGGTGTCAGATCATACACTTAATATGCAGTGAAGAAATAAATTCTCCTTTCTTAGTGCAGTAAATAAACAAACTCTCCTCTTGGGTTGATTCATATAATAGAGCACACCATACTCCAAAAAGTTGTATCCTTCTGTACATTATGTCCTCGAAATATTCACAAACGGCTCCATACTTCCTTGAGTCGAGTAAAACCTGACATCTAGATCACTTTGAAATGGCCAAGATCTATCCGCAGGGCCACATTCGAATTCTGAAGCACGACCTCGAATTCCTTTATCTTCAACCACGTCCCCTTGCGGTTGTAATACACGTGGGGGTGTAAGTATTGATAATTGTTCCTGTTGGAATACTCATGAAGGTGCAAGTATTGATAAATGTGATATGCCTTATTATCATGATTAGTGTTGGAAAATGAAATTTCACCCAGTTATGGAAGTCAACAGTTGTAATGTAATCAGAGATGACCTCTTTTTAATTTAAAAACTAGCATTNTCCTTGTTGTTTATGTAGATTGAAATATTTGGTCAAAAAAGGAGTGGTGATCAATCGAAAAAACAATGGAGGAGCAAGTTGTGGTTGACCTACACTACCATCTCAAGCCGACATGCTTTTGTCCAGAGAGTGCACTCATATAGCTGGGTGTTGCTAGTTTTTTTTCAAATGAGCAATTCATCCAAGTGAGGCTCAAAACAAATGCTAGCTATATNAGTTTTTAAGATTTAAAAGTAAAATTGTAATGCAAACTTATAAATATCCTTGTTGTTTATGTAGATTGAAATATTTGGTCAAAAAAGAAGGAGTGGTGATCAATCGAAAAAACAATGGAAGAGCAAGTTGTGGTTGACCTACACTACCATCTCAAGCCGACATGCTTTTGTCCAGAGAGTGCACTCATATAGCTGGGTGTTGCTAGTTTTTTTTCAAATGAGCAATTCATCCAAGTGAGGCTCAAAACAAATGCTAGCTATATGAGGTGGATGGATGCACGATGGAATCTGCTTAGAGAACTAGAGACTGTCTTACAAAGCCATTAAGAATAAATAGATCTTATAAGATATTTAATTATGTGCATTTTCCTTCATTTTTCTTTAGATTTTTATAGAAACGTTTTATTATTGTTGTTGATCAGTTTCCAGAAATCTTGTTTCCCTAAATATATCACTTTTTACTAATAGTCTTCATTCTTAATAATAATTAGTTTTTAGAAATCTTGTTATTCTTCGTTCTTAATAATAGTTAGTTTCCAGAAATCTTCTTTCCTTAAATATATCACTTGTTACTTCTTAATAATAATTAGTTTCCATAAATATTTTTTCCTTAAACATATCACTTGTTACTAATAGTCTTCGTTCTTAATAATAGTTAGGTTTCATAAATCTTGTTTCCTTAAATAGTGTCTTATAATACCTTTTTGGTAATTAATACTCCCTTGGTTTACATAATGTGCAACGTGGAACAATGCAATGAAACACACCATATAATAATGAAAATATAATAATATTATTTCCAATTTAATAAATAAATAATCCTTATGTTCACAATCTAACATTAAAATTATAAGCCACAATAGACATCACTGCGTTTTTTTAAAAGCTTTATGATTCTTCCATACATCACTGCTTTTCAACTTTGAAAAGCTTTATAAGCAACACAATTTTTCACCATCAAAATTTAACATCAAAATTATAAGCCACAACCGACATCATTGTGTTTTAACTTAAAGTTGTATGATTATTCCATAATTATTATTTATTAAAGTCACAACAAACATCACTCCTTTTTAACTTGAAAATCTTTATAATTATTCCATAATTATTATTTATTAAAGATCGTTTTTACATGGTAAAAACATGATTTTTTCTCATTTATAAAATCATAATTATTTTCAAAAAAACAAAACTCTATTACTTGACATGACTCTATGTAATGTATGTTTTTGCACTATTATGAGAATGTTTTTGTTCATCCAAGCATAAGTAATATATACACTGCCACTGTGTGCTCAATTTGGATTCACATCCCTTAATAAAATCAATAATATTGGGGAAATTTCTATATACTTGAAATCGTTAAGTGTAGTAATATATATAATGCCATTGTGTGCTCAATTTGGATTTCCATCCCTTAAAAAAACAAAAAATCATCGAAAATTTTTGTATACATGAAATCATCAAAAAAATTGTATACATGAAATCGTAAGTGTAGGTAATTGATCTACTTTTTAGCACCACTAACAAATTTATGGATTAAAATAGAAAACTAGGGTTGTTGTTTGGACACACTTTCCTTTAGGATGAAATTTGTAAGGCATATAGACTCGTTCTAACTGCTTAGAGATAAATTTGTAGGAATTAAATCTACTTATACTAATGTGAATTTTGTAGGCATTCAATCTACTTATACTAATGTGACCAGAAGGCCTAGGCTTGTATAGAGAGACACGAATTCACGATTTTACAGATATATTAATTTTTCCAAAGCTATACGCAACAACAAAGACAATTTATTTAATATATTAGACACATAACAACAATAAATATGAGGAAGAGGCTACAATAAGCTATTCCATTGAAATCGGATCTACTCGTGAGATATTTTTACTATAAAATAAATTTTACTTGAAACTACAGTACTTACTCAGTATTAATCCAATAAGGTTTGAGAGTTTCAGGAGGAAGAAAGCTATGTTATATGAGTTTCACTTGAGTCTATAAGTTGAAGGAGTCACATTGAGGCCGTGGGGACAAAACCGCCTATGAGAAAAGGTCTATGCTCACTGAGTCCAAGACTGTCGCAAGTTAAGGGACTTCATAAGAGGAATTAGTAACAACCAATAGGATCAAGTTAGTTAGTCTGACTTGCATGCATAAGTGGTTATTTTGTAACAAATACTTAACATGTAAATAGCAGTTGGAGTGCTTGATTTATTTTTATATCTGAAAATTGGACAAGCCACTTGCAAAATATTTTATTATTAACTTTGTACAATAATCATGCTTTGTTATTAAGTTCTAAATAATCTTGCCTTTGATACAACTTTTGAAGTGAGCATGAGAATATATTTTTCTTGCATACAAAATGGTTCGAAAAGCTTATGCCCAACACTATTTCATGTCGACATCTTCTCAAGAGGTCATCATTTATTTGAATGGTAACAAAGATGAGTGATTGGAACAATATCATTAAATTGCACAACTTAACTTTGACACACAGTTCTAGAAAGTTATAAAAGCTTCAATAACATAAAAAGAGAGCTGGTGCACATCTCCACATCAATTTATATTTTATTAAACATGGCAGGGATTAGCTGCTTTGTAGTTATTTCTCTTGTTGATTAATTAGTGATAAGGTTTTAGTTACTCAATTGAAAGGATTGATGGGTAGACGAATAGACTCCATGTCCAAAGACTACTACAAAATATTCACCCATAACAAATGTAAGCTATTCTTTAACATTTAAATTTTAAATTCTATTTAATCCTACGAAAGTGTAGCCTAGTTATAGGACTTCGAATTTTAATCCATGAAGTACACACGTAAAACACACACAGATGAAAGAGTGTAAAGTATTGAATACACTACTAAGTAGTCAATGCACACTTTTTTTTCCATGAGAAAAAATGCTCTTCATATTCATAAGGATATAAAAATTTACAAAATCCGTCTTCTCGAACAACAACAAAACTAAGGAGGAACTGCTCAAAACTTGGATCAATCCATCATTGTCCCGACTATCAAGGCGAAATCCCATCTATGATCGACTTTCAGATATGAAGGTGCCTAATCAAAGCTTAATCGTGTAGGCTGGTCCTTCGTTGCCATCCTCCCAAATTGTAAAACATATTTGGCTCGATGGAAGGAGCAATGCTTTTTTAGAGAGGGAATCTGCCTCGTTGTTTTCCTCTCTGAAAATGTGCTTGAAGGAGAGATTTCTAAAAAGATGTGTAGCATCTTTGGTTCTCTCTTTCCAGCAATCAAGGACTGCCACCTGGAAGTCAGCAAGTCCGTTCAGCCAATCGATAGTAAGCTTAGAGTCTCCAAGGAGTAACAGAACATCGGTATGACGGCTAGCCAGAACGAGAGATGCCCAAGCACCTAAAAGCTCTGCCTTCGTGTTAGAACCCTGACCGCAATTCAATGTCTAGTGGATGCAAGTGTGGGGGTTTAAAGCAATTTTCCCCCCAGCTCCACAAAGCGCACCTCCTTGTTGAGAGGCCCCGTCGAACCAGGCCACCGCCCTATCAATTGGAATGATAAAAGAATGTCGAACAGATGGCCTAGCCTTTACTGTCTTGCCCGATTTGTTCGCCTCAGCCAAAATGAGGGTTGACACGTTTTGGAATGAAGGCATCTTATCATTAAAAATTGTTGCATTCCTGGTCTTCCGGACTTGCCAACACAAATGGATCGGAAGCATAGAAAGCATGTTGTTTTTAAAGAACCAGTTTTGAAAGCAGGCAAGCACACTGTTACCCGTCCAAAGAGTGGAGAAATTTAATGTCGAAGATAGAAACGACCAAAGCACTCGGGTGAAAGGGCAGAGAATAAACACATGCAGAGCAGATTCGTTGTCAAGTTTGCAAAGGGAACAGCGGTTCGGGCCCTCCCATCCGTAGGCTTGCAATTTATCCCAAAACAATAATTTGTTTTCCAGCAGGAGCCAAGCGAAAAGTTTGAGCTTTAATGGACATTTGTCCCTCCAAATCCTCTGTCTCCAGTTGGAATTTAATGGCTTCCAGATAAGAGATGCCAAAGCTTGGTAAACATTATTTGCATTGAGCTGGCCGGAATAGTCTCCCCCCGTCCAGATGAGGGTGTCTGGCTTAGGTTGCAATCACACGCCAGATTCTTTAAGAAGTTGAGTGTAGCCATCCCATTCGACCGTGAACTCCGAGTCCAGCTAGAGATCCAATCCTTTCAACCAAGAGTCGCCTAGCAGGCCTCCTTTGGACGGGCAGTAGAACTGGTTCAAGTAGATAAGGCTCTTTTCTTGAAGGTGTGCACGGAGGGAAGGTGAAAGCATAGCTTTCCTTCCCAAACCCAGAAAGCTATCGCTGCCAACTTCTATCAAACTACCATTTCCAGGATTCCACGAAAGCCATTTTAAAATGATCGGAAGAGTGGATAAGAGATTTTTCCAAGACTGTGAGCCTTTTAATTGACGAACCTCTGCGAATCTGATCCAAATGTGGACTGGAAGATGATGGAGATATTTGGCTTTGATTACATTGCTCCAAAGTCCCGTTTTTGTTAAAATTCTCCAAAAGGTGTTAGCCGAAAGTGCCTTGTAAAAGAGAGGCAGGTTTTTTAGGCCCCGGCCTCCCATCAACTTAGGTTTAGATAAGTCCTCACATTTGCTGAGATGATAGCCTTTGTTCTTCTTACTGCCAGTCCAAAGGAAGGAAAAGATGATTTGACGGAGTATCTTCGAAACGGAGGCAGGGATGTGGGATAAAGCCATCCAATAAACCGGAAGGCTTTCCAGAACCGCTTTTATCAGAATATACCTTCCCCCCATGGAGAGTAATCTGTGTTGTCAGTTGAGTAATCTGCCTTCAAATTTGTCAATTAGCCAAATCCAATCTTTTTTGTGTAGCTGGAGGATTTTAAGAAGTATCCTAAATAGGTAAAACCCTCCGCTAGCTCGAGGAAACCAATTCCAAAAATCTCTTTTAACTCAAGTTTCAAAGTATCCTATGCATTCGAGACCAAGAAGACGGATTTAGTGGCATTGATTTCTAAACCTGAAACATCACAAAAGGAAGATAGGACAGAATGAATGATGGTCCATTCAGCAAAATTAGCATTTGTCAAGATCAACACGTCATCAGCAAAAAGGATATGGAGAATATGAGTCAGTCCTGCAACTTTTACTCCTTTCAAGAGCCCATCTGCTTGTTTGTTTTTGAGTAAGATGCTGAGACCTTCCAGGATCAAGATGAAGAGAAGAGGGGAGAGTGGGCTTCCCTATCGGAGCCCTCTCTCACAGTGAAAAGCCTTTGTAGCTTCACCATTGATCAGAATAGCAAGATTTGCCGAGGAGATACAGCCCATTATCCAATTCGTTGTAATAGTGTCGAAGCCGCTCTGGATAAGAATGAGGTGCAGAAAGTTCCAATTAATGCAATCGAAATCCTTTTTTAGGTCCAGCTTTAGAAGAATGGCTTTCAGTTTTTTGTCTTTATGCTGTGGATGCATTCTTGTGCAATGCCAACGACATCGAGAATCTGTCTTCCTTTTAGGAAGCCAAGATGTTCTTCAGAAAGAGCCCGAGAGAGAAAGGGCTGAAGTCTTCTGGAAATGATTTTTGAGATTATTTTGTAACAAAGGTTACAGAGAGAAATAGGACGGAAGCCTTTGAAATGCCTGGGAAAATTGGCTTTTGGAATCAAAACAACAAAGGTTTTATTTAGTTGAGAACTTACTTTCCCTCTTCTTCTCGAGTCTTCTACGACATCTAGGATGTCCTGGCCCATTAGATCGAAAAAATGCAGGAAAATTTCGACCGACCAGTCGTCGGGTCCTGGGCTTTTCTCCCTCTTAAAACCTTTGATTACATCAAAAAGTTCCTCCTTTGTACAGGGGGATTCTAAAGATTGAGCCTCCTCAGGTGAAACCATCCTTGAAAAGAGGCTGGGTGTTGTTGTCTGCACTGCTAAAGAATGAGCTGGAGTTGCTTGGAAAAAAGTTTTAAAATGAGTGAAAGTCGTCGATTTGATATCTGCCTGTGTGTGATGTAGAATTCCGTTTTCATCTTCGATCTCCCAGAGATGATTTTTTGATCAGTGGGAGCAGGCTCTTCGATGAAAGAAGCGTGTATTTTTATCTCCTCCAGCCAACCAAAGAATTTTGCTTTTTAGGCGCCATCTTTCCTCCTCATCCCGAAGATGTTTGTTTCGGGCTTCCTCTAGACAACAAATCTTCTAGTCTAGATCCTCGCTGCTAGTATTCTGAAGATTTTGTCTTAGAAGAACCTCCAGCTCAAGTTCAATGTTGTTAAGGTCGACTTGTTCCCGATCCTTTTTAACCTTTAGCCAATGTATAGTGTGAGATTTTAAACTAGTGAGTTTTCTGAACAAATTCCCTTGGGCGTCTCCAGGCACTATGAGAGAACAGTCATTCCAAACTGAAGAAACTAGATTATTAAAGGAAGTTTCCCTTAGCCAAAGTGAATTGAATTTGAAGGGTTGACCCGCTCCAACATGGCCTTCCCCTAATTGTAAACAGATCGGCGTATGATCAGACAGGAAGGGTAGTTTTACCCAAGTGCGGCTACTGTAGGAAGGTAAGAGTAGACTCTCAGCAACCAGAAAACGGTTGAGTCTTTTGGAAATACTTGTTGGCCCTTGTCGTCCATTTCTCCAAGTCGGCAAAAGATCTGGCGGTTTCAAGTAAATCAAAGCATTTTTAAAGAATAACTGTTTGAAAAAGCTTGAAAGTGGATCAGTCGACCCCTTATCTCCCCACATTTCAAAAGGATTGGTAATTAAGTTGAGATCACCGACGAGAATGAGGTTCTCTGCCGCCAGTAAGCCCAGGTCATCAAGTCGCTGCCAGAAAACTTTGCGGTCAGTGCATGGGCTGTAAACATTGAGCAAATTGATAGGTCTATTAAGTTCAAGGCTAATCCCGGAAAGCAAGATTCCTCCTGGACTAAGCATCGGAGAAAGATTGAAAAAAGTAGGGTCCCAAGAGGCCAGTAGGCCTCCCGAAGTTCCCACAGAACTGGTCGCGCAGGACAGCCAGCTCGGACGTAAAATATGCATGAAGTCCCTGGCCACTGAAGCAGCCACCAGAGTTTCTTGTAGGAAGATGATTGACGGCTAAGTCTGATCAAGGAGTCTTCGCATGGAGGCTTGTTTCAGGGGTCCTCCAACCCCTCTGATATTGAAGGATAAAAGGATCATGATTTCCCTCTAGCAAGGGCTTTTAAACCTCTAAGCACCCCTTGTGTTGGAACATGAATGGTAGAAATTGCTGACGTCGATCCAGCCATTGTCTTCTTTCGTGCACTGCGAGTTTTTAAAGGTGAAAGCTCCAGCCCAACACCTCTTGACCAGGTAGGATCCATCTCTGGAGAAGGATTAACTCCTGAGGAAGAGGATCGATCAGAACGACTACAGGTAGTTTAAACAAGATTATTCCCAAGATAGGTGTGAATAGGGATTGACTCAAAAGGAAGAGAGGGAACAGGGGAAGAATCCTGAATCAAGGCATCAAGTTGGGTTTCCGATTGGGATGGTTTAGTATAGCTAGCGAGGGAGATAGGATCTTGAGAAACATCTGAAATTGTGGATGGATCAGTCTCAGAAACCCTTGCAGGATAAGGTAAGGGGTGAGAAGTGTTGGGCACGAAAGGTGGAGAAGGCACAGAAGCATTTGGTTGGGTAGTTGTAGGTAAAGGAGGATCAACAGGATGGTCTGGTAAGGAAGCCGAGGGCTCAGGAGGCAAAATAGAGTCAGCTTGCTCAATAATGAAGAGCATGTCCGAGGCCGAGAAGGTATTGTAAAGAGAAGGACAGAGTTGTTGGATCTTACCCACTAAAGTGTCATCCGAAGTAGAGTCATCCCTTTGAGAGTAGGAAGTCTCTACTGGCTGAATTGGAGAAGAGGTGTAACCATTAAAATTTGTCTCTTCAGTTGGATCCAAGGCCGCTTCAGGAGGAGGGAACTTTGAGCAATCTCTTCGCAAATGTCCAGTTCTACGGCAGAAAGAGCAGCAGAATGGAATGCCTAGGTAGTCCAATCTCTGAGAGTAAAGTTGATTGTGCCACTCTATCTCCAAGACTTCAGAAATTCCAGCCTGGATATCTATTTCCACATAAATCCTCGCTAATCTTCTGTCCGCTGCCTCTAGTAAGTTTGAATCCACTTTTAGAAAACGTCCTAAGGATGCTCCAATCTGTTCGAGAGCTCGTTGATTCCAAAGTTGCAATGGGAGCCCTGGAAGGAGTACCCAGAGATGTCGGTGGCTAAAGAATTCCGTGGAGGGGTTAAAACCAAGTCTCCAGCGTTTTAGCATGAGACATCCCCCATCGATGGGCCAGAAGCTTCCCAGGATCAAAGCAGTGTCTTCTGGTGACTTGAAGATAAAGCCTAGCCATCCGTGTTGTAGCAGGAGAAACTTGGGAAGGTATCCAAGAATTGGTTTCCAGGTGATGGCAATCCAATCTTCTAACTTCTGCTTACAATTTTCTTTATAGGCTAACCGTCCTACTAAAGCACACAGGGCTAAGTTGCAGGCTTCTGGAAGTCCGATATCCATTCCAAGTATGAGCTTGGGATGTCTTCGCTTGGGTTTCCAAACCTTTTGAGGGCGTTTACGGAGGCCAGGTTTTTTGAAAGAAGGTGTATCCTCCAAAAACTTGCTCCATGGTTGTGAATGACTCCCCCGGTAACCTGTTTCAAACTATGTTAAACCTTCAAGTCTTCGCTTCGGAAAGGTAGGTGAGTTAGCTTGAGCCTCTTCAAAAAGGGGCTGAGAAGAAACGACATTCAAAGGTGCAGCAGACAGATGAGTCAGGTTTGCAGAGAAGGGTGGGAGAGTGGGTCTGGAGTTCAACAGAGGAAGCGCGCCAGCATGATTATTTAAACGGAAATGATTAGAGCAGAGGTCGTCTATCGAGGCCAGAATTTCCGGGTGGTCCCAAGGGTCTCCCAGGCTCTCAACAGATGGAAACGAAACCTTAGGCTCCATTGTGCAACTTCAGAAGAAACCAAATGGTAAAAGGAGGTAGACGGGGATGGCAAAAGGATCAGTCAGTGGGGAAGTTCCCGTCCTTACCGGCAAGTCAAAGGGAAGGCAGAAGGGTAGGAGAACAAAGAGCACCAAGAGTCACTCAGAGGAAGTCAGGAGAATCAAAAGGGAGTCAGGTTAAAGGGACTTGGAGACAACAAGAAAATTCTAGACCGTAGTTCGAAGCCGGATAGATGAAGGACAAGAGAGTGGAGACAAAAAAACAGCGAGCATATGTGAAAACGCCTTGAAAAGCTGGAAAATACCAACCGCGAGACGCCAAGAGTGGAGGGAGCAGTCCGACAGATCTGGAAAGAGGTAGACCAATGAACTAAAGTTCACAGCATTCGAAAGGGATCAAGTATACAACCTGTCAACAGACACAGAGTCTTAAGTTGATCATGGGCGTCAGTTCCTGGTTCTGTCTATTATGGGCGCCAATACCAGTTCCAGGTTCAAAATTGCCATGAGCGCCAAAAATCACCATCAACTTTTCCTCAATACTTACCTTAGCTATCACTAACATCCTTGATATATTCCATGAAGTCGACATCATCAAACTCTCAACCAATCACAACATAGATAAAAGACTTCATAAAAAAAATGCATTTTAATGCAATAATTTCCAAACTATATAAACCATTATCCATTTCAAGCAATACCCCTTTACAACATAGAATAATCCCTTAATCAATACCCATTTACAACATATAATAATCCCTTGTGGCAATTGTTATATTCACGACATAGTAAATTTATTAATTATAAAATAAAAATAATTTTTTTTATATAATAATTAAAAATATTTATTTATCACTAAAAACATATAAAGTTTAACCATATATTAATTTAAATATTTTATTAATTAATTAAAAATTTAACCATTTATCAATTTAAATATTTTATTAATTAATTGAAAGTTTAACCATTTATCAATTTAAATATTTTATTAATTAATTGAAAATCAATATATCAAGGCTTGTGTAGTGGTTAGTCCTTGCCATTTAGAAATACAAAATTCAATTCACCCACATAGATGGCAACACAAGTAAAAGCTAAAAACTGCATGTCAAATGTCAAACATTGACATTTAATGATCTCAAAATGTCATATGGAGAGTTTATGTGCATTTGAAAAAGTGCATCTAAAGTAAAATAACACCCATACTTTGAGGTGTGTCAACTCATTGTTATCACTTATAGATGCGTGTTTAAGAAGGGTCACACATTCCAATCACAAGATGTGGGTTAAAGTAAAATAACACCCATACTTTTAGGTGTGTCAACTCATTGCTATCACTTATAGATGTGTGTTTAAGAAGGGCCACACATTCCAATCACAAGATGTGGGTTTAATTTTTTTATATATCTCGTAAATATAATTTTCATTTTTACTTTACCTCTTAATTTTAATGGTTAGTAACAAATGTTGAAGGTCGGCTAAGTTGTGATCTAGTGGTAAATTGATGGGAATTTTTCATCACTAATCCATGTTCGATTTTTAGAGGGAAATGCCTTTGGCATCTAAAATAAGGAAAATCCTTAGAGTGACATGTCTTAGTAGTGATAATCCATTAACTCCAAATCTTGAAACCCAATCTCCATATACAAATAAATTATGATAATAGTATAAATAGATTTGAGGGAAACTAAGTCCCTGCACTCGACCAAAAAATAAGGAGTATTTTTATAAAAAAAATGCCACGTAAGATATTAAAACCATTCAAAGAACATTATATTGTGTGAAGTATCATTCATATACATTTGACTCATTTGCTTACATTTCATATTAAGTTATTTACTTGCAGTCCCGTGAGTCAGCGCGACTGGTGAGACAAGCACCTTTCTCCAAGTGTTGGGAGGAGGTCTTGAGTTCAAACCCGGCTGGGTCTCCGGGACGAATTGTAATGGTTGTTTGAGCTAGACTGGATACAGTGATTGTAAATGATTTATATCTCTAATATAAATCGAATAATTTCTATCGGGAAAAGTTATTTACTTGCATTTTTTTGTTATAATATATGACTAARAAGAGGAGGTTTTCAAGTTGGCTAGGGTATCATCCTATCCTTCTTTGGCTTAATGATGACAAAACATACACGTTTCCTCTTCTATTCCTCACATCTACAATCAAGCTTATAAGGCATATTTACATGTGAGACTATAAAAATGTTGCATATATATATATATATATATATATATATATATATATATAATTTAGTGAAACGCGAGAAAGACACAAATTAATAACACAGACTCAAAAATTAATTATGTGCACAAAATGGAAATCATTATATTTTGAAGGTTAGAATTGTTTCATTAAAAAGGTATTACCTCTCGATAGTTGTCGTAGCTTTAATTTAATTGCAGTTCTAATTTTGCATTGTGATGATGAAATCCTAACCCAAAGGATTGATACTTTCTTCCGCTAGATGTATTTTATCTGTAAGTCATAATTAATTATTTATTTCTCATGATTTCTATCACTGAAATTGTTATTTTAATTAATTATTGATTTATTAATAAGTAATATTGTTTGTTATTCTAATTAATTATTGATTTATTAGTAAGGATACATTCTGCGGTCTTGAACCCTCGGTGATACATGGAGAGCATTATAACTATGTGTGGAGAGCATTATAATAACTCTGTAATTTTGGAATAACTATGCGTGGAGAGCATTATAATAACTTTGCATTTCTGTAATAAGGATACATTTTGCGGTTTTGAACTCTTGGTGATACATTATGTAGTTTTGATCATTCTGCGGTGATACATTCTGTGGTTTGGAACATTCTACGGTTATGAATAACTCTGTGGTTATGTAATAAGGACACATTATGCAGTTTTGAACATTTTGTGATTTTGAACTCTTGGTTATGTGTGGAATAACTATGTGGTTTTTAACTCTTGATGGTGCAAATAAATCTGCGATTTTGCGTGGAATAACTCTGTGGTTTTGAACTCAGGCAAGTTAGTTGTTACTTATTTTCTCTTCTTTTTAGTATGAGCACTCCACCAATTCCAAAACCTTATCCAGTCAAGGGGAGGCCCTCTAAAGTCATCCTAGAGAGTCCTTATGAATATATAGAATCATTAGAAAAAAAGAGAGAAGAAAGAGATGCAAAAATCCAAATAGAGTTAGAATCATTAGAAAAAAGGAGTGGAGAAAGAGAAGTAAAACTCCAAATAGAGTTAGAGGCAATGCTTGATAAAAAAAGTTAGACTTTTCGAAAATATGATTCAAACATAGATAAAGGATAGATTGTTAGGGTTCAAGAGTCAATTGCAAACAATGGAAGCTAGAATACAAGAAATGGAAAAACAAAAACAATCAACCCAAGTAGGAGAGGTTGAAGAAAATCACAACTTGAGAGATAGGATTAAAGAGCTAGAAGAAAAATTAACCAGCAATGTGGCCCTAGGTAGTCTAGAAAACAAATTGGATATCAAACCCGTCAAAAGAGGAAATGGATCATGGGCGTAATAAAAGATCCTTGAACCTCATAATTTTTTGTATAAAGAATAACAAGAGGAGGATACACTAGCAATAGTAAAAGAAGAACTAAAAAATAAATCACAAATTGGAACAACTTACCTCATAGAAGCAAAAAGGATAGGAAAAATAATTGAACATAAAGATAGGTTGATCCATGTCAAAGTAAGTTGTACTAACCATAAATATAACATACTTAGAAAATATCTGAGTTTAAAAGGGTAAGGAATATTTATAAATGAAGACCTTATTCATGAAGACCAAGCTAAATTAAGGAAGGAAGTTCAAAAGGAAAAAGAAGCCAAAAAAATAAGGAATATGGGAAATAATTAGAAATTGAAAAGTTATTGTCAGGGATAGAGACCATAAGGATAATAATAAATAGGATTTTGGGACACTCAAGATCCTTTTTTGGAATTGTCGTGGATTTCCCTGGTGCAAAGGCCCTATGTTAAGTTGGATCCCGAGTGATATTGATATTATTTGTCTAGTTGAAACATGGGAGCATGAAGAGTCGAAGGTCCCTAACATAGAAGGATTTGTCTTTTGGTGACATGGAACAAAAAATCATACCATAGAGGGATATGAGGTGTTATAGCGCAAGTTGTAGGTTGGGAAAATCTCGACCCAACCACAAAGCAAGTGCTACAACTTGGGAATCCTACACCGAATGTCACCTCGATGTAGGTCCCACACTTCAAGGGCGACTAGGTCACTCTAGGGAGGCGATCCTAGTGACCCTAGAGGTGTTGGGATGGAGATGGATATGGGTGGAATTGAATCCCCTATAGCTCAAGTATAATTAGGATGAAAGGTTGGAAAAGATGTCTTGTAAGTCAAGTAATTGTTGCCCCACATGTATAATACTTATCCGGATGATTGTACCTACCCAAGACATAAGAAAAGACACTTTGCAATGATATATGTTAGTTGGATCAGCAAGTTAAGCTTGTTGTCCCTAATTTGCAGMAGTAAATGAAAATTTATATAAGAAAATAAAATATCTAAATCAACATACAAAGATCTAAACTAGTTAAGTAAATCAACATCAAGATTAGTAATGAATATAGGTTGAAAGATGGCACTTAAGAAGCTAGAGAAAATGGTTGTTGTAAACATGTGTTTTCTGCAGAAAATTGCAGCCCTATGGCTGTAGAATTCAGTGGCATGCAGAAGCAAAATCAACTATGAAAAATTGCCAAGAACTAGCACAAAAGATGCGCCCTAGTTAGTAGAATTAGTGTACAAAATTTAGGAGCTAGTCTAGGGTTAGTTTAGGAGTTATGAGAGTGTTAGTAGCTAGCATTATGTAGCCCTAATGGTTGCAGGTTAAATTTTTTAACATCAATTAGAACAGTGGGAGAGAGGGGATTCCCTAGTGGGGGAAGACTCCTCTCAATGAGGCAAATCAACTTCAAGCAAGAAACCTTTCAAAAGACCAAAAATTGTGTTTCCCAAGGCAATGATTTTATATCTCCAATGCAAATAAGTATGACTAGTGCCTTTACTATTGAGTTAATGGAGTAAAATAAACAAAGAGCTTAGAGAATCTACCTCCTTGGGGGTGTAAGCCCTTCTACTTTCCAAAGCAAGTTTCTCTAGGCTAGGGTTTAAGCTAAGAGGGTGTATGCCCTTATACTTCTCATAGCAAACCCTTGTATAATCAATGAGATGAAGCAATAAAATGATGAAGACTATGGTGGGGGTGTATTCCCTTATACTTCCCACCTAGATCCTAGCATAAAAATACTTGACTTGAAAAAATGATAGCATAATAGTAGAAAACCATACCAAGATCAAGATAAATGCTAAGATAATCCACCATAAGAGCTAGAAAAAAATCATCCAAGGCTAATGCCTCACTCCTCCATCAACCATTCATCAATATAGCCATAAACAAGTGCACAAGAGATAAAAAGAGCCAAGTGTGGTGCAAATTTTAGACCAAGGCCTCTCACAAGAGGGAGAGTTATGTTTAAAATGAGATCTTATGATCTCTATTTATACAAAATGTAGCTAACATAGTTTGTCCACATACTTTATGGTAAAACACAAGATTAGGGGTCAACAACCCTAATATTTCCTCTTTAACCAAATAATATTAAACAATTCCTTTAAAATTTCACTTTTTCACAAACAAAATCCTAATTTAGGAGGACGTCGTCCCTTTAGGGGACGTTTTGCCACTTTGAGGAAGTCGTTGGTGTTGGAGAAGCATCGATAGGCCTACAAAGGCCACATGTCAAGAATATAATCACTCTCATCATGGTGAAGACCCTCTTCTCCTCAAAATGTCCATGTGTCAAAAGAGTGGCACCTCACCACCATGCCCTAGCCCCCAAAGCATGACGTCAAGCTAAAAAATAGGACGTTTTTCCCCTCCCGGGAAAATCGTTTGGAAAGTGAAGGCTAGGATATTTCCTCCAAGTCATCATCAAGGTCGTCCAAGTCTGATCTCTCTCATCCGACATGCGGGCCCCCTGGCACCCAACCTATGGGCTTGTAGCTCCATGGAAGCCCAAGCTAGGCTTGTTCTCCCAAAACTGTCTACCAACTAGGTCCTGCAAAGACAAATGAGCATGCCCTCCAAGGATTTCAAGTCATAACATCATGATAAGTGAATCCAATCAATAAATAAGCCATCTAAGCATGTGCATCAAAGATCACTATATCAAACAATTAACAACTCAAAGACACTATGCAACTTGTCAAGATTG
>SNQJ01S0001833.1:227546-240948 GCA_010110895.2 Picea sitchensis
ATGATAAGTGAATCCAATCAATAAATAATCCATCTAAGCATGTGCATCAAAGATCACTATATCAAACAATTAACAACTCAAAGACACTATGCAACTTGTCAAGATTGAATATGGGAGGGTTGACGAGGTGTCCTATTGGGTAGATCTTTCCCTAGGTCAAGGAGAGTTTCCAAGAGATCCCTCTCTAAGTCATGTAAAGTGGATGACGTGGTTGGGGTCAAGACTCAATGGGCACAAGGCTCATGACATACAAGGGGTCGTAGTGTCTCATTCATGGGTGCCTTTGTAGAGGGTGTGTGGTACCTTCCTCCACAATGCACTTTTTCCAGGCCCATCAATTTCCTTTTATCTTTATTTCCTTATTTTCTTTCAATGTAGCATAAGGAGAGGTTGAAGGTCACTTCCCTGGCGTGGTGACCAGATGATGGAAATGTCACCCACAAACACCTAATGGAAATGAGAAGGTTGGCTCGTGATGAGATCCCCTTTCTCTCAGCCATGCAACTGAGAGCCATTACCCTGGTTTGGTGACCAGATGATGGTATTGTCATACCAATAGATAGAAATGGATGTGATAGATCGTCTCGTGATGAGACCTCCTATTGTTCAACTAACCTTTTAAGCATTCTTTATTATATTTTTGGTCCCCTTTATTCAAAGATAAGTGTTTCATTGCTTTCTTGGTTGATCCCTGGGTGAAGAATCTGGAAGGTTTATACAAGGATTTTATCCTTTCCCCAACATCAACCCCTTTGGGCCTTCAACCCCTTCTTCCCATAGAATGAGGGACAACACCTTTTTGGGTCAATACACCCTAAAATATCAAGAGATAAGGAAGTGTAGGGAAAAAATGATGTAAAGTGGTAAGTATGGTCGAGAACGATACGATGGCTCATTATGGGAGTTCCCAGTAGCAAACCCATCCCCAAGGAAAACCACTTACTAGGGCACAATGTCAACCACCAAGGTGAATCAGGGCAAAATGCATAATGTCCAACCACATATCATGAAATCTGGAGCAATCTAAGATACAACATAATCAAATGGCTTAAATATTGAAATGATGCTCACCATAATACTCACTTTTACCTCATGGAGCAAGGCCCACTGCCTTCCGGAAGCTAGCTGGTGTGGTGGATGCCATCTGCAAAACTGTGACCAACTGTGTTGGTGAGTGGGTTTTCCATATGTTAAAAAGGGTGTTGTTGGTCATGTAGACTCTAGACACTCCATATCTGCAACCTGAGGGCCTCGAGCCATGATCTCCTTAGTTATCCACAAAATGGGGATAACATCTGGTTCCTACTTTGGGACATGTGCTCGCCATAGAGTGCACGAGAACCACAACATTTCCTGGTAGACTTGTGCATGCAAGGAAGCATAAAAATGTCAACTGCAAGATGGCTTACTCATCCTTTTTATCATATGATGATAATCAAAACCAACTAAGCTAGAAAAAGAAAATTTTGACATTTTTCAAAAAACAAATTCTAAGCTAAGCATGAAATCAATATGCAAGTAGAGAAAAATGAAAATGAAATGCATCTAAACTAATATGAGCAATCAAGATGCAAATGGAGGGAATCAAAATGACTTGCCTACTTACCTAGGGCACGGGCCCTAAAGAAGTCATGTGCCACCCTGGAAATAATGTTTGAGGAGAGATCCATTGACTGGTAGTGGCATCCTCCTCCCCTCTGTCGTGGATAAGTAGAAAGAGTCTAGTCCTGACACTTTCTCTATTTTGTAGGGGTCTAGACAAAGACTACCGAATTTTTTATGCATTCCTAGTTTTTATTTTGTTTTGTCCCACAATATAACTTGATCACCTTCCTTGAAGTCTCTTTGTCTTACTTTCCGATCAAAAGTTCCTTTTACCTTCTCTTGATTCCTTGCCATTTGATCGAAATCCATTCTTTGAGTCTCATTCAATTCTACAAGTTGATCGATTCACCCCTGCAATGCTTCCTTATCTGTACTGAATTGTTGGGCTATTTATAGCGCTGGAATTTGGAGATTTATAAGCAAGTGAACCTCAAATCTGTACACTAACTCAAAAGGATTCCTTTCGGTGGAAGTCTTGGTGGTTGTGTGGTCGACCCACAATGCATACTTAATCTTGTTGTCCCAACTCTTCTTGTTCTCTCCAACAATCTTTTTCACAATGTTCATGATGTTTTTGTTGCTGGATTCTGCCAACACATTCTCTTGAGGATAATAATTTGAAGAGTTTGATAAAACAATCCCATACTTGAAACAAAACTCACTGAGCTCCATTGAGCTAAAGGCTTTGGTGTTGTCGGTGGTTATCTTAGCAGGAACACCAAATCTAGTAATAATTTTGTCCTCGAGGAATTTCATCACAACTTATTCCTTTGTTTTCTTGGTTGGGATAGCCTCCACCCATTTGGTGAAGTAATCACTAGCAGTCAAAATCCATCGGTATCTGTTACTAGAACTGTCTTTGAATTCATCGATGAAGTCTAGTCCCCATTATTGAAAGGGTTCTTCTACAATGATTGGTTTAAGCGGAAGGGCAGGGAGGCATTTATTTCCGGTAAAACATTGACATGGCTGAAAAGATTTAACATATCGATTTGTTTCAGAGAAGATAGTAAGCCAATAATACCCTGCTCTTAAAATCTTATTGGCTATGGTGTGTGCTACAAAATGGCCTCCACAATTTCTTGCATGAAGTTTTGTGACTAACTTATCAGCTTCTTCTTTATCAACACATCTAAGGATTACCCCATCTAGGTTCCTCCACTCGAGGCCATATTCTGTTAGGAAATACTTCATAGATTTGATTCTTAGAGCTCTTATTTTATATTCCACCAAATTATCAGGGCATGTGAGGTTTTTTCAGTAATAAATAATGTCTGAATACTATTCATTGTTTTCAATCTCAATTATGACGATGTTGAATTGCTCCTTCTTTTGTACCTCAATGGCCTCTTGATTGCGTTCTGTCATCATTTTTTCCAACCCTTGTCCTTTAATTATCTTATTTGGCTTGATTTCCAAAATCATATTCCTATATTTGTGACACCCACTTTCCCCTTGATCCAAGGAAATCTTGTTTTGATAAAGCATCCTTTACCGTGGGGTAGGGGACACATGCCTTGATCTTGTTGTACCCCACATAGTTTTGGAAGTGTTTGAGAGACTTGACTAGAGAGTAAGCTTTTTTTTCCTTGATGGTGTAATTCAGTTATGAGTCCCTAAGATTCTTTCTCATGAAAGCTATTGGCTTTTCTTCCCCTTGATCATTCTTCAAGACGCCTGCAATGGTATCTTTCGAAGCAAAAGAGAAAATGATGAAGTCCCTAGAAAAGTTTGGGCTAACTAAGATTGGTACGAAAGTTATTGCCTCCTTAATACGTTTGAAAGACAACCTACCTTCACTTTCCCACTCAAAACGAGCGTCCTTTTTTAGTAACATGTTAAGGGTTTTAACAATTTCGACGAAGTTCGAGACAAATCTCTTGATAAAGTTAATCTGACCAAATAAGGATTGCAAGGCTTTGTTGTATTTAAGGAGAGGGATTTTGATGCAGTGCGGGTCTTGACCCCCCCCGACCTCCTGCTCACAGGATCGATTCTAATTCCCTTTTTTCTAAGCCGAAGTGGCTCTTTAGATCCCCCAAACGGAATCTCTGCTAAAATCTGACCCAGTCCACAGGTCCTTTCTTCTTTCCTCACGGCCTCTGCATGAGCCGTGAACAATTTCCCCACAGGAAACTGTTATCGGGCTTCGGGGTTTCATCCTTCCCGTTGTCAAGAGTCTCTTACCTCTCCAATTCCCGATCACCGATGCGCTCCTCCTCTATGCGCTAGCCCTCCTAGCTAAGCTCCCACCATATGACCATTGCCTCCATGACCATGGCCTTACCTCCTTTCGAGGCTACTCCTATCGGAGTTTCGTCACTTGCAATGTCAAAATGCACATGTCCTTAGGGTCCGCGATCCTCTGATCCCCGATATGCTCCTTTTCCGAGCTTTAGCCCCTTCCATCTATGCAATGTTCCATGTGACCAATACCATATGACCGCAGCCATAACTCTGGTCAGGGTTTCGAGGTTCACGTTGTCAACATGCAAATGCCCTTGGAACCCACGATATGTCGATCCCCGACTTCCTCCAGATTTCTGACACGCGTCCCACCAGAATGGATGGTCCAGATTCTATGTCGGGGTTCCACTATTGATTTCCCCGATCCTTTGTCCACAGGAATACTGATTTATCAATTCTCGATGCGTCGGCCCTCCGATGGCTCCCAGCCTTTGACCTGCCACCTGTACTCCTCACTCCTCTGTGGCCTCGCGCAGTTGTACTCTGCCTGTCGGAGTATCACGTTTCGCGATATCGCGACTCCAACTGCTAATGTTCATGGGACTCGTGAAACTCTGATTCCCGATCCTCCGATGAATGACCTCCTGTCAAGATTTCCCTGGTGGCGCTCGATCGCTGCCACACGTCCTCCCTAACGGACAATTGATATCAACTCTCGTGCTTCGAGACTCGAAGTATCCCGATTCTTACGACCTCAGGAACTCCGATTTCTCGATGGCCAATATCCTGATGACTCTAGCTCTTGTCGGGATTGCTCCTATGTCTGCGAGGTTAACTTTCCCGCAGCTTCCGCAAATCTGACGGCTGACGGGAAATTTGCTCCAAATCTGACTGCTCAAATCTATTCCTCTTATGCGCTCCTCCAGAGGCTAAACTCTGTGTGCCTTCTCCCGATCCAAAGGCTGACGGGATTTCTATGTGAACATCCGACGGTCCACAATCTCTTCCTTCTGTGGGCTCCTCCTGAGCTCCTCCTGGACGTAGAAATCAATGGTCCAGATTTCTTTACTCCGTCGATCCGACAGCTACTGCGCTCTCCTGAGCCTCTGTGCTTTCTTCCCAACCTTGGGAGAAATTCACATTCTCAAAGGCCTCGACCTTTGCTTCGTCTCCGCGAACTCCATGACTGTGAGTTCTGTTGTGCGGATGAGAACGCTGCCCTTCCTGAGCTTTTGTCTTTGAATCCTCAAAGGATTCTCCCAACTCCTGCACTCCTTGCAGAGTCTTCAGATGCACTCGTTGGTGCTATCCATCCTAAGCTTCTGCAAACACTCAGACCCCTAAGGGATTTTGTCCTTCTTCTCCCTCAGATGGAGAAATTGATGCCTTCCTGGTTGTCCTGCTGCTCAAGCAACTAAATTGTTGAGTCCTTCTGGGTGTTCAACAACCCAGTGAAGATCCGTATGTGGACCCTTTGCACCTACTCAATACCCACCTGGCAGAGCCTCTCAGAATCCTCAGTGATTTTGTTTCCTTCTTCAACTCTTAAAAGAGTTCTTCCACAAATGCACCGCAGCGCATACGCTCAATGCCCACTTGGCAGAGCTCTACAGAATTCACAGCAGAATTCTTTCTGCAACTGTGTCTTCTCCCACACAGCCTTGCCTGCTAAGGTGTTCAACAACCTCAAAGGTCTTCCTCTCCTAAGTTGTTGATTCCAATCCTTGTGCTGCAGCACGTCTTTTTCTGAATCCTCAGAGTTCAGAAGTGCACTCATCCACTAGTATTCAGAGTCCGCAGCACTCTGTCACACCCTCATGGAATGAAACCTCAAAGACCTTCATCCCTGAAATCAAACACACTCCCTGCAAATGCATGATAACAACATATACATCTACATCATAAAAGGAACACTCACAGACACCCATATAACACAGAACTTATGCAGGAAAAACTGTTGTTTATATTAAAAATGGCAAAATGCATGTATCTTTACAATGGTGTTCCTGAGCTCTCCTCGGCTCTTCTCATCTACTCATCTCCTAGATCACTCACTCCAAATGAGATATGAAAAATCTTGTTTACCTAAGGGGCTCAATCGAGCTCTTCCCTCCAGGTTAACCTACTCTAATAAATTACATTCAATGGTTGTCTAGTCTGGCG
Organism: Picea sitchensis; assembly: GCA_010110895.2. Classification (NCBI taxonomy): domain Eukaryota; kingdom Viridiplantae; phylum Streptophyta; class Pinopsida; order Pinales; family Pinaceae; genus Picea; species Picea sitchensis. Next base: position 233,502 of record SNQJ01S0001833.1, read on the forward strand.
CCTGGATCTAGATCTCAGTCGATCTTGGCATTAAAGTCGATCTACCTAACGCCTGCACAAAGGCACGGCTTCTATGGCTCACCAGCCTAAACATTAATTACATTCAATTTCAAATTCAAATGAGACTGTGCCTCTCTCTTCAGCTTTGAATGCATACGCTCGGTGTGGCTGGCTAGCTGGTTGGCTGACGTGGAGAGATGCTCTTGCATCAAACTCCTCAACTGCAAAATCATGAGCTCCTGCTCATGCGCTTCCCCTCTCAGCTGTTGGAAATTCTCCTGGATCCCAAACAAACATATGGAGCTTCCCATCTACTCCATCTTCTTGTTGCTGTTGCTGCTACTGTTGTGTTGTTGCTACTGCTGTTGCTTCATTCCTTCTACTCAGTTGCTCCCTGTTGGCAGTCTTTGCTGATTGGATCATCATCTCCATGATCTCCTCAATCACTGCATCCAACTGCTCCCATGGTTGGTCCTATTTTTGCAGTCTCCTCGGTTGCAAACATTTTCGGCACATGAGTAGATCATCATGATCTCCCATGCCTCCTTCCTCAGTTTCCAACCTTACTTGTTGGATGTGCACGCCCTGCACTTTCACACTTTCTTCCAAGGCTTCTATCTGTTCCCACAGATCAACAAAACAAATGTTGTCTGCCCCTTCTTTTTCTGCTGCAAACACCCCTGTTGCAGTCTTTTCAGCTCCCTGGCTGAAAATATTGAGCCATTCCTCAGAATGCTCATCATCCTCTTCTTCTTATTTTGTTGTCAGCTCCAATGCTACAACTCCTTTAGCTTCTTGGATGAAAGTGTTGAGACACTCCTCAGAATTCTCACCCTCTCCTTCGTCGTCTTGGGCAACTCCCAAAGTCTGCTCCAATCCTTCTTTCCTCCTGACAATCATCGTCAGTTGTGACTGTTCTTCTGCTGTTGTTGTACCTGCAACACAAATTTTTGCCTCCTCCTGGGCAAATGGTAGGAATACTCCAATTCCTCTAATCATCAGAATATTATCCTGATCTTCCTTTGTCAACTGCACCTGCTGATCCCTTTCCGAGCTCACCTGCTCTGTCAACTCCTCTGGTTGAATCTGACTCGTTTGCTTATCCCTGTCCACCTGGCAATATGGGATGCTTCTGCTGCTTCCCTGGCAGATAATGAGATCAACCGATCCCATCTTCATCAACACTCTTTGCTAAACTGAACTCACCTCTGAGTCCATGAGACTTTCAGCTAGTCCCGCATTCTCATCTCTGCCCACCTAGAAATCTGAGATGCTTCCGCTGCCCTCCTGGCAGTCCTTTAGATCCCGCAGCGATCCCATTTCATTGCCCAGCTGGCAATGTGAAATTCCCTAGCTGTCCTCCTGACAGTCTCTGAGATCCCTCAGTGATCTCAATTCATTTCCCTCCTGGCAATATGGAATTTCATCTCTGCCCTCCTGGCAGTGCTTGAGATCATCAACTGATCCAAATTCATTTTCCAAATCATTGAGACTTTCTTCAGTCTCTGGTTCGCATACCTGAACCATCTTATCCTGCCGCAGCTTCAATTTGAGCCTCACTAATTCTCTCTTTATATATGCGAGCTCTTCATCCATGTCCTCTTGGCTCCATAGCTCTCTCCTCCCAGCATACCTACGGCCTTCAATAGCCATGTTGTTTCTTCTATATGCCTTCCTGGCAAATCTGCTGCTGTCACTCCGCATCCTGAGCGTTTCCAGCTTCATCCTATAGTCCTCCTGACTGTCTTCTCGACTGCTGCCTACCTGCAAACAATCGTCACAGAGTCTCCAACGCTCTGTCTTCTTCGACCTTCTCTCCTCTGCTTGAAATATACAAATAGAGTCTCGCTCTGATACCACTTGACGTGTATCAGAGTGCTCTTTACCTCTTGCCTCTCTTGCCTGAAATATACAAGCAAGATTCAAGCTCTGATACCACCTGATGCAGTGCGGGTCTTGACCCCCCCCCCGACCTCCTGCTCACAGGATCGATTCTAATTCCCTTTCTGCTGAGCCCAAGTGTCTCTTTAGATCCCCCAAACAGAATCTTTGCTAAAATCTGACCCAGTCCAAAGGTCCTTTCTTCTTTCCTCACGGCCTCTGCATGAGCCGTGAAAATTTTTCCCATAGGAAACTGTTATCGGGCTTCGGGGTTTCGTCCTTCCCATTGTCAAGAGTCTCTTACCTCTCCAATTCTCGATCTCCGATGCGCTCCTCCTCTATGCGCTAGCCCTCCTAGTTAAGCTCCCACCATATGACCACTGCCTCCGTGACCGTGGCCTCACCTCCTTTCGAGGCTACTCCTATCGGAGTTTCGACGCTTGCAATGTCAAAATGCGCATGTCCTTAGGGTCCGCGATCCTTTGATCCCCGATATGCTCCTTTTCCGAGCTTTAGCCTCTTCCGGCTATGCCATGGTCGATGTGACCACTACCATATGAACGCATCCATACCTCTCATCGGGGTTTCGGGGTTCACGTTGTCAACATGCATATGCCCTTGGAACCCACGATATGCCGATCCCCGACTTCCTCTGGATTTCGAACACGCGTCCCACCAGAATGGACGGTCCAGATTCTGTGTCGGGGTTCCACTATTGATTTCCCCGATCCTTTGTCCACGGGAATACTGATTTACCGATTCCCGATGCACCGGTCCTTCGACGACTCCCAGCCTTTGACCTTCCACCTGTACTCCTCGCTCCTCCATGGCCTCGCGTAGCTGTATTCTGCCTATCGAAGTATCGCATTTCGCGATATCGCGACTCCAACTGCTAATGTTCACGGGACTCGTGAAACTCTGATTCCCGATCCTCCAATGAATGACCTCCTGTCAAGATTTCCCTGGTGGCACTCGATCGCTGCCACACGTCCTCCCTGACGGACGGTTGAGATCAACTCTCGCGCTTCGAGACTCGAAGTGTCCCGATTCTTACGAACTCATGAACTCCGATTTCCCGATGGCCAATATCCCGATGACTCCATCTCTTGTCGGGATTGCTCCTATGTCTGCGAGGTTAACTTCCCCGCAGCTTCTGCAGATCTGACAGCTGACGGGAAATTTGCTCCAGATATGACAGCTCATATTTGTTCCTCTTACGCGCTCCTCCAGAGGCTAAACTCTGTGCGCCTTCTCCCGATCCAACGGCTGACAGGATTTCTATGTGAAGATCCGACGGTCCACAATCTCTTCCTTCTATGGGCTCCTCCTGAGCTCCTCCTGGACGTAGAAATCAACGGTCCAGATTTCTTTTCTTCGTCGATCCGACGGCTGTTGTGCTCTCCTGAGCCTCTATGATTTCTTCCCAACCTTGGGAGAAATTCACATTCTCAAAGGCCTTGACCTTTGCTTCGTCTCCGCGAAATCCACGACTGTGAGTTCTGCTATGCGGATGAGAACGCTGTCCTTCCTGAGCTTCTATCTTTGAATCCTCAAAGGATTCTCCCAACTCCTGCACTCCTTGCAGAGTCTTCATATTCACTCGCTGGTGCTATCCATCCTGAGCTTCTGCAAACACTCAGACCCCTAAGGGATTTTGTCCTTCTTCTCCCTCAGATGGAGAAATTGACGCCTTCCTGGCTATCCTGCTGCTCAAGCAACTAATTTGTTGAGTCCTTCTAGGTGTTTAGCAACCTAGTGAAGATCCTTCTTTGGACTCTTCCTCACTTCGAGAACTCAAAGAGTTCTCTTCACTTCTGTGCCTATCTGCACACTTTCTCGATGCCCTCCTGGCGGAGTATCTTCTCCACAGAACATTCAGCAGTTTTGTCCCTTCTGTGCACCCTTTGCACCTTCTCAATACCCACCTGGCAGAGCCTCCCAAAATCCTCAGTGATTTTGTTTCCTTCTTCAAATCTTAACAGAGTTCTTCCACAAATGCACTGTAGTGCATACGCTCAATGCCCACTTGGCAGAGCTCTACAGAATTCACAGCAGAATTCTGTCTGCAACTATGTCTTCTCCCACACAGCCTTGCCTCCTGAGGTGTTCAACAACCTCAAAGGTCTTCCTCTCCTGAGTTGTTGATTCCAATCCTTGTGCCGCAACACGTCTTTGTCTGACTCCTCAGAGTTCAGAAGTGCACTCATGCACTGGTATTCAGAGTCCGCAGCACTCTGTCACGCCCTCATGGCATGAAACCTCAAAGACCTTCATCTTTGAAATCAAACACACTCCCTACAAATGCATGATAACAACATATACATCTACATCATAAAAGGAACACTCAGAGACACCCATATAACACAGAACTTATGCAGGGAAAACTGTTGTTTGTATTAAAAATGGCAAAATGCCTGTATCTTTACAATGGTGTTCCTGAGCTCTCCTCGACTCTTCTCATCTACTCATCTCCTAGCTCACTCACTCCAAATGAGATATGAAAAATCTCTTTTACCTGAGGGGCTCAATCGAGCACTTCCCTCCATGTTCACCTACTCTAATAAATTACATTCAATGGTTGTCTAGTCCAGCGCCTGGATCTAGATCTCAACCGATCTTGGCATTAAAGCCGATCTACCTAACGCCTGCACAAAGGCACGGCTTCTATGGCTCACCAACCTAAACATTAATTACATTCAATTTCAAATTCAAATGAGGTTGTGCCTCTCTCTTCAGCTTTGAATGCATACAATCGGTGTGGCTGGCTGGCTAACGTGGAGAGATGCTCCTGCATCAAACTCCTCAGTTGCAAAATCATGAGCTCCTGCTCATGCGCTTCCCCTCTCAGCTATTGGAAATTCTCCTGGATCCCAAACAAACATCTGGAGCTTCCCATCTGCTCCATCTTCCTGCTGTTTCTTTGTTGTTGTTGTTGCTGCTTCATTCCTTCTGCTCAGCTGCTCCCTGCTGGCAGTCTCTGCTGATCGGATCATCAGCTCCATGATCTCCTCGATCACTGCATCCATCTACTCCCATGGCTAGTCCTGTTTTTGCAGTCTCCTCAGCTGCAAATTTTTTTGGCACATGAGTAGATCATCATGATCTCCCATGCCTCTTTCCTCAGTTTCCAACCTTACTTGTTGGATGTGCACGCCCTGCACTTTCACCCTTTCTTCCAGGGCTTCTATCTGTTCCCACAGATCAGCAAAACAAATGTTGTCTGCCCCTTCTTTTTCTGCTGCAAACTCCCCTGTTGCAGTCTTTTCAGCTCCCTGGCTGAAAATATTGAGCCATTCCTCAGAATGCTCATCATCCTCTTCTTCTTCTTTTGTTGTCAGCTCCAATGCTACAACTCCTTTAGCTTCTTGGCTGAAAGAGTTGAGACACTCCTCAGAATTATCACCCTCTCCTTCGTTGGCTTGGGCAGCTCCCAAAGTCTGCTCCAATCCTTATTTCCTACTGACAGTCATCGTCAGTTGTGACTGTTCTTCTGTTGTTGTTGTACCTGCAACACAAATTTCTGCCTCCTCCTGGGCAAATGGTAGGAATACTCCAATTCCTCCAATCATCAGAATATTATCCTGATCTTCCTTTGTCAACTGCACCTACTGATCCCTTTCTGAGCTCACCCCCTCTGTCATCTCCTCTGGCTGATTCTGACTTATTTGCTTATCCTTGCCCACCTGGAAATATGGGATGCTTCCGCTGCTTCCCTGGCAGATTATGAGATCAACCGATCCCATCTTCATAAGCACTCTTTACTAAATTGCACTCACCTCCAAGTCCATGAGACTTTCATCTAGTCCCGCATTCTCATCTCTGCCCACCTGGCAATCTAATATGCTTCCACTGCCCTCCTGGCAGTCCTCGAGATCCCGCAGCAATCCCATTTCATTGCCCAACTGGCAATGTGAAATTCCCTGGCTGTCCTCCTGACAGTCTCTGAGATCCCTCAGTGATCTCAATTCATTTCCCTCCTGGTAATATGGAATTTCATCTCTGCTCTCCTGGCAGTGCTTGAGATAATCAGTTGATCCCAATTCATTTTCCAAATCATTGAGACTTTCCCCAGTCTCTGGTTCGCATACCTGAACCATCTTATCCTGTCGCAGCTTCAATTCGAGCCTCACTAATTCTCTCTTTATATATGCGAGCTCTTCATCCATGTCCTCTTGGCTTCATAGCTCTCTCCTCCCAACATACCTTCAGCCTTTAGTAGCCATGTTGCTACTTCTATTTGCCTTCCTGGCAAATCTGTTGATGTCACTCCGCATCCTGAGCATTTCCAGCTTCATCCTACAGTTCTCTTCACTGTCTTCTCGATTGGTTCCTACCTACAAATAATCGTCACAGAGTCTCCAACCCTCTGTCTTCTTTGACCTTCTCTCCTCTGCTTGAAATATACAAACAGAGTCCCGCTCTGATACCACTTGATGTGTATCATAGTGTTTTTTACCTCATGCCTCTCTTGCCTGAAATATACAAGCAAGATTCAAGCTCTGATACCACCTGATGCAGTGCGGTTCTTGACCCCCGCCGACCTCCTGCTCACAGCATCGATTCTAATTCCCTTTCTGCTGAGCCAAAGTGGCTCTTTAGATCCCCCAAATGGAATCTCTTCTAAAATCTGACCCAGTCCACAGGTCCTTTCTTCTTTCCTCACGACCTCTGCATGAGCCGTGAACAATTTCCCCACAGGAAACTATTATCGGGCTTGAGGGTTTCGTCCTTCCCGTTCTCAACAGTCTCTTACCTCTCCAATTCCCGATATCCGATGCGCTCCTCCTCTATGCGCTAGCCCTCCTAGCTAAGCTCCCACCATATGACCATTGCCTCCATGACCGTGGCCTTACCTCCTTTTGAGGCTACTCCTATCGGAGTTTCGGTGCTTGCAATGTGAAAATGCGCATGTCCTTAGGGTCCGCGATCCTACGATCCCCGATATTCTCCTTTTCCGAGCTTTAGCCCCTTCCGGCTATGCCATGGTCGATGTGACCACTACCATATGACCGCAGCCATACGTATCGTCGGGGTTTAGAGGTTCACGTTGTCAACATGCATATGCCCTTGGAACCCACGATATGTCAATCCCCGACTTCCTCCGGATTTATGACATGCATCCCACCAGAATGGACGGTCCAGATTCTATGTCGGGGTTCCACTATTGATTTCCCCGATCCTTTGTCCACAGGAATACCGATTTACCGATTCCCGATGCGTCGGTCCTCCGATGGCTCCCAGCCTTTGACCTTCCACCTGTACTCCTCGCTCCTCTGTGGCCTCGCGCAGTTGTACTCTGCCTGTCGGAGTATCACGTTTCAAGGGACTCGTGAAACTCCGATTCCCGATCCTCCAATGAATGACCTCCTATCAAGATTTCCCTAGTGGTGCTCGATCGTTGCCACACATCCTCCCTGACGGACGGTTGAGATCAACTCTCGTGCTTCGAGACTCGAAGTGTCCCGATTCTTACGACCTCAGGAACTCCGATTTCCCGATGGCCAACATCCCGATGACTCCAGCTCTTGTTAGGATTGCTCCTATGTTCGCGAGGTTAACTTCCCCG
>SNQJ01S0001833.1:254220-274514 GCA_010110895.2 Picea sitchensis
CCGATATTGAGAGAGTTCATGAATGATTGATTCACATGGATTGTTGTAACTTTATTATGATGAATGTTTGATTATAGTGTTGTTATGATTTATTTAATTTTCCTTGAAATTTGAATCCAAGAGGATCTTGTGTTTGAGTTTTTCCTCCTTAGACTGCTTGAAGACCTGATGTCCATAACAGACCTCTACACCTTTCTCACCAAAGTATTCCTTCTACTCACCTTTACTCCAACTTATTGACTGAAGTTAATCCAAGATCTCAATTGCTTGTGCATGCTAGTCCAGATTTCTGAGTTAGAATGTTATTATCATTGAGTCTTATCCATTTGGCCTCTTAAAAATCATTTACATTTACTGTATAAACTGATGGGTACTGGGCTTACCTTCTATGAAATTTGAGGGTGACTTCTAGTGCTAACATTTCTAGTGTCGTTGTCGGGGAACAAATTGAAGACATTTCCCTGGGATAGAACAACAAAGAGATTCTAATTCTGAAGGTGCATCAGATAACAGTACCATTGAAGATTGCAACTTGCACCTGGTGACTCCACTATTTCAAATCCACTGTTTTAGTTCTGGCTCCTAAAGGTAGACACACGAGGTCCACTCCATTGCTGCCTCTAGCAACGCCTGAAGCTGACCCAGAGGAAATTATCAGAAAGGGAAAGACCACTCAAAAAGGTACCTCCATTGTTGTACCAAGTTTTTATGATAATTTGTATAATCCCTCTTTACAAACTCCAGTAACTGTTTCTAATTTTCCTATTATACAAACTGAAATTTAAATTTTGGGAGTTTTCCTGCCGATTTATCCCCTCCTATTCTTGGTTTGGAAGGAGAGATATTTGACACCCCTTTCTCCCTCGAAGTTGTGAAGTGGTTTAGACCCAGGACCTTAGAATAATTTCCTACTCCAAACTTTACTACTCCTCCTCCTATTAGAGTTGTTGTAGCTACAGAAGGAGAAACCTATGTTCCCTCAAGCCCCTTATCTTTATCTCCCAGAAGCACGGTCCCAGTTTCACTTGTCTGAAGTCTACCCCCTCCGGGTTCTCCTCCAGTTCACATCCCAATGGCAGGTGTTAATCCCCCCAGAACTAGAATGGAAGATATAGTAGTTGTGAGGTTCGCCCCTCTCATTCTTCCTCAGACTTTGAATCCTCTCCCAAATGATGGCTACCTTAAGCAATTGCCCAAGTTCACAGGTGAAGGAGACATAAATGCAGAGGGACACCTTGAATCCTTTTATAGTTTTACATATAATCATGCAATTGAGAACGAAGATGTATGGATGAGGAATTTTGTTCATAGCCTTGATGGTGAGGCCAGGAAGTGGTTTAGGGCCTTGCCTCTTGGATATATTGATGGGATTGAAGCCCTAGATGAAGCCTTCTTAAAAAATTGGGGGGATAAAAAATATTTCCTGTACTATATTACAGAGTTGGGATCACTAAATAAAGAAGAGGGGAAATCTATTTCTAACTTCTCAAAGAGTTTTAATAAAATGTATAACAAAATTCCCACTGAGATTAAGCCTACAAAAACCTATGCAAAGATGACCTATGCTAGTACTTTTGACCCTGATTTCTGCCTCTTGTTAAGAGAAAGAAGATCTACCTCCCTGGCTCATATGCAAGATGCATCAATTGAAGTAGAATCCAATATCATGGCAGTTGATAAACTTAGGAGTAAGGCTGATAGAGACAGAAGAAAGGTGATGTCTGAAACTTCAACTCTGGTTCCTCTACTACCCACCCTCAAGTTTATGAGCTTACCAAATTAGTAAAATCTCTTTCTGCGGAGATGGAGAAGGTAAAACTTGAAGCAAGACATACCTATAGAAACACACAAAATGTTGATAATAGAGGTAACTTTAGGAGACCCAATAATGTTCTTCAGATTCTTCCAAGAGATCCCAGAGGCAGTGAAAGGGATGACTAAACGGTCCAAACCCCTTTACAAAACAACCTTGTAGATGAAGAAGATGAAGAAAATGATCCTGAGATCCATTGCTTGGGTGACACCCCTCCATCCCCTCACTTGACCCAATCTGCATATGGGAAGTCCTAGATGGATAAACAAATAAATAAATTAGGTGGGGGATAGAAGGCAAAAGAAAATCCTAGTAGATATAATTTGAGATCTAAAAAGAAGGAGGAAAAAACTAATGTTTCAGATCAGCCCACAAAAAAAGAAAATTCTGCCAAGGCCATGATTGTTGGCAACAAGAAGCAAGATGCTCAAAGTTCCCCAGTTCTGGTTGAGAGTTCTACCCTAGAAGTCAGGAAGATTCTGAAATCTCCATCTTCCTTCAATTTTGAAAATGAGATCCAAAAAATCAATATCCCTATACCATTTTTGGAACTAATAAAAATTGAAGAATTTAAAACATGTCTTTCCCAAGTGTTGTTGCCTAAATCCTCCTTAAATTCCACCGATTCAGTAAATTTGCAAGATGAAAAGCCAATAGTCATCTTAAACCCTTTGATACAAGATAAAGATGATTCATACCCTCCATTCTATACATCACTGAACATACATGATAAGGTGTTGCATAATTGTTTACTGGACTCAAAGGCATCTCACAATCTCATGCCCAAAACAATCATGGATGAACTTGGATTGGAAATCACAAAGGCCTACCATGACTTATATTCTTTTGACTCTAGAAAAGTGAAGTGTCTCGGGGTCATCAAAGATCTGGTTGTGACCTTGTTTCATTTGCCCATGAAAAGTGTGGTCATGGTCATTGTAGTGGCTGATGTTCCCCCCAAGTTTGGCATGCTATTGTCAAGATCTTGGATAAAAAGACTTGGGGGAAATTTGCAGATGGACCTCACATATTCCACCATTCCTGTCTTTTGGGGGGAACATAGAAGACTTTACAGGGAAGCTTAGTTGGCCTACATCATTAGTGATGAAGCAGGCCCCACCAATCATCCTATTTTCGCTCCTGGCACAAATTTGGGTTCCAACATATTGTAGCTCACTAACACTCTTGAATCTCCTCTTGAAATTAGGAAGMAATCCATTACTTCCTGTGAAATCCCTCCTCCAACTACCTTTGTTTGGAAGATTATCTTTGATGGAGCCTCTTCTAAGGAGGGTGCTAGTGATGGAGTGCTCTTTGTTTCACCTTATCAAGAAACTATACCTTTGTCCTACAAGTTAGAATTTGAAGCTACCAACAATGTGGCAGAGTATAAAGCTCTTGTTTTGGATTTAAGGGCTACAAAAGACAGGGGGTTGCAAGAGCTATCAGTATTTTGGGAGGTAGAGATAATTGTTCATCAGATCAAATCTATTTATCAAGCTAAGCACCCTAGGCTTAGAACTTACATAAATGAGGTGTGGGACCTAATTGACAATTTCTTCTTAGCTTTCAACATTTCTTTTATTCCAAGAAAGGAAAATACCATGGTTGATTCTTTGGTTGTTTCAACAATCCATTTCAGAGTCCCACTGCCACCTAAACTCAAGTATGATGTAGAGGTGAAAAATAGACCCTCTATACCTGACAATGTCAAGCATTGGAAGGTGTTTGAGGATGATATTGAGATCAAAAAATTTCTTGAGTCTGTTGATAAGTTCTCTGCATTACATATTGATCAGGATCATGATTCTGAAAGTAACCCTCATGCTAATGTATTTTTAAATAAAATTTCTAATCACCATATTGTTCAGCTTCCTACCAACCACATTCCAAAGGGACTAGTTCCTTTGGAAAGATTTTTTGATGGGAATGATGTGTCAATAAAATTTAAAGGCTCAACTGATGATGTTGATATAACTAAGTGCAATATTGGCACAGAGAAGGACGCAAAAATTTTCAAGTTGTCAAGCAACTTGTCAAGGGAACAAAGGGTTGAATATGCAGAGTTGTTAAAATAATTTGTTGATGTGTTTGCCTGGACATATGAAGATCTCATAACATATGACACAAGTTTCATTGAACATGAGATACCATTGAAGGAAGGGGGCAAACCATTTAGGTACAAATTGAGACAAACAAATCCTATGTTGCTACCTATTATGGAGAAAGAGGTGAAAAATATTTTAGATGCCCAGATTATCATCCCTCTGAGCTATTTTCAATGGGTGGCTAACTTAGTCCTAGTGAGAAAGAATAATGGAGAAATCAAACTTTGTGTCGATTTCGGGAAGTTGAATAGAATCTCTAAGAAGGACAATTACCCCTTGCCAAATATGGAACACATATAATAGAGGGTAACATGTGCATCTAGGATGTCCATGATTGATGGATTTTTTGGCTACAATCAGATCTCCGTCTTGCCTGAAGACAGAGAGAAGACAACAATCATTACCCCTTGGGGAACATTCATGTACGGTAAGATGCCCTTTGGTTTGATGAACGCAGGGGAAACCTTTCAGTGAGCCATGAACATAACATTTATTGGGGAACAAGACAAGTTTGAGGTTATCTATTTGGATGACATAATAGTGTTCTAAATTTCTGATGAAGAACATCATGACCATTTGAAAAAGGGTATTTTGAAATGAAAAAAGTTTTGTCTCTCTTTAAATCCAAAGAAGTCATTATTTCCCATGAAAGAGGGGAAATTGTTGAGGCACATTGTGTCAGCTGAGGGGGTAAGGAGTGATCCAAGCAGGGTAGAAGCTATCCAAACTTTCTCACTCTCTATATCCAAGAAAGAAGTTCAGTCTTTCATGGTGAAAATTAATTTTCTGAGAAGGTTTGTTTCAAATTTTGCCGAGTTGGTAAATTTAATCACAACCATGTCAAGGAAAGGAAATCAAATCAAATGGATTTCTGAATCTCATAACTCTTTTGACCAAATAAAGAAGGCATTGACTGAAGCACCCGTGCTCATCATTCCTAACTAATCCAAGGAGTTTTTGATTTTCTCTTTTGCTTCATTTGACACAATAGTAATTGTTTTATTGCAGAAAAATGTCGAAGGGTTAGAGAAACCCATTTCCTTTTTCAGTAGGGCACTGAGAGATGTTGAAATAAAGTATGACATGATGGAAAACTGGGTCTGTGCTTTGGTTAAATCTCTCAAAGCTTTCAAAGTTTATGTGCTACATTCGAAATTCATTTCATATGTCCCTTCAACCTCTATGAAGGAGATCCTCATTCAGCCTGACATAGACAGAAGAAGGAGCAAGTGGATTTCCAAAATCCTTGAATTTGATCTTGAAGTAAAGCCTACCAAATTGGTTAAAGGTCAAGGTTTAGCTAGGTTGCTCGATTAATCTAATTATAAAGCCTTGGGGGTAAATTTGATCAACAATTGTTCAGAGAATCAATAAACTGAGTTGTCTAATGAAGATCCTAAAGTCACACCCCCATTGGCAGGATGCACTTGGTACAAAGACATTATATTTTCCCTACAGAAGTTACAACCTCCTGATGGCATGGAAAAGAGCAAGGTAAGAGATTTAAAGCTCAAATCAATTAAATATTGTGTGATTGATCGGGTCTTATATTGAAAAGATCCTTTAGGAGTGTTGTTGAGATGCCTAGACCCACAGGAAGCCCAAAAGATTATATATGATTTTCATGATAGTTTATGTGGGGGGCATCACTTATGGAGAACCATAGCCTATAAAATTCTTAGGGCTGGGTATTTTTGGCCTAGCCTCTTTATTGATGTCTGTGCAAAGATCAGGGTTTGTATTAAGTGTCAGAAATTCTCTGGAAAGAAGCAACTCAAGTCTTTTCCACTAAATCCCGTGGTAGCTTCAGGGCCCTTTCAGTAGTGGGGCCTAGATTTTATTGGGGAAATTCATCTTGCTTCAATTGGTTAGCATAGGTGGATCTTGACTTCCACATACTACTTTACTAAGTGGATAGTGTTGATGAATGCAGCTATAGGAGAAATCCTCCAGCTTACAAACCTGTGAGATGTGGAATATAACAGACATGTGAAGTCTTACTCTCAACTTACAAACCTAAGAGAATGCCCCTAATAAAGGGTTCATGGTTCTAGCCTGGGACATGGGATAGGAATGTATATGGCCTCCTCCATGACGTGAGAGAGAATAAATCTGGATGATTATCCGATGTAAGAGTGATATGTTGAGTTAGGACGTGCCTGTGGCTTAGCATAAGGTCAACGTGGGAAATCCCTAAAAAGCGTTGGGCACATCATCATGTGAATATAAATGGGGATGATTTGATGGCCTCCTCTTAGCAGCAACAGAGTTCATGAGAAGACTCTAGATGATCCTTCTGTTGGTGGCAGTGGATCTGTCGAGCAGATGTGCATGTGGACGAGCACAGGCACATGTGTGAAGACATGGTTCATCCGTGTGATGCAGTGAAACAGGTCCATGACATCCCTATGGATGAGCACTAGTGGATGTATCATATCCTTTGCTATATGTTGTTCAAGAGTCAAACCTACCTGTAACCCTAATTATTGTGTAAAGGGTATAGGTCGACCCTATCTTATTGTGTCTAAAGATAAATTGTAAAAGATAATTAATATTAATATTAATTATTTTAATAATAAATAATTAATATGTCTAAGTGAGGTCGGACCTATTGTGCCAATAGACACTTTAGTTGACATGACAAGTCTAATATAAGTAATATGAAATCTTTCATTGTAGACACACACACACACACACACTTGTGAGCTTTGGAAATTTTAGCAAGTACACTTCTTGGTCAAAGTTGCACAAGTCTCTTGGGCGCTAGAGTTTCTAGGGTTTTTGTGCACCCTCTTGAAGTATCCATTGTTGTACTAGTTGTAGTCACCCTTGAAGTCTTTACAACAATGGATACTTCAACTGAAAATGCTATTAGAGGTATGTACTCAGTGGATACTTCAACTGAAAATGCTATTAGAGGTATGTATTGAAAATGAAACAAGTCCATGACATCCCTATGGATGAGCACTAGTGGGTGTATCATATCCTTTGCTATTAGAGGTATGTACTCAAAATTTGAAGTTTGAAAAATTAGGGTTTCCTCATAAAACCCTAAGTTGCAGTTGCAGCTTCAGAATCAGTTGCAGTATCAATTGCAGTTGCAGTATCAGTTGAAGTATCCATTGTTGTACCAGTTGTTGTCACCCTTGAAGTCTTTACAACAATGGATACTTCAACTGAAAACGCTATTAGAGGTATGTACTCAATGGATACTTCAACTAAAAATGCTATTAGAGGTATGTACTAAAAATGAAACAGGTCCATGACATCCCTATGGATGAGCACTAGTGGGTGTATCATATCCTTTGATATATGTTGTTCAAGAGTCAAACCTACCTGTAACCCTAATTATTGTGTAAAGGGTATAGGTCGACCCTATCTTATTGTGTCTAAAGATAAATTGTAAAAGATAATTAATATTAATATTAATTATTTTAATAATAAATAATTAATATGTCTAAGTGAGGTCGGAACTATTGTGACAATAGACACTTTAGTTGACATGACAATTCTAATATAAGTAATATGAAATCTTTCATTGTAGACACACACACACACTTGTGAGCTTTGGAAATTTTAGCAAGTACACTTCTTGGTCAAAGTTGCACAAGTCTCTTGGGCGCTAGAGTTTCTAGGGTTTTGTGCACCCTCTTGTGTGCTAGGATATTCTTGGTGGTAAAGGTCTTTCTCTTGAATATTATAGCAAAGGATTTGGTTGGGTTTTTCTCCCTTGTTTGAGAAGGGTTTCCCATGATATATCTTGTGTTCTTGTGCATGGTGTTTCTTCTTATGATCTTGGTTGCTGCAACATTATTGTTTATGGTTAAGACATGATGAAATTAAATGAACTACATGCTTAACCTAGCTTATGAAAAATCAACATGGTATCAGAGAATAGGTCTTGAAAGAACCCATTGCACAAGCATTCTTCACAAGTAAAAGGAAAAACGTCACTGTTGTCGTACATGAAAATTAGGGCTTTTTATTGAAGAAGATTTTCAGCCTCAAAAACATCTAGAAAAGTGTGCCCTAACCCAAGGAACTCTTTAGCACCTTTAGTGCATATTTTCAGTGGGTAGATCTCCTGGAAAGTGAAACCCTAGTTTTTACAAAGTACCAGAAAACCAAAAATACCAGAGTACCAGAAGTACCAGAAAACCAGAAGCACCAGAAGCACCAGTCCAGAAATCCGCTCGTCACGTTTGAGGGGGTAAATTTTGGATTTTCAAAAATCTGACTACACCAACTTACTCGCTTCAGCCCAACGCATCTATCCCCTGGATTAGAATTTCAAAATTTGAAGTTTGAAAAATTAGGGTTTCCTCATAAAACCCTAAGTTGCAGTTGCAGCTTCAGAATCAGTTGCAGTATCAGTTGAAGTATCCATTGTGAGTGCCACCAACTGAAAATGCTATTAGAGGTATGTACTCACATATGTTTAAATTGTTAAGCTTTAAAGGGTATTTGCAGGAGAATGGATCTCTTGTCATAGATCCAGAAGGATCACAAGATCCAACACATTCAGAAGAATAATGAAACCCAGGTTTGATTATTATGACATGCATCTATTTGTTATGACATTTATTTGATCTAGGTTTCATGTTGAAGCTATGACCATCATACTAACCTTTGGTCAAAATTAAATTCAAGATATTAGATGGATTAAATTTGAGATCATAGAGTTTGTTCTCTAACCCTACCTTCTATCAAGATAAAATATTGTCCTAGTACAAAAGACAGGTTGGAGAAAGCACTTGGTATCTTGAGTGAAGGAGACTTGGAAGAAAAGCAACACACTGGAAGTGAAGACTCCAGGTTTGATTGTTGTAATTGTCATTCCTCTAACTTATATTTCTAAAGTTTGTTACATTACAAATAGGTGTTGTAGTTGTGATAACAATCCTTAAAATTGTTTTAATTCTAGAGATGTACTCATTATTCTCCTTTAGGAGATATTCTTTTTTTGGTTCCTCTTGTTTTCTTGTTCCAGACAGGTCAAGAACAAAGGAAGATGCTTATCCTTTAGAGGAAGTCACATTGACTCAGAGGGAGTCAAAACTATTTGAGAAAGAGGAAGAATAGAACCATCCTTGAGACAATAAATTCAATAATGCATGATCAAAATTTTTCTATGATTTCATGGGCAGAAGCATGCATGATGCAGTATATGTTTAGAACAAGAGTCTTCACCATAATAGAATCCTTCACTAGTGTGAAGCCTGAGATTGAACACTTCAGGTTATTTGGGTGCCAAGTGTATCTTCATGTACCCAAAGAGAAGAAGTCCAAGCTAGATCCTTTAGAAAGAAAGGATATAGTGAATATTCAAAGACATTCCAGATCGACATCCCTGGTCAGAGACAGATTGAGACAAGCATAAACGTTGTCCTTGAAGAAGAGATAATATTTCAAAGATCCAGATATTATCAGATGGAGATTGATAGTAAGACTATACATTCTCTCCCTCTAGAAGTTCAGAAGGAGAAAAACATTATTCCAGTTCCTCCATTTGATATGTTCAGAGATACTGTAGTAGGGCATAAAAGGCCTACCTAAACTCACTCTGCTAGAGGCAGAGAAACATACAAGATTCTCAAGGCACATTTCAAGAAATCAAAGAGAGATTTTTCGAGCTATCCTTCAGTCATGAGCCACTTCATTGATGTTGAGACTCTTTGTCTTAGATAAGAAACAAGAGAACGCATATGGAAAGATGTCATAACAGAAGAATACCAATACATCTTAAAGAATGATGCATAAGATATTATTCAGGGACCAGAAAGGGAAGTCTTTGGTAACTTCCAAGTGGATCTATAAGATCAAGCATGCAACTGATGGAAGTATAAAGAAATAAAAAACAAAATCTATAGACATAGGTTTCTCATAAATAGAGGGAGTTGTCCATGATGAGACACTTGACCCAGTGACCCGATTCACTTCCATCTGTACCACCATCCATGAGTTGGAATCTATATTAGATAGATAGATTCTTGATGAGTTTGGATTTCAACAAGAGTGTTTCTTATCCAAATCTATACAGTATTCATGACAGAAAAACATGATCATGATGACTTACTCAGAAAGCCTAGTTGTTAAAAACTAGCAAGCATTGACTTCTGATTTTCATAAAGGATCTAAGTATGATACACTACTTCTTGGGACAAGAATTATGACAGAATACAAATCCATTGTGATGGATTTAAAGAAGAATATTGATGTTGATTCAATACGAGACCAATCCACAGTTGATTGGATCACTGATGTATCTGATTAAACACTAGACTTGATTCATGCCGATTCAGATTGAGCATAAAGTACAGTGGATCGGAAGAGAACATATTGTTGATGTTCTACCTTGAAATCTTCTATGATTTCCTATTGCAGCAAGAAACATAACTTTGTAGCCTTAAGTGCACCAGAGACAGAGTATATACTTTCGAAAGATCTACTTGACCATGAGGTAGATCCTATGTTGATGATAGAGAGCCATATATGAAGCTCCTTACAGAACCCAGAGCTTCCTCATGGTTTATCACATAGAGAGATAAAATTTTCTTATATCAAAGATGTGATGAAAAATAAAATTATATACTTGCAGTACCCTTTCTCCACCTGAGCAGACTGCAAACTTCTACACCAAACATTTACTTGGTGAAGAACTCCTTTCGAGTTAAGAGGGAGTATGGATGACCATTGGCCAAAAAAAAAACTCAGAGTACATCGATATGAGACTTGGCTTGATGTAGAATGACTCCCTAGCTGAGAGGGAGTGTTGATGAATGCAACTATAGGAGACATCCTTGTGCTTACAAACCTGTGAGATGTGGAATATAGCAGACTTGTGAAGTCTTGCTCTCAGCTTACAAACCTAAGAGAAAGCCCCTAATAAAGGGTTCGTGGTTCCAGCCTGGGATAGGGGTTAGGAATTTATATGGCCTCCTCCATGATGTGAGAGAGAAGAACTCCAAATGATTATCCGATGTAAGAGATATTTGTTGAGTTAGGATGTGCCTATGGTCGAGCACAAGATGGACACAGAAAATCCCTAAAAATAACTGGGCAAATCATCATGTGAATAGAAATGGAGATGATGCGATGGCCTCCTCTGAGAAGCAACAAAGTTGATGAGAAGACTCCAGATGATCCTCCTATTGGTGGCAGTGGATCTGTCGAACAGACGTGGTTGTGGACGAGAACAGGCACATGTGTGAAGACCTGGTTCATCTATGTGATGCAGTGAAACAGGTCCATGACATCCCTATGGATTTTCCCCTAGTGGATGAGCACTAGTGGGTGTATTAGATCCTTTGCTATATGTTTTTCAAGAGTCATACCTACCTGCAACCCTAATTATTGTGTAAAGGGTACAAGTCGGCCCTATCTTATTGTGTCTAAATTTCAAGTCAGAAAATTTCAAATTTGCACAACTTATTTCTATACAAAATTTTATTTGAAAACAAAATGTCCTAAAGTTCAGAAGGGGGAGGAGCAAGCTTCGTTCCCTTTAAAAATTGGTAATTTGTATCAGCGGTACATCTTGATATAAATTCTTCCTTGGAAAGTGGACGTTGATACAGGCGTAAGCGATGACCATTTGCATATAACTATGTATTGGATCCATCAATAGTAATTAACCTGACTGTCCCATTGGGAAAAGCAATGTCTATATCGTAAGGTCCAAGCCATCGTGTACGCAACTTACCCTGAAATTATTTAAAGCGCGAATCATACAAGAGATCCCAATCCCCTTTTCGGAATAATTTCTTCTTGATGACTCAGTCATGCCATTTTGTTCTCTGTTGTTGAATCACTGTGGTTTGATGAATAGCGTCCAAACACTTTTCATAAATCTCATTGAGTTGTTGCAGTTTGGCCTTCTATGTCGTAGTCAAGTCAAGGTTGACTATTGATGCAGTTCTTAAGGTTTTGATTTCGAATTCAATGGGAAAAACAAGGTTTTTCCATATACAAGCTCATAAGGAGAAAACCCAGTTGTGTTCCTCCAAGTAGTTTGATAAGCCCATAGAGCTTCATGAAATCTGTCAGACCAATCCCTATGATGTTCTCTCACTATCATAGTAAGGATAGCTTCTATGACTTTGTTGGTACTTTCTACTTGGCCATTACCTTGTGGATGGTATGGAGAAGTCGTTCTATGTAAAACATGATATTGACTGAGTAGGGCTTCAAACTTATGTGATGTGAAAGGGGGTCCTCCATCAGTTATTAATTCTTTGGGAATTCCAAACCTAACAAATATATCTTCAAACAAGAACACTAAGACATCTTCTTCTGAGGCCCTGATGAGTGATTTTGCCTCCACCCACTTGGTCATGTAGTCTGTACAGACCAACATATAAACTTTCTAATTAGAAGGTGGGTTAATGGGCCCTACAAAGTCCATGGACCATATCTCAAAAGGATCTAACACTACTTGAGGCTGGAGAGGCATCTCATCCCTATGATTTGGCTGACCCATTCGTTGGCAACTGTCACAGGCCTAGACATACTTCTTAGCATGTTGAAATATGGTGGGCCAAAAATAGCCCATCCTTAAAATTTTATGTCCAGTCCTTTTATCAGAAAAATGACCCCCACAAGGGCCATCATGGCAATCTTTGATCATCTCATAAACTTTATCATCCCTCACACATCGCCTAATTTCTTGATCCAGACCTGTGTAGAAAAGGCATCCCTCTATCCAACTATACCGAGCACTCTTATGAATGATTTTCCTTATTTCTCTTGGGGATAGATGTGGAGGTACCTTCCCTGCAACCAAGTAATTAGCAATGTCGGCATACCAAGGTGAGTGAGAAAATACGGAAAACAAATGTTCATCTGGAAAGGAATCATCTAATGGTGAATTATCATCATTTATATGCAGTCCTGAGAAAAAATCAACAACCGCATTTTCTTTCCCTGGTCTATCTACTATAGTGATGTCAAATTCTTGAAGTAATAACAACCATATTGTTACTCTTGCATTAGTAATAGGTTTATTCATCAGATATTTAATTGTTGTATGATTAGTATGAATAAAGGTAGGATAACCAGTGACATAATGCCTGAATTTATTGATTGCATAAACTACTACCAAGAATTCTCTTTCAGTAATTGTATAATTTAACTCAGTAGGAGCCATGTTTTCGCTGATATAGTAGATAGCATAGGGTTCTTTGTCCTCCTGTTTCCCTAGTACTGCACCAATTGCAGTGTCTGAGGCATCTAAAGAAATGTGAAAAGGCAAAGCCCATTTGGGCCCTCTCAAAATGGGAGCTGTGGATAATTTATGTTTCAGATCTGTAAAAGACAATTCACAATTGTTAGTCCATTGGAATTCAACATCTTTTGTTAATAGGAAAAACAAGGGAGAGGCAAGTTTGGAATTGTTTTTAATGAATCTCCTGTAATATCCAGCATGCCCTAAAAAACTTCTTACCTCTTTCTGAGTTGTTGGAGTTGGAATGTCCAAAATTACCTGGATTTTGGCTAGGTCTACCTGAAGTCCTACATAAGAAATAAAGTGTCCTGGCACCACACCTTCGCTCATCATCATATGGAATTTTTTTGTGCTTAAAGAAAGATGAGATTGTATACATATTTTGATCACTTTTTCCATATTAGTCAAGGCTTGATCAAAATCAATACCATAAGGTGTAAAATCTTCCATGAATATCTCCATACAATCATTCACCATATCTGAAAAAATACCAATTACAGCTCTCTAGAAAGTGGTTGGTGCATTACACGAGCCAAATGGGAGACCCTTGTAGGAAAATGTACCCCAAGGGCTGGTAAATGTGGTCTTATCTTGGTCCCATGGAGCAATTTTTATCTGGTTATAGCAACTGAATCCATCTAGGAAAGAGAAAAACTTTTTCCCAGCTAGGTTGTCTAGAACCTGATCAATAAATGGTAGAGGGAAATGATCCTTCTGCGTGGCCTTATTCAAGGATCTATAGTCCACACACACTCTCCACTTACCATTTTTTTTAGGTACAATAACCAACAATGAAACCCACTCGTTGTCTGATATAATATAGATGAATCCAACATTGAGAAGTTTTTGGAGTTCCTCTTTAACTATTTCTTTAAGATTAGG
The DNA here is from genome assembly GCA_010110895.2 of Picea sitchensis. NCBI lineage: Eukaryota > Viridiplantae > Streptophyta > Pinopsida > Pinales > Pinaceae > Picea > Picea sitchensis. The sequence continues at coordinate 268,247 of SNQJ01S0001833.1, forward strand.
GTTCATCCTCCTTTAGGGTTGGAAAATGGGTCAGAATTCTTCCTTTATGTATATATGGTGGGTGCATAACTCAAAATAAATTCCTTTCATGTCCATGTAATCCCAGGAAAATGTCTCCTTATGTTCAATTAGTAATTTCATCAATCAACGAGTTTCAACAATAGATAAATCGGGATTGATGTTCAGGGTTTTTCCAGGTTCGATTTCTACAATGATGCTCTTAGAACTGACTTTGGGAAATAATTCAGTTGTTGTTGTTTCAACATTTGTTGTTACAGCGTTTTCTGTTACAACAGTTTCAGAGAACATTTATGGGCTCATCTCTTCCTGGGTAATAGGGTCAAAGATTCCAATAAATCGGTGTTGCGTGTTTTGTGTAACAACGGAGGGGTCACAGATAAAACAATTGATTAACTCATCCTTTGTCTCATCTTTGAAACTCAAATCTTTTCCTATGGTTAACACAGGCAGAGAACTTTCATCCTCAATGTCCATCCATAAATAATTTTTGGGTTCCATACTGGGTGTAGCGTGAGGATACAGGGTAATTTTTTTTGTGTCATAACCATCAGATATTTTCATGGAACCAGATCTACAACCAATGAAGGCATCAACTTGGTGAATAAATCCTTTTGAGTTAAGAGGGAGTATGGATGACCATTGGCCAAAAACAAAACTCAGAGTACATCGGTATGAGACTTGGCTTGATGGAGAATGCCTCCCTAGCTGAGAGGGAGTGTTGATGAATGAAGCTATAGGAGACATCCTCCAGCTTACAAACCTGTGAGATGTGGAATATAGCAGACTTGTGAAGTCTTACTCTTAGCTTACAAACCTGAGAGAAAGCTCCTAATAAAGGGTTCGTTGTTCCAGCCTGTGACAGGGGCTAGGAATGTATATGGCCTCCTCCATGATATGAGAGAGAAGAAATCCAGATGATTATCCGATGTAAGAGTGATCTGTTGAGTTAGGACATGCCTGTGGCTGAGCACAAGGTGAACGTGGGAAATCCCTAAAAAGCACTAGGCAAGTCATCATGTGAATAGAAATGGAGATGATGAGATGGCCTCCTCTGAGCAACAACAAAGTTAATGAGAAGACTCTAGATGATCCTCCTTTTGGTGGCAGTGGATCTGTCGAGCAGACGTGCCTGTGGACGAGAACAGGCACATGTGTGAAGACCTGGTTCATCTATGTGATGCAGTGAAACAGGTCCATGACATCCCTATGGATGTGCCCCTAGTGGATGATCACTAGTGGGTGTATCAGATCCTTTGCTATGTTTTTCAAGAGTCATACCTACCTGTAACCCTAATTATTGTGTAAAGGGTACAAGTCGGACCTATCTTGTTTTGTCTAAAGATAAACTATAAAAGATAATTAATATTAATATTAATGTTAATTATTATAATAATAAATAATTAATATGTCTAAGTGAGGTCGACCCTATTGTGCCAATAGAAACTTTAGTTGACAGAACAAGCCTAATATAAGTAATATGAAATCTTTCATTGTAGACACACGCACACACACACTTGTGAGTTTTCGAAATTTCAGCAAGTACACTTCTTGGTCAAAGTTGTGCACCTCTCTTGGGAACTAGAGTTTCTAGGGTTTTTTGCACCCTCTTGTGTGCTAGGATATTCTTGGTGGTAAAGGTATTTGTCTTGAAGATTATAGCAAAGGATTTGGATGGGTTTTTCTCCCTTGTTTGAGAAGGGTTTCCCAAGATATATCTTGTGTTCTAGTGCATGGTGTTTCTTCTTGTGATCTTGGTTGCTGCAACATTCTTGTTTATGGTTAAGACATGATGAAATTAAATGAACTACATGCTTAACCTAGCTTATGAAAAATCAACAGATAGAGGCCATCCCCACAAGAAATGCTTCCCACAAAGTAATCATTAGTTTTCTCGAGGATATTATGGCAAGATTTGGTTGTCCAAACATAATTGTCACTGATAATGTTGCAAATTTCAAGGATGAACCATTGATTAAGTTTTGTGAACAGTTTGGAATCACATTGATTCACTCTACTCCTTACTATCCCCAATGGAATGGACTGGAAGAGTCCTCTAACAAGAGCCTTATTAAGATAATCAAAAGAATGTTAGAGGACAACAAGAAGGCATGGGACTCAAAGATTAAAATTTTTTTATGGGCTAACATAGTGACAATAAAGAGGTCCCTTGTTGTATCTCCTTTCCAACTTGTGTATGGATTTTAGGCCATCTTTCCTTCTCAGCTTGCCTTGCCTGTGGAAAATTTATTCCAAGACTACCAAGGGGAACCTGATGATATGATCAGAAGAATACAATAGTTGACAGAAAGGAAATAGACTAGGGAGAAACTACTGGACAAAGCACATGACTATCAACAAAAGATCAAGCATGCCTTTGATAAGAAGGTGACCAAAGAGGATTTCTAGCTAGGAAATCTAGTACTCAAGTGGGATGCACCCAAACAAGATAATGGCAAGCGAGGTAAATTTGAGGCCTTGTAGATTGGCCCCTTCAAAATTTCTGAGGTTTTTTCAAATAACACTTATAAGTTGCAGGATTTGGAGGATGCTGAAGTTTTTGGTAGACCTGTAAATGGGCATTTTCTGAAGAAGGTTTTTACTTAAGCCAGGAGTGTCTTCACATGTCATTGTAAATATATTATTTTCTTTTACTTTTAGTTTTAATAAGTGACTCCATAACCCAACAACTAAGGCACTAGAACTACTTGTTCTTGGAAGCTCACAGGGATCATGCCATCCCATGTGGAGCCAAATGTTATCACATGAACTTGTCAGAGTCCTGTGGGTTTGTGGTTTCTACCTAAGTCTGTAATGTTTCCCTGCCTCTCTCCTTTTCGTAGACCAAGTCTTAAATTTTTCCCTTTGACTGGTAAAGTTGGTTTTGTTCACCCCTTTTTGTTTAAAAAACCTGGTTTTCCTTGATGTCTTTTCTGAAAAAGTCTCAGCTCGAAGCCTTTTTTTTTCCTCTAAAGATGAGCATCCATCTCCTTTTGTTTCAATCACTTGTACTGTAGTTTTCCCAAGCCCCTGTCCAGTCATCCAAGTATTTTTTACACGGGCTTCAGCCGCGAGCTAAAAGAACGACACTCGGAGCTGTCCATTTTGGACCTAAATCAAGCAAAAAGGAAGGTTCAACTTTCAAGGACAGGAATTCCATGTGGAGTTCATATTAGTGGCTCATGGGTGTTCGAAATGTTAAAATTTGCACGAAGTATAGCACCGGAGCAAAAGGCCCGAAGAGAGCATGAGTCGTTGATCTTTAAAGGGACAGGTGGCAGTTGATCCAAGTGTTCAGGGAAATAAGCTTCAGGAGTTTCGAAGTGAGAAGTGTGTGGAATTCCTGAAGTGTCGAAGCTCGAGCTCCCGTAATAAACTGAGCCATCAAAATCTGAGGATGCATGGAGGCAGATCCATCACTTCGAATTTCAGTGCTTCGGAGAATTGTGGGAGTTAAACATTGCAAAGTCCAAAAGTGCCTGAAGTCCCGAAGGCCCGAAGTGAATCTGATTCGTTGATCAACAAGAGCCACATGTCGTCAGATCCATAGATCCAGGTAAAAGCGCATGGAGGAAGATGAGGTTTGATATTTATTTATTTTTCGAAGCCCAGAGACCCGAAATGGATCTTGTCCGTCCAAATCCAGGAGCCACACGACGCCATATCTAGAGCTCTGGAGGAAAAGGCCCAAAGGAGATCCTGATCGTGGACCGAGGAGGGAGAAGAAGGGTCATTGATCTCGTTGAAGGGGTCAAAGTCCTGAAGCAGGGGCAGAACCTTTGATTGAAGAGGACGCGTGTCAGTAGATCGACAGCTCCGGGTAAAAGCACAAAAGGTAAGCAAGATTTGAGTTTTGATTTTCTTGGAGCCCGGAGGCCCAAAGTGGATCCCAGCCATCCAAATCCAGGAGCCATGTGTCATTAGATCCTTAGCTCTAGAGGTTTCTCTTGGGGAAAATATAGTTTGAAGTTTGAAAGGTCTGAAGCCCGAATCACGAAGCAGATCTCGGTCATCGATTTGAAAAGGGAAGATCCAATCCATCAATCTAAAAGGTGCCAGAGCTGGGTCGTTGATCAGGAAGAATCATCTTAGATCACAAGATCAATTGTCATGCTCCATTGCGGGGTCGGAAGGTTCGCATGTTTTTAAATTTTCAAGGGTAGGCCGCAATCGAAATCGTGGTTTTTAGAAAGGGAAACGTGGTGGTTCATGGTGAATTGCGGGGGAAAAATCGGTTTGTTTTCAAACCACACTTGGTCGCGTCCGCAATCATGCAATTGTGTAGGGTCATGGCCCTAGGTCACATTGAAGAAGGAGTGATGGAGAGGAGTTGCACCAAAGGCCGAAAGCGCCTGTATTGGTCACAGAAGAAGATCTGCATGGCCTCGAGGCGCATTCATGGGTGTCAAGCGTCGTCCCGATCCCGATGAAGGTAGTTAATGGAAATGGGGGTGGTAGTTGAGACCTCGTCTCACCCCATAAATGGAAAGCATACTGAGAATGGTCGTGGGGGGATATTCTCTATCCGAAGTTTCCTGAGGGATGTATTTTCCTACAAAGCACATAACTAAGTCGGGCTCACGTCTGACATAAGAAGGCCTGCATAGGATGACAGAGTAGGCGCCGACTGGAAACTTTGAATGCAGGGGTCCGATCACATTCTTGGTGGTTGCAACATTTTTAGTATATATAGGCAGTTTTGATATTTTGTTAAGGTCGAATAGTTGAGCTAGGCTCCCTGCTATTGTAATATTTCGATGAAGAACACTGGTTCTTTGGTTATGTACTTGATTTGAGATTTCTTGATTAATCTAAGTCAACTTTCTTACTCCATCTTATTTGCCTATGATATTGAGAGAGTTCATGAATGACTGATTCACATGGATTGTTGTAACTGTATTATGATGAATGTTTGATTATAGTGCTATTATGATTTCTTTCATTTTCCTTGAAATTTGAATCCAAGAGGATCTTTTGTTTGAGTTTTTCCTCCTTATGTTGCTTGAAGACCTGATGTCCATAGCATACCTGCACACCTTTCTCACCAAAGTCTTCCTTCTAGTCACATTTACTCCAACTTACTGACTGAAGTTAATCCAATACCTCATTTGCTTGTGCATGCTAGTCCAAATTTCTGAGTTAGAACGTTATTATCATTGAGTCTTTTCCATTTGGCCTCTTAAAACTCATTTACATTTACTGTATAAACTGATGGGTACTGGGATTACCTTCTATGCAATCTAAGGGTGACTTCTAGTGCTAATAGATGAGAATCCATTCTTTGAATTCCTTTGGGAGCTTATGAGGAGATACAAGGATCTTTGTTATGTCCAAAGGTTTGTGTGCCTCTTTGTTTTGAAGGATCCAAGTAACGTTTGATGAGGAGGGTATGGGTGAAGGCGGAGGTGTGGAAATAGCAGGTGAGGATGGAGGGATAGGAGAGGTAGAGGATAAATTATGAGGGATGGGGAAATTTGGGGGACTAGACTCTTTGAATGGTGCTTTACAACCCTTGAAGGGTTTTTTGGTTGTACATTTCTTTGGTGGCATGGTGGAGTCGCCAAAAAAGCTTTAGGAAAATATTTGTCGATAAGGTGGAAAGGGAACGTCCCTTGGGTGGAGTCGCCATGCAAGCTAAGGGAAATGCTTTGGGATATCTTACCAAAGAATCATTAGGGTAAGTAGAGGATTCAAAATCCTCCCCAGAAATGAAGCCAAAATGTTATAGCGCAAGTCGTTGGTTGGGCAATGCTCGACCTAGCCAAAAATCAAGTGCTACAACTTGGGAATCCTGCACCCAATCTCACCTCGATGTAGGTATCACACTTCAAAGGTGACTAGGTCACTCTAGGTAGGTGATCTCGATGACACTAGGGAGATTGGGATGGAGATGGAGATGGATGGAATTTAAGTCCCTATAGGTCAATTCTAAGTAGGATGAAAGGTGGGAAAAGATGCCTTGTAAGTCAAGTAATTGTTGTCCCACGTGTACAGTACTTCTCCATATGATTGTACCTTCCCGAGACACAAGAAAAGACACTTTGCAATGATATATGTTAGTTGCATCAAAAATTTAAGCTTGTTGTCCCTAATTTACAACAGTAAATGACAGTTTATATCAACAAATAAAATATCTAAATCAATATACAAATATCTAAACTAGTTAAGTAAATCAACATCGAGATTAACAATGAATATAGGCTGAAAGATGGCACTTAAAAGCTAGAGAAAATAGTTGTTGTAAACATTC
>SNQJ01S0001833.1:280206-301375 GCA_010110895.2 Picea sitchensis
CAGTTGTTTAACAATTGGTATCAGATCCAGGTTCCTTTTATCTAAGGGTAGATCCTAGAGCTTAAACATGACTAGCCATGTAGGAACTTCAACCAATAAGGACCCCCTATTCAATGGAACAAACTTTGCCTTCTGGAAAGTTAGGATGAGAACCTACATAATGGATTTAGGTGCAGATGTTTGGGATGTGGTAGAGACTGGTTATGTAAAGCCAATTGTACTAGCTTCTAAGGATGACAAGCTAGAATTCAGCTTCAATGCTAAGGCTATGAATGCTATTCTAAGTGGGCTTGCAGAAAAAGAATTTGTAAAAGTTATGCACTTAGAATTTGCCAAAGAGATGTGGGACAAACTCGTTAGCAATTATGAAGGTAATGAGAAGGTAAAGGATGCCAAGCTTCAAACCTACAAACTACAGTTTGAACAACTAAATATGAAAGAGCATGAAACTGTTGGAAAGTACTTTCTGAGAGTTGAAGAACTAGTAAATGCAATGAAAGCACTTGGTGAAATAATTAGGAAGCCTCTTTAGTTCTGAAAATTTTGAGATCTCTTCCAGATAGGTTCAACCCAAAGGTCTCTTCTATAGAAGAACTTAATGATCTAAAAACTCTTCCTTTTGATCAACTTCTAGGAACATTGAATGCATATGAAATGAAGACAGGTAAAGATAAATCCACCTCTAGAGAAGCATCATTTAAAGCAGATGTGAATGAGGATTCTAAACCTGATGAAATTGAAGCAAAATTTGTGAGAAAAATAAAGAAAGGATCAGGCAAGTACCAAGGCAAGTTTCCCTTCAAATGTTTTAACTATGGAAAGATAGGTCACTTTGCATCTAAGTGTCCACACAAGAAGAAGGACCAGAACTCTGAAGGTGAAGAGAAGTACAAATTCAAGAGATTTGGTAAAAAGAAAAGTTTATGTGTAAACGATGATGACTCTTCAAAAGACACAAATAATGATTTTGCTTGTGAAGATAAGATTAATGACTTTATGCTTATGGCCAAAGAGGATTATGATAATAAAAGCACAAAAAGTGATGTTAGTAATGAAGAAGTTGTGGTTAACTTGGAAGGAGAGTTGATCAGTGCTTTGGAAGATATTGACAGATTTAGACTTAAGACGAGAAAGAAAAAACAATTGTTGATACAGTTCAAGAAAGACAGTAAAAAACCTGATGAAGAGTTTTCCCTTCTAAAAGTGGAATTAGAACAGGCAAAGAAAATAGAGGACATTCTGAAATAGTAGTTATCAGAGAAGAAGGCAAGATGTGAAGCCTTGGAAGAAGAGGTAGTAAAAACCAGAAAAAGAGATGGAGAAGTTTAAAGCCGTGTATCTCCAAAATCTTCCAAGCATTAAAGCCTCAACAGAACTAAACGGCATTCTGATCAAACATATATCTCCTTTGTTGAAGACTGGTTTAGGTTATGTAAGTGGTTCAAGCAACAAACATCCAGAAAGAAAAGAGCCAGTAAATATGATCAAGTTCCAAGTCAACAGACAATCAGACCATGCGAGTACTCTACCACCATAAGCTAGTAAAGACAAGATGATCCTTGATCAAGAAAAAAGATATCAGAAGATGGAGAAACAAATGCCAAGAAGAAGGCCATCCTTCAGGTACCAAAATTTCTTCCATGGTTACTGTTTTTACTGCTCTAATTTTGGTCCTAAGATTGCAAATTGTCAAATTAATTTTAGAGACATGCAACTGAGGAGATCAAGAAATAAACAATCTTTGAAACATAGAACCAAAAAACCAATGAGTAGACAAAGTTGCACCAATCACTTTGACCTATTTAACAATGAGATTGAATGCTATAACTGTCATAAATTAGGCCACAAAGATACAAATTGTCATCTGAAGGATTACAAAGCAGATCCAAGGATAAAACCCTTAGCTAGAAAAGCCAACAAATTGAAAAATAAAGATAGTGAAAAATGTGGGTTAGTACTTTCATCTCAAAAACAAAAAAGACCCCTGGTATATAGATAATGGATGTTCCAAGCACATGACTGGAGACAAGTATAAGTTTTTGTCTATAAGTAAAAGTAAAACAGGAAATGTGACCTTTGGAAATGATGAACCAGGTAAAATCAAAGGTAAAGGGATGGTGAGTTTGAGTAATGGTAAAGGAAAAGCCCARGATGTTCTTCTTGTAGATGGGCTGAAACATAATTTTCTCAGTGTAATTCGAATGTGTGATAGAGGATGTGAAGTGGTGTTCAGTTCCAAAGATTGTAAGATAAAGTCTATAAACTCAGGACAAGTGGTGGCTAAAGGCATAAGGACAGATAATAATGTATATGTGATGAAAGAAGATAGAGAAGAGTGTCATATAATAAAACATGATGAAAGTTTGTTATGGCATAGGAGACTTGGACATCTAAACTTTGACCACTTAATCAAGCTCAAAAATCTTGAGGCAGTAAAAGATCTTCCAAGAATATCAAATCCACAAGATTCTATGTGTAAACCCTGCCAAGTAGGAAACTTAACCAGGACACATTTTAAATCCAAGAGATCTATTTCAACAGAGAAACCACTCCAATTATTTCATATGGATTTATGTGGACCATCAAGATAGGAAGTCAGGGGGGAAGGAAAACTACTTCGTTCTGATCATTGATGATTACTCCAAACTCACCTGGGTTTCTTTTCTCAAAGAAAAAGATGAAGCATTTGAGAAATTTAAAATATTTAAGGCTTTAACTTAGAATCAAACAGGAAACAGATTAAAGGCAGTAAGATCAGACAGAGGAGGAGAAATTATGTCAAGTGATTTCAAGGAATTCTTTTATAAACATGGGATCAAGAGAGAATACACAATCCCAAGAACTCCACAACAAAATGGAGTAGTTGAGAGGCAAAAAAAAATAGTTCAACAAATGACCAGGTCAATGATGAATGAGAAGAACATTGATCAAAATTACTGGGTAGAAGCAATACACACAACAGTCCATATTCTTAACAAATCCCACCTCAGACCACACAGTGACAAGACACCTTATGAACTGTGGTATGGAAGCCCTGCTTCATTCACACACTTCAAAGACTTTGGGAGTAAGTGCTACATAAAGAATAATAATGAAAACCTTGGCAAGTATGATGACAGGGTTGATGAAGGCATCTTCTTAGGATATGATACCAATAATAAAGGATATAGATGATTTAATAAAAAAATTGCATAAATGAGTTGATTTCATTGATTTAAAGTTTGATGAAGGAGTCCCAGTAAGAGAGGTGAGCAATATTAAGTCTGCTACAGAGGACACAGCTGAAGCTGAAGATGAACAGGTCTAAGAATCAGAAGGAGAAGAATCTGAGTTAGATAAAAATACTCTGCATGACTCAAATTGAGAGATCAAGACAAAGACACCCTCTAGAGTTATTAGGAAGAATCATCCTAAGCATCAAATAGTTTGTCATCTAAACCAAGGAGTTTAGACAAGAAAGCAGTTGAATAATGTCTCAGAAAAATCTCAGGTTGCCCTTCTGTCTTTGCTTGAACCTAAAGACTTTAATGCAGCCAATGAAGATGACCATGGGGTTAAAGCCATGAATGATGGACTTGACCAGATTGCGAAAAACAATACTTGGGAGATGGTTCCTAGACCTAAAGGTAAAAATGTCATAGGTTCCAAATGGATCTTTAAGAATAAATTGAATGAGTAGGGACAAGTTGTCAGGAACAAAGAAAGATTCGTCTGTAAGGGATATGCACAAATTGAAGGAGAAGATTTTGATGAAACCTTTGCATCAGCGGCAATATTGGAAGCCATCAGAATGTTTATTGCATATGCATGTCATAATAACTTTAAAGTATATCAAATGGATGTTAAGTCAACATTTCTTAATGGAGATCTAGAAGAAGAAGTATATATGGAACAACCTGAAGGATTTTCAATGACAGATAATCTTGACTTTGTCTACAAGATGAATAAATCCTTATATGGGTTTAAACAAGCTCCTTGTGCCTGGTATCACACACTGGATAAGTATCTTCAAGACAAAGGGTTCAAGAGAGGAACAATTGACAACAATCTATATATCAAAACATAGGGTAATGATTTGCTCATTGTGTTGGTCTATGTAGATGACATCATCTTCATAAGTAATAATGCTTCATTGGTACAATGGTTTGCTTCTTCCATGCAGTCTGAATTTGAAATGTCTATGATAGGGAAACTATCATTTTTTCTTGGTATGAAAATTACTCAGAGGACTGAAGGAATATTTCTTTCTTAGGAAAAATATCTAAGAGAAATATTGAAAAGGTTTCAAATGGAAGATTCTAAACCTGTGAGCACACCTATGGTCACTGAATGCAAGTTAAGAAAGGATAATGACTCACCTAATGCTGATCAAAGTTCATATAGGTCTATGATAGGCAACCCGTTTTACATCACAACATCTCGTCCAGACATAATGCATGCTATTAGAATGGTTCGAAGGTATCAGTCTGCACCTAAACAAAGTCATTTGCTAGCTGTCAAAAGAATATTCAGATATTTGAAAGAAACAATGAACTATGGCCTATGGTATCCTAGGAATCAAAATTTTCAATTTTCAGTCTATTCAGATGTTGATTGGGTTAACTACATGGATGAAAAGGAAAAGCACGAGTGGAGGTGAATTCTTCTTAGGAGATTCTCGTGTATCATGGTTGCGCAAGAAGGAAGGTTTTGTTTCCTTATCGACTACTGGAGCTGAATACATAGCAGCTGCCACTTGTTGTACCCAAGTACTGTGGATGATTCAGACCCTTGCAGACTTGGAGGTAAAGTATACTGCACCAATCCCAATTCATTGTGATAATACTAGTGAAATTAGCGTGTCAAAGAATCATGTATTCCACTCCAAGACCAGGCACATCCCCATAAAATACCATTTTCTGAGAGAGCAGGTCACCAATTAGATTGTTCAGGTTCATTACATTCCAACCACATAACAAATTGCATAAACCTTTACTAAACCCCTAGCCAAGACACCATTTGAATATCTCCATCAGAAGTTGAGTGTCATCCCTTCTCTCACCTAAGAGAGTCCATCCCGTAAGTGGGAGTATGTGTTGGTTGAATATTTGATACCTCTGAAAAGCACTGCAACAGCTTAGGGGGAGCATGTTTTCTTTGACATTGATATCAAAGGGGGAGAAAAGGTCTTGTCTGGATGCTATAGTTGGAGGTATAAGAAGAATAGTGCAGCCTTTCAGGGTTGCCATCAATGAAAAAGGGGGAGATTTTTGGCATATTTTATAGGAAGAGTGTGCTTGTCATTGATGGCAAGAACAACAGTGATGATGGAAAACAATAAAATCACAAGCTCAGGAGGAGGAGCGAACGATAAGCATAGATCAAAGCTTAGAATAAAAAATGTAAGCTCGGGGTGAGAAGCCTTGGCAACCATCCAATCAAGAAATTGACGGTGTTGATCATCTCATATAACGGACGTCGGTCATATGAGTGACCGTGGGCTTAAGGAACATTGGAGGATTGTGACCATTGGATCTGTAAGCTATATCAACGGCAGGGATGAATTGCGAGGAACGAATGAAGAATTAAACAACTCACTGGTTCTAATCCCGCAATTGGTATGGATCATCAGTTCTCATAGACTCGGATATCGATGACTGTGGTTGATCCAACAAGCGATCAGATGAGTTGTGACCGTCAGATGTGMAATCACCAGATCAATGGTAGGGATATATTGCAGAGGTCGAAAGGATAATTAAAGATCATGTTATTTTTAATCCCACAATTACTCCTGACCRTCAGATCTTATAGCCTCGAATATCGACGATTGTGGTTGATTCACCAATGACGCACAACTTCAAATTATGGAGTTTTGGTGACAAGTTAAATCTCTCACAGGTTATGGTTCTGCAATCATCCTTGATCATTGATCTGCATCTAGTGTCTTCACGACCATTGGATCACATTTTAGTGGAAGGACATGGTAAGGTAAAAGGGCTGAGAGTTCGATTATCCAAATACCCGTCAGTCGTCAGATCATTTCAAGTGGAAGGATAGGAAAAACTAGAAAATTTACACCATAGATAGATCGAGCCATCGATCTAAGAACATGATCGACAAACATCATTCACTTCGGGTATAAAGAGGTGAGGAGGTTATGCTCTGGAAAGTTTGAGATTTGAAATTCCCGAAATGTGAATTTTTGTCAGTTGTTGGATCATTCTAAGTGGAAGGACAAGATAATCTAGAAGAGTTGGATCGCATACAGATCGATCCATCGATCTAGGATCATTATCAACGAAGATCATTCACTTCGGATCTAAATATGCGAGGAGGTTAAGCTTCGGGAAATTCTCACTTCAGATTTTTTAGTTTGAGATTTGAAAAACCCGAAGCCCAGAGAGCCGAAAATCCAAAATGAATAAGGACCATCGGATCTGGAGAACATACGATGATCGTTAGATCATAGAGATCTACGTCAGAAAACCTCGTCTACAAGGACATGTGGCAGACCACATCGACAAAGGACATGTGGCAGACCATGTTAATAAAGGACATATGTGGTAGACCACGTCAGCAAACCACGTTAGCAAAGGACATATGTGGCAGAACACGTTAGCAAAGGACATATGTGGCAGAACACGTTAGCAAAGGACATATGTGGCAGACCACGTCAGCAAGGAAATGAGTCATGCGATCTGAAAGATCACTTCGAGTGTATTCTCATTCGTCAATCTACTCCAGTGGAAGGATAACGTAAGTTGAAATCTCTGAAGTCCGGAGACTCGAAGGAGATCTCGACCGTCGATCTGATGTCGGGTGCACTCTCAACCATTGATCAAGATACAGTGGAAGAATATCGTAAGTATAATAGTTGAATACCAAGAGTAAAAGGTGGCCATCCATCTCAATGGTTGATTAAGTCATGGTTGTCAGATTAAGCCTTGTAAGAATCAAATCTGACAATTGATTCATTTCCGCGAAATAAACGAAAACCGTTCGATCTATTCGAGAAATCTGATTCGGAAGTTTTGAAAGGTTTCAAACCCAAAAGTTCTGAAGGGATAAATGTCAAAGTTTCGACAACCATCCATCTCAATGTTTGATTAAGTCCTATCCATCAAATTGAATAATGAAAGGATGAGTGTAAGGATCAAATATGACCATTGATTTGTTTCCGTGAAATAAGTCGTCTGATCTGATCCATCCATTCAGGAGCATCATCAAGATCATGAGATTGACAGTCCCGTTGCATTGTGGGGCCAGAACATGCTCGTGTCTTAATTTTTCGTGAGCGGGTCGCAATCGAAACCACAATTTTGGAGAAAGGACACGTGTAGGCTCGTAGTGAATTGCGGGGCAAAAAGTGGGTTTCCCTCAAACCACCTTTGGTCGTGCCCGCAATCACATGGTCACATGATAGCATATCCCATGGTCACATCAACGGAAGATAGGGGAAGGAGATAATGCTACCAGGCTCCACCTCAGAGTATAATCCAATGATGTTGATCAAACAAAATCTGATCGAAGGGTTATTGTTTCATCGTGTGATGTCTTGATCAGTTAGGATTCAGTTACACTAACTGAATCATCGCTCCTGAGCAACTAAATAATTCGTTCCTAAGCATTGGAATCATAGCTCTTGATCGTTCTGAGTTTCCCAAAATGAGTGTTATGATATTCCCGAAATGAGTGTTCTGAGATGGTCGACTTGAGCATTGGAGATGGGAGTGTAACGGTGGATGAGAGCATGAATAAAAGGATAATGTCATAATAGAGTGAGGTTGTTGTTTCTCAAAAAAACAATTTGAATTGTAAGTGATCTAGCTAAGAACATGAATAGAGCGTGACAATGCAGAAATGAAGAACATAAGCTGGACAGAGAGGATGGAAAGAGACAACAAGTGAAGATGAGCATGAACAGATAGAAGCAGAGCAGAATTGCAGAACAATGATGAGACTAATAAGTCATTGATAAATATTGTATCACTGTAATAAATTTCAGTAAGCAAATATTTATATAGGTTGGTGCCTATGTAACTGGAAGTTGGTGCTTCCATCCAGTTGGTGTTGGAACACTCAGGGAGTTGGTGCTTCCTTCTAATGGGTGCTAGAGAAACCAGATATTTGGTGCTCTCAGCAAGTCATAGCTTGTAAAACAAAGGTGGTAGCCTCACAAAGAGTGGGTGCTCATAAGAATGATAATGTACAGAAAATAAAGACTGCTTATCATATTAAGAAGAAGAGGTTTTCTCCCTTTATGGTTTTCTCAGGAATATCTGTCTCTGTATACTTCATGTGTGTGACTGATGTTGAATACTCCAATGCTTACTTCCCTGAATTATTGTGATCATCATTAAGTGTTATGTAATGAGTTTAAAATGGGTATAATTGTTTAAGCACAATAACAATTGATTCACCCCCCCTCTCAATTTTCTAACAATCTAGTCATGCTATGTTGTTCTCAAGACCTTATAATTTTCAATAGAGTAATGAAGTAGCAAAACTCCAACCATATGAATTGTATTCATGGTCAAGGTAGTAGTGTTGTGGATTATGTGATATCTAATATCCCCATTTCTAACCAAACAATAACTTTTGACCTTTTAAATGATCATGAACCCGACTATGATCATAGACCTTTAACCCTAACTCTAAACTTTGCCATGCACGTGTGTGCCATTGAAGAAAATTCTAATAATCAAAGGAAACCCGATATTTTCTTAAAGTATTTAAATAGTAAATTACATCTCCTAACTTATAAGGACAACATTGAAGACCTCTATCTTAATTTTACAACTACCCGTTCGACTTCTATTAACAAGTTCTCTTTCGAGGTGTCCTATAAAAAGAAGAATAGAACAACCAACCCTTTGTATGATAAAGAATGTAAAACTGCTAGTAAATCCATTAGGGATGCTACTAATGAGTCCTTTAAACTCGATAAGATCAATACGTACAAATCCCTAATTAAAAGGAAAAAAAAAGTACAATATAAATAAAAGGCAAGAGAAACGTTTACACCTATCTAAGATTGATCCTAAGAAGTTCTGGAGGCAAATTCTAATTCCTAATATTAAAGAAAATAATATGATTCCCTTAAGGGATTGGAATTCCCACCTTAAAAGTATTTACAAGTTCCCTAATGTCATGGACACCATTCTTATTGTTCCTACAGAAGATGAAGTTTTTTCTTTGGATAATAGTGAGTTCAGGGTTAACCGACTTGCAAATGGGAAAGTTAAGGACATTGATGGCTACCAAGATGAAATTTTTAAAATAGGAGGGCCTATCCTCATCCTCACATACACAAGCTCTTCAATTTAGCAGTCAAGTAGGGCTTCCCTAAACCCTGGACACAAAGCCTCACTAGACCTATTTTTAAAAGTAGGGATAGAAACATTCCCTCTAATTATAGGACCATTATGATTAGCCTGATTTTAGCCAAGCTATACAAAATTATTTTGGAAAAAAATATTAGCCTTTGGCTAGAAAGTCACGGTAAAAGAGCTAAAGGATAGGCCAATTTTAGGAGATATCATTCAACTGTGGACCATATTGTTACCCTTGGGATCATTGCAAAGGATTTCTACAATACTAAAACCAATCTTTTGTGTTGTTTTGTTGACTTCAGAAAATCTTTTTACATGGTTCCCAAGAAAAACCTTTGGGATAGGTTGGAAGAGATAAAAATTCCTTTCTAGTTGAGGGTTGTTTTTATAAGGTTGTATGAGAACGTTATTTCCAAGATTAAGAACATAGAGGGATGGTCAAAAGAAATTAATTGCAATATTGGAGTCAAGCAAGGTTTTCCCTTGTCTCCTACCTTTTTTGGCATATGCATTGACAAGTTAGAAGAGTGTTTGGAAGAAGCAGGTTGTTCCGGCCCAACTCTCACTAGTATAGTCATCAATATTATTCTTTATGCTAATGATATTATTCTTATGGCGATGAGTCCCCATGATCTTGGAGAGCAGTTAAAAATCCTCAAGGAATTTTTCTCCAATATGGGTATGGCTATTAATATTGTCAAAACAAAAGGCCTCATCATTAAATCCAATAGAATCACATATGGTACCTTCATATATGACAACAACAACTTGGAGGAAGTGGCTGATTACAAATATCTTGGAATCGATATTTACCACAAGAATAACTGGAATTATAGCATTGAGAAAAGGATAAATGGAGGATGGAAAACTTAGTGTGGGTTTGAAAACAATTGTAACTCAACCGATCTTTGGATATGGGATAAGAAAAAACTCCTCTTTGAGACTCTTGTTACCCATGTTATTCTATATGAATGCAAATCTTGGGGATGCAGTATCTCTCAATAATCATGGAGAAAGAAAGAGCAAATCCAAAAGAATTTTATAACCTATAATCTCAAAATTAAAGGAAYACGCTCTATCCTATCCTCCTCTTAGAGGTAAGCCTTCCCCCCATTGAAGGAACGACTATGACTAGGTACCTAATGTATAAGAACAAGTTAAACAACATGGAAAACAAGAGGCTTCCTAAAATTTCTTCAAAATCCAACCTTAACGACCTTTGACTCAAGTGGGGATGGCATAAAGATGCCCAGTCTTGGCTAAACCATTGGGGAATCATGGAAGATACCATTATGTAGAATAAGGATACTATTAAAAATATTATTAGATCAAAATTTAAGGAGAAAATTTGGTGCGATAAAGAGTTAGAGGAAAAAATAAAATTAAGTTATTATAAGGAGGTAACCAACCCTAATGTAGAAGATCAAAATGATCTCTCTGTTTTGACAAGTCTAAAGAAACAAATAAGTATTGCTAAAATAAGAACAAATTCTCATGAGCTCCATAGTGAAACTGGGCGTTGGTCAATTCCTAAAACGCCATGGGATGAAAGAGTGTGTCACCTTTGTGACACTAAGAGGGTTGAAGATGAAAATCACTTTCTCTTAGATTGTCCAGCCTATACCCAGATTAGATCTCAATTTCAAAATATTTGTCCCACTACAAGCCTTCCTAACCTTTTAACTCAACAAAACTATGGTGATATGGGAAAGCTTCTCTTAATGATTTTCGAGCACAAAAACAAAATTCTAAATAATTTCAAGTAATCCCTTACCTTCTTAAGGCCCAATAGACCAATTTGGTCTCATCATCGTCACCACCATCGCCACGATCACCACCACCACCACACCAATACAATGAGTAAAGAAAAAACAAATAATTGATTTCTCTCATTTTGACAGCTTTATAAGTGTATGAAAATGAAGGAAAATGACAAATGTGTAGATACAAGTGCATAGGATATCAACCTAGAAGCATTGAATAAATTTCAATTATTTTGATTTTGTTTTTTTTCATGTTTTTGGATGCATTCTTTTGATTTTATTTGGCAATAGTATTAATGTTGATTTAATATGTGTGATTAAAAGTTTGAAGAACATTCGTTGCATGAACTGGAAATAATAATTTAAAAAAATAACTCTTCAAGATGTTACTAAAGCATGAGGCCAATGGAGAGTCGCAACATAATGAGCCAATAAGGTATTCTTGAGAAACACCACAATGAATTACATGACACAAATATCATAATTAACACCACTCCAAATTACTATTAATTGGCATAGCACCTCTAATAGGAAGAGGGGAATATTATGTGGAATTCAACTCCCCTACACGTGGCTAGGGTTCCACCATGCTCATTTAGACCAATAAACATGTCAAAGTGAGAAGGGAAACCCCCTAGAAAATGTGTGCCACCTCATGTGTAGGGGGTTTTGAGTGATGTGGGCTACATGATGCACACCATATTTTCAAATCATTATAATCTTGGATATAGAGTAAATGGGTTCACCTGACTTCCATCTCTACATCTGTGACAATTTTTGGCTTTTATTTCTAATTCAAAGAATATCAATATCTAGGTTTATAGGAGGAAGAGGGAGTTACCTTAATTGTTGGTATTTGGATTTTTATCCAAAGGAAGAAGCTTCATATGCCATTCTAGTTTGGGTGAGATTACCCCATATCCCACTCAACCTTTGGGATGCATATGCCTAATTATTTGGGATGCAGACACTTTGTTAGGGTTCTACTCTATCCTCTCTAGTAAGGGGTACTTAAGATTCAACCAATTAATATTTGAGGCTATCCTCTTTGAATAAATCCTACTAGGTAGTTGGTGTTTGGTTAATTAATGTAAAAATGTAAATCCTTATGGAATAAGGTCCACTAGGTAGTTAGTGCTCATTGATATTGGAACCGCTAGTCACTTGGGGTTTGGGTAGTGAGAAACTATTTATAGAGGTATGGAACTATGTAATGTTTTTGTGTGAAGGATTATTGTTTTGGAGTGTTTCTCATTTGGAGGTTTCCCCCTCGAAGAGTCCAATGAACATTTCTACGATCTTCGAGTATCAATAAAAGGTTTTCTTTTTGTAGGTGTTATATTCTAGTTTGTCTCTTTTATTTACTGCAATATGCATTCCATCATACATTTCTCTTAAATTCTTTGTATTTGATATACAAGTACACCACAAGTTATTAGAGCACTTTTTTGTGCCTATACACACCCTAATTTTAGATATTTTTTAAAGGCTAGAGACATGTTCCAACCTCTATAAACATAGATATTTGTTATTCTATGGGTCAAACAATGGATGAGAAGCATACATATAGGGAATACAAGTGGGGTCACCTATTTAGATGCCCTTGTACACCTCTATAGATACATGTCAAGTAGTATTGCATTAGATATGATATGTTCATGGAATTGATTTTCCACTTACCCTTGGGTATATTGGAAGCCCCCTAGGTATACCTGAAACCAACCTGATAAAATCCTTCCAATAATTTGTCACTATAGTACACCAAGTATAACACTTGGGGATATCACTCTCGCATACTAGTGAATCAGGTATTATGAATAAGGGTACAATTGATCCTCCTTACTTAGATTAGTGAAATACCAATCAAGTATTATTGTTGGAAACAATAAGGTATATAAGAGAGTTATAGTGTCTAATGGTCCCTTGCTCTTAGAAAACTGTCAATCCATTATATCCTAGACAACAAAATTCCTATGAAAATTAGCATATCTAGTATTTGAAAACTTCATTAATATAATAATATATCAAAAATAAAAGTTAAAAATAAATTAGGAGTTGTCCTAGGCCTACCTTGACCATTGTGAATGATTGATCTATCTCAAAATAATCCTAGCACGTCATTGATCACATTAGTGCAACTCGTCAATAAACCTTCCAATGGATGCAAGTGGTCCTGTGCTTTCCACTAGAATGGAGAACATAATCACAAAACTAGAAGACAAGATGCAATCCCTCATTGACTCAACTATAGAGAAAAAAAAACATGTTCACATTCGAAGCTGACCTCAACAACCAAATTTCCTCCGTCTAAACCACCATCAATAACCAATTGAAAATTTGGAATGATAGACTAGGATTGATTGATAGTGGGTAATATTCAATAGGTGGTAGTTGTTGTATTGGGTCTTCCTTTAATGACACTTAACCCCATATGGTGCATAGATAACCTAATTCAATTTGAACAAGTTCGATGGCTCTGACCCAACAGGATCGGTGAGTCATATGGATCATTACTTTTCCTTACAGGGTATTAATGGTGCACGACCAAAACTACAAGAGGGTGTGTTATTTCTGGATGGGGAGCATTACCAATGGTGGTAATGGCATAAGAAGAAATATCATAGGAGCATTTCTTAGAACTATCTTGTGGAGGCCATCTATGCTTGATTTGAAACTAATACTATTTTTTGGGGGATGTTGACCAAGTTGTGCCAAACCAACACAATGGAAGATGTTATTGCTTCCTTTGAGAGATTGGTAATCAAAATAGAATGTATGACTAATGTGTTCTTCAAGGATTGTTTTATAAGTGGTATCAAGGATGAGATCAAAGCACAAGTCAAGATGGCTCACCTAGCTACTTGATTGCATGCCTCTCGACTAATAAGAAAGGAAAAAATGGGAGAATGTTAATGCCTAGGCCTTTACTTTAATTATGATGAAAAAATTGTTAAAGGACTTAAATGTAAGGAACACAAAGTATTTGTCATAAAAATGTCCCCATGAGGCACACTCAAGTAAAGTTTCAAGGAAGACACAACGTGATTGGATCTGGAACATATTATACCCCCTCTCAATGAAGTACCCACTCAGGATCCTCCTTGTGAGGAACCCTAAATTTCCCTCGCATTATCAAGAATTACAAATTCTTAGACCTTGAAGTTGGTAGGATATATCAAGGATGGGAAGGTGATTGTCTTAATCGATAGTGGTAGTGCCCACAATTTTATCCATTGTAGAGTAGTAGAATAAATACATTGTTATGTCCATGTCATGCACAATTTTCAAATCATGATAGTCAATGGAGGTACTATGAAATGTGGTGGTAAGTGTGAGAATGTGAAACTCAAAATGGGGGACTATATCATGAAATCTAACATGTTTTCCATTGAAATGGGAGGTTGTGATGTAGTTTTGGGAGTAGAATGTTTGCAAACATTAGGCCTTATTACCATGGATTTCAAGGGGTTATACCCAAGCTTCGATAATGAGGTACATCAATACACTCTCAAAGGTCTCCATGCAAGTTCACCAGAAATCATTAGCTCACATCATATGAAAAATCTCATGAAGAAGGGTCACTTCTAAGGTATTATTTCCCAATTCAATGCCATCCAAGTTATGGATAACTCCCCGCAAGTAATTCATCTTGATTTTATGTTGGTTTTGGACAAACATCATTGGGTCTTTGAAACACCTTGCAACATGACACACTTTCTTAGTGAGCATGATCATGGAATACCATTGATTCAAAGAAGTCAATTGCCCAATGTGGGCCCTTACAAACACCCTTTTGATAGAAAAAATGGAATTGAAAAGATAGTTTGGGAATTGTTGGAGGCAAGAGTAATATGTCCAAGGACCAACCCCTACTCCTTGGTTGTCATGGTTTTGAAGAAAGAAGGAAACTAATGCATGTGTCCAAACTTTCATGCTCTTAATAAACTATTAATCAAAGATAAATTTCCAATTATCGTCATTGGTGACCTCTTGGATGAGCTTCATGGTGCATAGTTCTTCACTAAACGTGACCTTCATTCTAGTTATCACCAAATTCAAATGAAGGACACATATATTCCTAAGATTGCATTTCACACCAATGAAGTACATTATGGAATGTCATATCTAAGCATGTATTTCATGCCTTAAAGTATGCTATGTCTACTACTCCAATCCTAGCCATGTTGTACTTCACCAAGAATTTCATCATGGAAGGTGATGCCTCGGGGAAAGGTATTGGGGTAGTATTGATATAAGAGGGACACCTATTGGCATTGACCAATAAATAATTGTGTGATGGAAACTGAGGAAAGTCTACATATGAGAAATAAATGATGTCCATCCCTTCACATAGTGGATATGTGACATCCTTACCAAATTGGAGGAGGTTTCATATCAAGACAGACCATCAGAGATTGAAGTACTTTTTAGAACAACATTTGTCTTCACTAGAGCGACAAAAGAGGGTCACCAAGATGTTAGGCTATGATTATGAGATCATCTACAAGAAGGGAAAGGAGAGCATGGTGGTTGATGTCTTATATCATAAATATGAGGAGGAAAGGTCCCTATTTGCCTTGTCCTTATCAAATGTCGATTAGATTGAACATGTATTCCAAGTATGGTTGGATAATCCCAAGGTTGTTGAATTCATCCAATAACTATAGGAGGATCCACACCCCCTTGTAGGCTATACTTGGAAGCATGACACTTTAAGGTATAAAGGGTGTATCTTTTTGGTGAGATTTTTTTCTTTAAAATAATGGTTAGCGAAGTTGCATTCCTCTCCCACAACATGTCACTCTATCTTTCAAAAAACATTATGAATGGGTTAAGCGTTCATTCTTTTGGAATGGCATGAATAATGACATACGTACATTCATAGCTAACTGTAACACATGGGAAAGGAGCACAAGTGAAATAGTGGAGACCCCTAGKCCATTGCATACTCTCCTAATCATGGCAACAATTTGGACTAACATATCCTTGGATTTTATCATTTGTCTTCCTAAAGTAGGAAACAAATCTATCATAATGGTGGATGTCGATTTCCTTTCCAAATATACCCACTTTTGTGCCTTACAACACTTGTTTAAGCTATCCAAAATTTCCCTAGTCTTCATGGATCATATTTTCAAATGACACGACATGCTTAACTTAATTGTGATGGATGGTGATCCTACATTTGCCAGCAAATTCTATCAAGAGTTGTTTAAATTACAGGGCACCCAATTGAAAATAATCATAACTTGTCACGCCTAGACATATGGTTAGACAAAGGTGGTCAATAAGTGCTTGGAAACATATTTGAGATGTTTTGCAAAAAATAAATAGGGCCAATGGGTTCACTGGCTACCCCTCATAGAATTGTGGTACAATACCACCTATCATGGTGTTACAAAATGTCACCATGCGAGGTTGTCTATGGAAAAAACTCCCCATCTTTAGAATTGTACTTATTGAGCACCTTCAAGGTTTAGGAAGTGGATAACACTCTTAATGTAGAAATTGTTGTTTTCCATACACTTAAGGACAATTTGGTCTTGGCTCAAAAGAAAGCAACAAATAGATCAACATCACTAAGAGAACTACTTTGAAGAAGGGGATCAAGTGTTTCTTCATCTCCAACCCTATAATAAGACATATCTCAAAGAAAAGAGACATTGAAATCTCGCACCAAAGTTCTATGGCCCATATTATATCCTCTAGTGAATTGAACAAGTTGCCTACATATTGGCTCTCTGGACCAACTCCAAGATCCGCCTAGTATTTCACGTGTGTTATTTGAACAAAGTAATAGGACCAAATTGCAATGTTCATACCATCCTCCTTGCATTTGATGAAGAAAGTTCCACTTGGGTATAACTAGAGGCAATACTAGACAAAAGAGAGCATCAACTATGCTAGTGCATTATCTAAGAAGTATTGATATAGTGGAAACATTCGTAGCTTAAATATGACACCTAGGAACCAATAATGATTCTACAATAGTTTCCACATCTATAGCCTTGAGTATAATTTTTTTTTTAAGGGGGATGGCATGCTAGGATCATACCCTAACTCTCACACACCCACTACTACCTAATAGATTTTTCGCCTTATTCTCCTTTCTCTCGAGGGACATAATACCTGAGTTCCTACGAGGTCCTAGTGCAGGCTAGCTCTTCCTGTCAGAACCTTCACTAAACCAATCCACTGGTTCTTTCATCGAAAACCCGGCGTATACAACTCAAGCACCAAGCGCGGGCTTCACCTCCATGTGATCATCGGTTATGACCCCGGGCCAAGCAAAGAGGCACATTTCGCAATGCGCGACTCAGTGATGCCCGAGAGTCAAGTCCTTCGACTCTTCAAACCATGAAACCTGAAATCATACCTTCGTTGAGATCGACAGCTATGAATCTCCCCCTGATCCGACGGTCCTGGCCGTATCGAGATTTCAGTAACCGGGAGTTTGAAATTCAAGAGAGTCGAGTATTTTGACTCTTCGAACCCTGAAACCCGAAATCCGATACGCGAGTTCTTGTACGAGATCCGACGGTCCTTGATGATATGGATCCAATGATCAATATCTCTTCAGAGTTTCGTGAACCGGGAGTTCACGATGCAATGACTCCAGAACTCATGTCACTCAAATCCTCGAATTTCGATATGGGAATTCGTGTAGGAGATCAACGAACCTCGTTGATCTAGATCTGACGGTCACTATCCCACCTGAGCTTAAGGGTGTTGAAGGACACTCAGCCTTAACCCCCTTGCTATCCTACGAGATCCAATGGCTTACGGGGTTTCGGAGCTTTCCCGGAGCTCTGACCGCTCACCACGCGTCTCCTCTGATGGATGGTCCAGATCCTCCCTGAGTTCGTGAACCGGGATTTTGCAACTTGTGAAGACAAGGGGTCTTCCCCTTTGGTCCCCTGAGTGATGAAATGCCAAAATGCCAAAACCTATTCACACCAAGCTAATTCGGAGTTTCGCATACCGGGACTTCACGAATTGCGATGACGAAGGGTCTTTCCCTTTGGTTTCTTGGGTGCGGAAACGTCGAAATATTGAGACCTATTCACACTAATCTAATTCGGAGTTTCGTATACCGGGACTTCACGACTTGCGACGATGAAGGGTCTTGCCCTTTGGTTTCCTGGGTGTCGAAACGTCGAAATGCTGAAACCCATTCACATTAAGCTAATTTGGAGTTTTGCATACCGGGACTTCACAACTTGCGACGACGAAGGGTCTTTCCCTTTGGTTTCCCGAGTGCCGAAATGCTGAAACCTATTCACACTAAGCTAATTCGGAGTTTCGCATACCAGGACTTCGTGACTTGCGATGACAAAGGGTCTTGCCCTTTGGTTTCTCAGGTGCCGAAACGCCGAAATTCCGATGAACGGGTCCGAATACTCCGGGACTTTCAGGATGTTTCCAAGTCCACCCTCCTGCCTATGCAAAGGTTAATGTCGATGAGAAATAGAGATCCGGCATATCTTTCAGAGGGTTCTTGGGTAAATTATCCCTAGGCTCGGCGACCTGAGTAAAAGTCTTCCTAATTTGCCAAGCTATAAATTCGGTGGCAGGGGTAAAGTAAACTTGTGGGTTTACTATCATAGTAGTCCTTTCGAGGGACTCACTCCGACTCTGGAGTGCAAGGAAACTTCATGAGAGAAATGCCTTCAGGAAATTAAACCAGGGCATAGCACGAGCCAAGTAGATAGGACAATTCTCAAGGGAACGGACTTGTATTCTGAACGTACTCATTCTATACATAGACCGATTATGGCCATACAAGTATAAGCATGTATCCCTTGTATCCAAATCAAAACACAGGCAAACACTTCCATACATAAACCATTTATGAGCGTATAAACATGAGCATGCATTCAATTAAAAAATACAAGACATAACACTTATCAGAAAACACCAGGTGTGATGTGACTGTTGAGAGGGGTGCTCGTTTCCACCCAACCGTAGGCTTAGTGACTCCAAACGAATTTACCACTAGCCACCCTCGAGCTAGACCACGATGCTTGAGGTTCAATTTTCTACTTCCATCTCAACAAAAGTCAAGGACGAAGGTGACTCTCCTTCTCCTTTGTTCAGAACTCCCTATGTTTCCAGAGTTTCTCCAGTTCTTCCCTGTGATCCCTGTCGCACGCGTTCTCTCCCCCTTTACCACACTTCCTCTCTTGCCTTTTCTCTGCAAGATTGCGTGTGGCATGAATTTCCCTGTCTGCGGTTAGGTCTGGGAGCTTTTACAGATGGGCATTTCACCCCCATCCCCTCATTAACTCTTGAGGATCCTTCCCACCTACCAATCTGACGGGAAGTCCATCTCGGGGTCAGAGAGTTGCTTTGGTCTTTGAGCAAGTAAAACCAGTACGGTACTGGCTCGATGGAAGTTAACGCAACCATTCTAGGTCCCTTCCACCACCTCTCATTAGCCATTTTGGTCTCTTTTAGCACATCCCCCTCCTAGCAGCCATGCAACAAATATTCATAACATAATTTACATTCATCGACCTTTCATAAAAAGGTTTGCCAAATCAAACATTCACATCTTTGAGTTTGCTATAGTTCTTGGCCAATAAAGTTATTTTTACAGACTGGGGGAAATAGGGTGTTACAATTCTCTCCCCCTTAAAGGAACATCATCCTCAA
Source organism: Picea sitchensis (assembly GCA_010110895.2). NCBI lineage: Eukaryota > Viridiplantae > Streptophyta > Pinopsida > Pinales > Pinaceae > Picea > Picea sitchensis. The sequence goes on from SNQJ01S0001833.1 coordinate 299,936, forward strand.
TGTTCTATCTATCGATATGACGTGTATGTACAGAAGTAAACAAAATCGGATATGCATGTTTCATGGCATCTTCCATTTCCCAGGTAGCCTCATCTAGACCAAAATGTTTCCACTGCACCTTGACCTGTGCAATGGTTCGGTTCCTGAGTGGGGTTTCCTTTATGTCCAGTATGCATTGAGGTTCTGGCAGAAATTCTCCCTCCAGTTCCACCTGGATCATAGACCAGTCAATTATATGATTAGAATCATGTACATATTTCTTCAATCATGAAACATGGAAAACATTATGTGCTTTTACTGTGGGAGGAAGTGCTAGCCTATAGGCTACAAGTCCCACTCTATCTAGAACTTCAAAGGGTCTGCAATACTGAGGTGCCAATTTGGCACAAGCGCCCATCCTCAGGGAACTCTTCCTGGGACTAACTTTGAGATATACGTGGTCTCCCGTCTTGAATTCTCTTGGAGTTCTCTTTCGGTTGGCGTAACTTTTCTATCTGTTCTGAGCGACCTTCAGATTATGTTTTATCTGAATCACTTGTTGTTCCATTTCTTTCAGCATGTTGGGTCCAATAGTAATTATGTTTACAGGATTACTCCAACTGACTGGAGTGTTGCACGGTCTACCATAGAGGACTTCGAAATGACTCATCTTCAGGGATTCTTGGTAGCTGTTGTTGTAGGCAAATTCCACCAGTGGCAGGTAATCTTCCCACTTCTTGGGTTGATGCATGACATGCATTCTTAACATGTCTTCCAATATTTGGTTCACTCTTTCCATCTATCCATCGGTTTGAGGATGATAGGTTGTGCTAAATAGTAATTTGGTCTCCAGACCAACCATCAAGGATTTCCAGAAGTTGGAAGTAAATTTCGTGTCTCTATCAGACACGATCTCTTTAGGCATACCATGTAGTCTGAATATCTCCTTCATGAATATGTTGGTGATATCTATTGCCTTGCAAGTTGATTTGATGGGGATAAAATGAGCGGACTTTCTCAATTTATCCACCACTACTATGATGGCGTCATTTTGTTTGGTCGATGTTGGTAATCTGGTGATTGTTAAGAACCAAATACCTGAATACAAAATATCACAATAGATCCAAAGATATCTGAATACAATCACCACACAAGATCTATGAAACCATATAGAAAACCACAACTTTATTATAGAAACCATTGAGGTAGGGCAACACCGTACAATGGATCCTATTATGGAAGGGATCCTCTCCTGTTCACTTGCCTCTTCGAGGGGGCATCCTCCTATTGAGCTACCGCTCCAAACACAATACTTATATTCATGTCTCATTACATTGCTTGAACCCCTTTATATAGTGCTACCATCACCTAAGAACATTCTAGAGGAGGAATCTTCTAGAAGTAGAACCTTCTAAGAAGTCCTCTTACATTTATTATATATAATTACCCATTTATTATATC
>SNQJ01S0001834.1:7928-20124 GCA_010110895.2 Picea sitchensis
ATAATGAGAGGAAGGGTGGCAAAGAGGGAGACACAAAAGGGGGGTATCGAGAGAATGAGAGGAAGGGGTGGATACAGAGGGAGATAGAGAGGGGGAATAGAGAGAGAAAGAGGGCCAAAGAGAGTGAGACTAAGAATAGCAACGACAAGAGAGAGAAAGGGTGGAATAGAGCTGGAAGAGAGAGGGGAGTGAGGGACAAAGGGGCATAGAAAGAGAAAGAGAGAGAGATAGAGGGAGAGTGGAAGAGGGTGGGGATAGAGAGGGAGTGGGTGTGAGAGTCCGAGGCATGTCAAGGTAAGGTCTATCTCTAGGTCTTTCCATGCTTAGTGATGTCTAAATATTGCCATGTCTAGGTCTTACCATGTATAAGAGTGTGAGGGAGACAGATAGTGGGGGCAGAGAGGGAGAGTGAGAGTGAGATAGAGAGGGGGCGGGGCGGGCGGTAGATGTAGGAGAGGGAGGAAAAATATAGAGAAGGAATGAAATGATTTTTAGGTGTGCGCACATATTCCTGGAGCGCAAGTGTGCTTGTTTGAATTCAAAATTTTTGGGCGGGATTGACAAGGTGTATGTTGACTTGGTTGGCTTGGACTTAGGTTCGGGATGAAAAACCTAGTGGTTCGATCTGCAAATTCATAAAAACCTCCATTTTTGTGAATACGCCTCTATATCTCTGTCTTTGATGTTTTTTTTTCTATAGGCTAAACAATTCAATTGTTGACAAAATTATAGACATAGATTGAGTTGGCTATGCAGATTTCAAATATATATATATATTATTGTTTACTATTTTTAATCTATTTTTGTCTTCACATGTATCAAAATCCTAGAATACATACCTCTCTTGTTTATTCTATAAATTTTTATTGGCTTAACCATTTCTCAAATGAGTTATATGCAACATAAGATGAGACCGATACCTATGACCTAAAAACATTTTTTTTTTTTATCATTTTAAGACCCTTTTAGCCTGCACGAACAAAAGACATTGTAATTTCAGGCATATGTTGACTTTGATAATTTAAAAAAAATATTAAATTCATATTAAAAATTTCCAAAAAATACACGGCACAAGAAAAACGGGTTCTCTACAAGTATACAAGTTTTTCAAATGAAATTCCATCATTAAGACACTCAACACCTACACGAACGAAAACATATACCTTATATTTTGTTGGAAAAATAAGATACCACTTTTAGAAAAAATCAAATTTGACCTAGTTATTCACAATGTCTATGAATAAAATTTGTATATTCAGAAAGCTAATTAAATTTACTACGTTTCATATTTTACACCATATTCAAATTCATTGTAAAATTACCTTGAATAATCCCTTTGAGTTAATGGATTGTTGTTTTTCTAGGTTTTCATTGCCACTAACGAGTCATGAGAGACCGCCATTAGCTTGCACTCACTCATTTGTTCACCATGAATCTGATCTCGGGTGTCCATTTCTGTTGTTATCCCTCCATCGATGCAGGCCTTCGACGCAGTCTACAAATTGTTAGGGAATGGAAGAATAAACAAAGCATAAACAAGCAATAAACTGAGAACAACAATCACACAATCTAACACAGTGATTTACATGGAAACCTAATACGAGAAAAAACCATGGGGCAATGATAATCGATATTCTTATTATTCAAGGGAGAATTACAATAGCCAACACATGAATACAACCATCCTCTCCTCTCATACACACTGCACTCCACTGTATTGTACTCTACACCTTTAAGGGTATGCTTGTTATATAGGATCAGTTATACAGTTAAACAAAATCGTTACGACCTGATCCATCAGTTACACAACTTGTTCATTGAAGAGTGCATGCATGCACAATCTAAATTTAGTTGATGTGCATGCAACCACATGGGAAATTGGTTGCCACGTTTTCAAAAATCTCCACGTTGACAACAATTTACCTGATATATCATGCCCAAATTAATTCATCACTTTTTTGCAAGCCAAGAGAAGTCAAATACCATCGTAGCTTCTCTAAAAAAACCAGTTTCGTAAACATGTTTGCATAATTCACTTTTGTATGGACCTTTTCCAAAGCCACTCCCCCTTCATCAACAACCTCTCTTACAGAATGGTATTTAATAGAAATATGCTCCGCCTTACTATGATAAGTAGGATTGCTAGCTAAATGAATAGTACTTTGACTATCACATAATACTTTCACCTTTCCCTGCACCCTTCCAAACTCACCCAACAAACCTTTTAACCAAATTGTCTCCTTGCAAGCATGTGACGAAACCATATATTTTGTCTCAGTAGTGGATAAAGAAACAACGTTTTGAAGATTTGGAATCCAACTAACAGGTCCTCCTGCAAGAGTAAAGACATATCCTGAAGTGGATCTCCTTTTTTCCAAGCCACTTGCAAAATATGAATCTACATAACCGCAAACTGAATCATTGGAACCATCATAGGTGATAGAATAATTACTTGTGCCTCTAAGATACCGAGGCACCCATTTCATTGTTGCCCAATGCTCTTTACCTGGATTTTCCATGTATCCACTGACAACACTAACTGCATATGAAATATCTGGTCTAGTACTCACCATCACATACATCAAACTTCCTACTGCATTTGCATATGGTACACGAGACATATAATCCTTTTCTTCTTCAATACTAGGACATAAACCTGAAGAAATATTGAAATGGGAAGCCAAAGGGATCTGTACGGGTTTCAAATTATTCATACTGAATCTCATAAGTATTTTCTCCACATACTTCTGTTGTGATAACCACAACTTACTATTTTTCTTGTCTCTGTGTATCTCCATGCCCAAGATTTGTTTTGTTGCTCATAGATCCTTCATATCAAACACCCTAGCCAACTAAGCCTTTAACCTATTGAATTCGACCATGTTTTTGCTTGCCACAAGCATATTGTCAACATATAACACCAAAATAATGAATATGTCATTTTCCAACTTTTAAAAGTAAACACAATGATCATATTCACTTCTTGTAAAATTTAGTGTCACCATGAAGGAATCAAAATTCTTGTACCATTGCTTGGGAGACTGCCTCAGACCATACAATGACTTATTGAGTTTGCAAACAAACCTCTTATTGCGATCCTGAAAAAACCCTTCTGGTTGTTCCATATATACATCCTCATCCAAATATCCATGTAGAAATGTTGTTTTAACATCTAGCTGCTCTAACTAAATATTGAGTAAAGAAACTAGTGCTAACACAAGACGAATTGAAACAAGATTCACAACTGGTGAAAATATTTCATGAAAATCAATACCTTCCTTTTGAGAATACCCTTTTGCTACTAGTCTTGCTTTATCCCTTTCAACTTTATCATCAACACCATTTTTCAGTTTGTATACCCACTTGCAGCTAACAACCTTCCTATATTGTGGAAGTTCTACCAGGTCCCATGTTTTATTCCTCTCTAAGGCATCCATTTATTCTTTCATATCTTTTTTCCATTGAGCACTTTCATATACCTTAATTTCTTCCTGATAACAACTAGGTTCTCCATCAATAGAAACCAAAGCCAAAGATGAAACATAATCATCATACCTTTTAGAAGGATTCCTGACCGGTGTAGATCTCCTTAGAGATAATTGAGGCATATCCTCAGTTTCTTGGATATTTTCTGCATTTTCATCTTCTTCTTTTGGAACTTCTTCATGCTTCTCCCTTTATAAAGATGGTTGAATTTCCAACTGAATTTGATGAACTTGTGGTACTTGTTCTTGTCTCACTTCAACAACTACTTGTTCTGATTTTAAGAGTGAGGATTCATCAAATACTACATATCTTCTTATGATGAGTTTGTGGGCAGTAGGATCCCACAATTTGTACCCCTTAACTCCATCACCATAACCAATAAATACACATCTCCTTGATCTAGGATCTAACTTAGAACATCGATCTTTAGAAATAAGAGCATAAACATCATAACCAAATATTCTCATATTTGAATAATCACACGAATGACATGTCCATACCTCTTCTGGAATTTTATAGTTTATTGCAATTGATGGTGACCGATTTATCAGATAACATGTTGTAAGAACTGCTTCTTCCCACAATTCCTACTACAACTTGGCATTACTGAGCATGCTCCTTGCTCTTTCTATAAGAGTCCTATTCATTCATTCAACAACACCATTTTGCTGAGGAGTATAAATCATGGTCTTATTTCTTTCGATCCCAGCTTCCTTGCAATACTTTTCAAACTCCACATATGTGAACTCGCCTCCATTATCTGTTCATAAACACTTGATTGACCTGTCAGTGCTCTTTTCAACCAAAGCTTTGAATTGCTTAAAAGTATTAAATACACCATATTTTCTTTTAAGTAAATAGACCCAAACCTTTCTAGAGTAATCATCTATAAATGTCACAAAATATGATGATTCTCCAAAATAAACTGTAGGGGATGGTCCCCAAACATTTGAATTAATGTAATCAAGAATACCTTTGCTTATATGTCTTCCTGTTTTAAACTTCTATCTAAACTTTTTTCCAAAAACACAATACTTGTAGAAATTCAAATTCAGAAACTTTAAACTTGGAAGTGACTTACGATCAACCAATACCTTAAGCCCTTTTCGCTCATATGACCAAACATTGATTCCATAAATGAACAGAGTCACTTGCACCTTCAGATGCTACCACTGCTTGATTTAAATTTTTCCTTCCTTCAAGTTGATAAAGGTTCCCGATCCGCTTTTTCTTCATGACTACTAAGATGCCTTTGGACACCTTCAGTACTCCACCTTGAATTGTACACCTGTAACCAGTAGAATCTAGAACTCCCAAAGATATCAATTTATTTCTAAGTTTGGGTACATTCCTCATATCTATTAATGATCTTATAATACCATCCTGCATTTTAATCCGGGCACTACCAACCCCAACAATTTTACAAGAAAAATCATTTCCCATAAAAACAACACCATCATCAATAGATTGGTAAGTTGAGAACCAATTTATATGAAGACACATGAGGTTGGACGCACCATAATCTAACAACCAATGCTGATGTTGATGTGAAACATCACAAGTAGACAACACCTCATCAACCATACCTAAACCAAAACCTGAACTTGTTTAAGCTAAATTAGATTCCTTTGTTTCTTTTGTGGAGCCCTCTTTGGATGCATTCTGTCTTTTCCAACAATTCTTCTTGAGATGCCCAAATTTTCCACAGAGCCAACATTTTTTCTTACTCTTCTTTCCTTTTTACTTAGACCTTGATGTATCCCTCTGATTTTTTCCTCTTTCTGTAGACCGACCTTTGACCACCATTGTTTTTGTTGTTGAGGTTTCTTTACTGGATCTTCTCCTCATCTCCTCAGACAACAGAGCTCCCACAACAATGTCATAATCAATGACATTTGTTGAGTTGAACCACATAGATAGGAACAGATGATCCCAGGACTTAGGCAATGAACATAATAATGTAACTTCCTTGTTCTCATCTTTGTACTTTACTTCCATACTAGATAATTAACAAATTAGTGTATCAAAAACATTCAAATGATCAACAATTTATGTACCTTCTTTCATCCATAATCTATACAAATTCATTTTCAAGAAGATTTTTTTCGTCAAGGACTTTGTCATATATAGACTCTCTTGTCTGTTCCATAAATCTGTTGGTGTCTCCTCTCCAGTGATGTTAAACAACACTTCATCTACCAGACATAAACAAATGATATTGAGGGCTCTTGCATCCAGATCTTCCTAGTCCTCGTCTATCATTCTTGTCGGTTTCTTTGTCTTTCGAACCAATTCCTTTTGCAATCGTTGTTGCACAAGCATATCCCACATCTCATGCATAATAGCACAAAAGTTTAACCATGCAAATCTCATGCATAATAGCACAAAAGTCGATCCTTTATAAAAATGATTCTCTTATAATACAATCTTCTTATAAAGAATTCAAAAATAAGTTTTTTTTATACCTCCATGCATACAAAGTACACTTTCATACCTCAACTTTCCACAGTCATCACACCTTTCAAAAATAAAGTCGATCCTTTTCTCTTATAATGCAATCTTCTCATAAAGAATTCAAATATAAGTTTTTTTATACCTCCATGCATACAAAGTCGACTTTCATACCTCAACTTTCCACGGGCATCACACCTTTCAAAAATAAAGTTTACCAAGGCGAATCTCATGCATAACAAGTTTTACAGTAGTAGTGATGTCCCTGTCGTAATAGGGATGGGGTAATAGTGATGTCTCTGTTGTTATGCGGTAATAGAAGAATAGCCAACAAAAGCTTGCCCATAATCCGGAAAATCTCGGGTTGACAAAAATTGGCTTTGAAGGACTAATGGACCATCCAATATATTCAGAAGCCTTTCAACATAATAAATTAGCCTTTTTCCAAGTAGATATCATACATGTTGTTGTTACTTACGTTGATTCAACATTCGGGGATCTTTGGAAATAATTTTTAGTGGAATAAAAATAGAATTGGGCTTATCGTCGTTCATGGATGGATTCATTGGTATTGGTGGCAATAGGTCTACATGTTTCAATGTCTCGGGCCGAGGCGTCATTATCCGAGGCACTTTAAATCACTTTAATTAAAGGCACTTTCTTTAAATCACTTTAATTAAATGGGTTAATTACTTTAATGAAAGGTGTTGTTTTGATTTTTTACATTTATTTTTAAAATAATAATAACATTAAAAAATATGAATAGTATCAAATATTTTAATTATTATTTATAATAAATTTTATTAAAATTTGTTACTTACTTTAAAGATGACATGGATATAGATTAGGAAATTTAAGTTTTCTTAAATCATTTTATTGAGATAAAACACAGATTTTATTATACATTCAATAAATTCAATAAAATGTAGATAAAAATATAAATATAAATAAAAAATTTAAAACAATTTAAATATAGAAAAATTGTTAAATTTGACTAAAAGCTTGGATTTAATTGTGGGATATGTACATAAATCATGTTTATTTGATAGAAAAAAATCTTATAATGCAATCAATTATTATTTGTCTATATATGAGATAAAAGATGTGAAAGTGAAATTCATTATTCTTTGGGTTATGAATAGGTTTGGAAATTAAACAGTGATGCTATGAATGAAACAAAAATTAAAAGTTTACTCAATTTGTATTTAGCCACTATATGAAATTGATCTAGATGAGATAAAAAATGAAAAGATGATCTGAACTTAATTTGATTATAGATTCAGGAAGACCAACTACAAAATTGTGTTAAGAAGGCCCTCAAAGATATTATATATATTATATTTATATTAAATAACATATAATACTACATTATTATTTTTTATAAAAATCATATATTCATAACAAATAATATTGTAAATTTTATTTGTAAAAGTTGATTTATCACTTTCCAATATTTATCTATCTCTTAATATTACTGAATCTATAAAAAAAAAAATCATTACTTATATTAAAAGATTTCCAAACATATTACCCTAAAACATCTTTATAGCTAATCAAAACATGTTTGACAATTCTATGTTTGAGCTAAAAAGATAAGAGCCTAACAAAATTAATAGAGCTAAGCATAATTCTTTGATCTTACATATAAGATTATGGATAATATGTCAAACAATTTTGATGTAAGCTTAGCAAAATTACTTTATCTAAGAAATAATTACTTGATCTTACATATAAGACTATGGACAATATCTCAAACAAGTTTGATGTAAGGACAATATTGCAAATAAATTTGGTATAATGATGTTGTGTAATTCACATAAATTTATTTAATTTTAGATTTATTAAATATTTATATTATATTTTTTTAAATATTTTTTTTTTTTAATATTATAAGAAATAATTGAAAAAAAATCACATTACTAAATTATTAAATTTGATAAAAAATATTTATTATTATTACAACGTTTAAATTTTAAATTAAAAAAAAAATATTTATTATTATTATTATAACTTAAATTTTTTTTTGGGACAGAATCAAAGATTAAAAATTAAGTCTTTTAACACGACACCTAAAACTTTCGGCAAAATTCCTCTATCGACGAAAATCTCAGGTTTCCACGACCATAGACTATGTAATTTTGATATCCACAACCAGATTTGCTTTCAAATTGTATGTCAACTGCGCTAGTTATATTACTGTAACAGTCTCTCATTTCAAGTGTGCTTGAGTTGAAGTTCTAGTTATTCTATGTTATTTTCCGGGGTTAGAGCAACATACATGGGCAATAATTATTGTTATTTTTTATATTATGTTTCATAAAAAGTCAACATAAGTAATATTCTATTTTTTTATCCATATTATACTAGACAAGTTTTGAAAAGATAAGTGTAAGTAATAATTTTTTATTATTAACCAAATATGTACATCTATTGATAATAGGCATATTTAATGATCTTTTAACAATAAATTTCAATATAGTTATCAATTGAATACGCTAACATATTCTTAGTCTTCCTTCCAAATCAAAGAACAAGATATTATATTCATAACTTTCTAGCATTTTTAAAAGTTTCGAAAGCTTTAGATAGCCTCACACCACTAGAATATAATATATATTCAACCAGCTTTGAAAGACCCTCGAAAGATACTACGTTCCACTTTGAATGGCTCTCGAGGTAGCCTTGCAGCACTCGAACATCCTAAAGAAATGAATTGATTGAAAAGGCTAAAAACACGATAAAGCCAAGACTAAAATAACATAAAACAATATTGAAAGCTACAATACTCTCATTTGTTTTGTCAAAAACGTTGAATATATGAAGCACTAAATTGTGTCCCAGAACTATAAATAACAGCAACAAAATCTCCATATGAAGTATGAAGCACCAAACTGTTTCCCGTCAAAGATTCTCCTTCAAAGGAGAACACCAAATTCACCGGTAGTTGGTTCTAGAGCAGACGGTAAAAAGTGAATACTCAGAGCCGACAGGACTCACGTCACCACCAACAGAGGTCGAGAGAACACCAGCACTTGAACCAGAGCTTCCAGCAGCACACGTTGATCTTGTTAAATAACCACTACTTCGTCCAGCTTTTTCAATCGATTTTGAGGAGCGAGTTGGATTATTTGTTTATGCCCACCAGGATTATTCTGCTCACCTGAAGTAATCTGCCGTTAGTCGACGAGACCAATACTCATCTATTTTTACATTGTTTCTATACTTATCAAATCAAATTTGGATTGAAATTGAAGTTGAAACTGATCTTCGCTCCTTGTGGAGGAGTCCAACTTTAAAATATTGTTTTCAAGTATGGTTTTCCAGAAAAGAACTGAAGGATTTTCGGGATATTCCCTTTCTGGTGCTCTGGGACATTTGGACAGCGCGAAACTCTTCACTGTATGATGTTTTCTGCAATTCTTTCCTCTGTCACTCAAGTTGAGCCTGCATGGCGAAGGTTCCAACCTCTCCATCCGGTGCAACCATGTTGGAAGATTGAAAATTCAATCATATATTTAAAGAATTTACCCACAAGAAACCTATTTTTGAATAATCAAATAGAAAAATATATTAAAAAAATATAAAAAGAAATTGACATCATGGGGATGAGCGACCTGAATGTGCGGTTGTTCATGACAAGTGGTTCCTCGCATCACAGGTGTTGGTCTAAATGATGAGTGGAAGCACAAGTGTCATATGTACATGGCTCACCTGCTACATGAACTCACAATAAGATAGAGCCAAGGAAATAAAGAAGCTTTCAGAAAAGTCGAAGAAGAGCAGAAGGACTTTGCACAACCGATACACAGGCACCTGTTTACCCGATCCATCTGTTTCAATGGTTCAAGCTCTGCCATTGCTAGTTCTTCCTATTTATGCTTCAGACAATCAATCAGGCCAGACTATTTCTTTTGAAAGCATCAACCCGACTATTGCTTGACAACTTTGACCAGACCAATAGCTTTGTGGAGGAAGTTGGAATGCTATGGTTTCCCACATGTGGATTGAGGGTTGGTAGATGAAATGAGGGCTGGATAAGGAATTCAAACTTCAATCTCTCTTTGAAGAAGTTTCTCTAGCTTTTATATAAGCACTCGACCTTTCGTAACTTTGTTAGAATATAATGGATGTGCTTGTTTTACCATTGACAATATCACTATTGTCACCCAACCATAAGTCGAAGCCACCCTTCGAGCACCTTAACCTTGACAGAGAATTACTCCGGAAGAAAACCCTAGGCTAGATAGTCAAACAAAGAGTAGTGCACCTTTCCCCAAGGATAGCACATCAAACAAGAGCTGATCAGATAGTCCAAACCCTAACCAAGAGACAGTCCAAGCCAAAGCATAATTTGCTAGTTGCAGCAGCTGCAACGACAACTCTCCTTCAAACCTGTGCACAAACTAGGCAACTGCAGTGCGCACAAGTGCTGCTCTGTAATTCTGAGAAATGCCTACCAGAATGAAGGCTGGCCTCCTGTATTTATACTAATTCTGGCTAACTTCCTAGGCCGATTTCTCATTCTGGGTATCTGTCTGTTCAGTATATATTATTTCTTCTAGCCGACTTCTTCTCTTGGAGGCTAATAACCTAATATAAGTTATTCTCTTGAGCCGACATGTCTTCTAGGGTTATTATCCAACTCATTAGGGTTTCTTCTTGCTTCCCAGGATATTCTATTCTCGTCAAGTTTACATGTGGAGGTAAATACCTCCCGCAACTACCATAATATCAACACTCCCTCCTAGATAGGGAGGTATTGCAAGTAATGGTCTTGAGCACAAACATACCATTCACCTGGTAGCATCAACATAGTTGTATAGACCATCTCATGATTGGATCATGAGCACCATTATCACTATCAATGTCATCAACTGCATCATCTCTCAAAACCATACTCCATCTGAGTAATCAAACATGATGCTCACTCCACATAGTGACACAAGATCCATTCTTCTAATCTAGAAGAATAAATGTTCTGAACCATTTTCTGTCTAGGAAATCTCTGTTCATTGATCATCCATCTAGCTGATAATCATTTTCAACACTGCTAATAGTCTTCAAGGCAATCAGAACAATATCATTCAATAGAACACAACTGTTTCTATCCATAGTAGTACACAACTACAATCCAGTGGTACACTACCACACCAAGTAGCACACAGGTACTTGATCAATTACGTATAGTCATAAACAGTGGAACACATCCACCACAGTAGTATACATCTATTGTCTAGAGACATACAGTCTTCATAACAATCATCTGATATCAACCTGCACAGAAACAATGTTATGATATAAACTGAATTATCTTGGCCATTCTTCCATTGACATCTGTGAGATCTTGGAAGAGCATCTTCCCTCAGAAGGTAAAACATCAATGATGAGCTATTTGGACTATTCTTCTCAAGAAATGAAGAATAATTGTCTTGATTTCTGATCTTGGACTATTCCCCACCCTGGGCCATTCCTCCGACACTAGAAAAAGTGTAACCTGGAGAGAATGAGTCTGCCCTAAGGAATGTTTGTTCCTGATTGTTGAACTTGAACCATTCCCCACCCTGGGCCATTCCTCTAGCACTAAACAAAGTGCAACCTGGAGAGAATGAATCCGCCCTAAGGAATGACTGTCCGGGCCATTTCCTAAGGAAATGACTATCCTGCACCAACCTACAAAACAGACCATTCCCCATGTTAACCACAATGGGAAATCGATGTCTGGCGAGGCGAGCCAATCTTCTTGAGTAACCCTCAAGAAGAGAGACTTCCCTAGACCATTCCCAATGTTAACCACAATGGGAAATCGCTGTCTATGGTACATCAACAATCCATCAAACCATTTTCATTACAAAAATGACTGTCCGATCTGGACCGTTTTCCGAACTGGAAAATGCCTGTCCGTCAGAAATCTCAAACCACTTTATGAACTATAAAGGATCTCCTCATCTTGGACCATTTTTCGAACTGAAAAATGATTGTTCGTCAATCAATAACACATTTGTGCTCGCTCCCAACCTGGGATTCATCTCTTCCTTTTTCAATAAGGAAGTCTTCTCCACGAGCTCCAACTTGAGTACACAAACTCTTTCATCTTGGATAGAAGCTTTACCAAAATGTCTTCTTATCTGCTCATCTGTGGAGATATGTATTGGAGAACCACTTTCTCCTTTTTGGACTTCTTCACAGATAATGTCATGCTTGATTTCAAATGTACTTCGGTCTGGAACACTGGTTTTCTCTGAAGGCTTCATGTAGCTCT
>SNQJ01S0001834.1:20832-38181 GCA_010110895.2 Picea sitchensis
CCCTCCTAATCCTTGCTTCATGTATGAGTGCATGCTTTTCTTTTGGAAATATATAGTCGGCTCCCTTCATCTAACATAATCCGCACTTTCGTCTGCATCCTTATTGCCTTTTGTAAGGTGTCATAAGTCTTTCTCCAGTTTCTTCTTGATTACTGACTTCTTTCTGTCTTTTACTTCTTCTAGCTTTCTTTCTGGTTTCAACTTATCTTGCAGCTTGTCTTGTAGTCACAGTGATATTAGTCCTTATTTTGTTTTTCTTCCACAAGTATAGTTTCTCTTTGAACATGTTACCTTCTAAGAAATAGATATGCAAGATATGTACTAAAAACATGGTATGTACAATAACTACGAAGCGTATTGTTACCTTGTCTTAGAAGAAGAAGTTTGTTTTGTCCTGCTTGGATTTCTTTGAGTGTTCCCTTTCTTCGACAATTGATGCTTCGTGTGTTTCCTTCCCTCTCCTTAACTCGGGACAATGATTCTTGTAGTGACCATACTTTTGAAAATTGAAGCATTGTATCCTTGAAATATCTTTCTCTTGATTTGGTTTCTTCCTGGAGCCGAACTTCCTTTTGTTCCTAAAATCCTTGAACCTTGTTGTGAAGGCTTGATCATCATACTTCTTTTGGGGTTTCTTTTTTGAACCGATCCTTGATTCTTCTTGAGCACAACAAGTCCAAAGTTCTTCAAAGGTAGGATACTCCTTCCTTGTGTTCATGCTTGTGGCAAATGCATCCCACGTCTTGGGAAGACCATTGATTACTATGTTTACCAATTCCTTCTCTAAAGTGATCTCTTCAATAGATTGTAGTTGATCTCTTAACTGAGAGATCCTCACAAAGTATGATGTTATGCTGTCATCATCATTCATCTTCATGTCACAGAGTTCATTCTTCAGACTCATTACTTGTCCAATGTTTTTGACTGAGAAGAGGTTTGTTAGGGCATCGTACATATTCTTCGATGAGTCAAGATGGGAGATGTAGGCTATCAAGTGGTATTTTATAGAGTCCACTATGATACTCATGGCATTGATGTCACCGTCTTTGAACTTTTCCATAACTTCAAGATTCTTCGGTTCTTTCTCTTTTCCTTCTTCAAACTCTGGTTTCATGATCTTTCCTTTCACGATATCCAACACTTTATTCTTGGCAAGGATGAGGTCAATCCTTTTCTTCCACGCACTGAAGTTAGAAGCTCCATCTAACTTGTTTTTTGACTTCATAGAGTAAGTCATGGTTGCCTTGGTCAACCCTAGATTTTGACCAAAAACTCAAACTTGACGTCTTTTCTTTCTGAGAGTACCAAGAGATGCGCTAGGCTAGGGTGCACTCGTCTATCCAGAAATTAGGTCAATCCCTTCACTTAAGGTGCCTCAACGAGATGATTAGGGTTTTTGCAACTGCACCTGCTAGTAACCCTAGTGGCAATGCTCTAGTGTCTTCTCTTGCTAGAAACCCTAGTGACAGTTCTTCAACGAGCTTAATATCCTTATGGCTATGCTTCCTTCTAGCGGTTAGACTGAATGAAGGAGGTGTGGGCCCATAACCTGTGAGAATATGATGGATGTGCTCATTTTACCATTGACAATATCACTATTGTCACCCAACCATAGGCCGAAGCCACCCTCCAAGCACCTTAACCTTGACAGAGAATTACTTCGGAAGCAAACCCTAGGCTAGATAGCCAAACAAAGAGTAGCGCACCTTTCCCCAAGGATAGTGCATCAAACAAGAGCTGATCAGATAGTCCAAACCCTATCCAAGAGATAGTCCAAGCCAAAGCATAATCTGCTAGCTGTAGCAGCTGCAACAACAACTCTCCTCCAAACCTGTGCACAAACTGGGCAACTGCAGTGCACACAAGTGCTGCTCTACAATTCTCAGAAATGTCTGCCAGAATGAAGACTGGCCTCTTGTATTTATACTAATTCTGGCTAATTTCCTAGGTCGACTTCTCATTCTGGGTATCTATCTGTTCAGTATATATTATTTCTTCTGGACGAATTCTTCTCTTGGAGGCTAATAACCTAATATAAGTTATCCTCTTGAGTCGACATGTCTTCTAGGGTTATTATCCAACTCATTAGGGTTTCTTCTTGCTTCCTGGAATATTCTATTCTCGTCAGGTTTACACGTGGAGGTAAATACCTCCCGCAACTACCATAATATCAACAAACCCTTCCTTATGAACTACCTTTCTGAGCCTCCCAAATAAGCCAAGCAAGGGCGGCCCCAGTTGAGTGCAGGAGGTGAGCTTCTAACATATGGATCAAGTGAGACTAGTACCTGAATGACTTGGTACCCCACTACTGACTTCTATGTGATCTTCCTGACTCACCCATAAGATAGGGTATACTCCAACTGAGCCCTTTGACCCCGGTGCTTCCACCTATCCTCCAATGTCAGGACGCGGTTGCATACATATTAAAATAGGATTGTGTATGTAGGCGCTCCCCACAGCTTACTTGCTCTTAGGTTTTTTTTGTTGATAGCCTCAGTTGTTAGGAAGGATTTTGAAGGCAATTCACTCTATTTCTTCCTCTCTCCATATCTATTGTCGAGTGTCTAGCGACCACGTTCCTCTCCCTTATGGTCTTTTTTCTGGTTGGAGCCTCCGACTTCGTCTGAGTCGGCTAGCTTACAGGCCTAGCCTTTTTGACCAGACTGTTTATAGCAAGCAAGCACCCAGACAACCAAGGAAAGCAGGTAGGGAAGAAGATCAGTCGAAGATGTCTGAATTGAAATTTGTAGAAAGAGTTCAGTTCACGGCTGGAGGTGCAGCGCCTCATCCATAGTTCTTTATCTGCGTAAGTTTTTGAACAACTTCGAATAGAGGATGGGATCAACCAACATGGATTTTAGATCTTGTTGCTGGAGGAACAAAGTAGCTGTAAATCAAATATTTACAGGGTGAGGTAAGAACGCTCACCCAGGATTTCACTGGTAAGCACGAAGAATTAAAACAATTGATCTTATGCTATTGTTTCACTTAACACTTCTTATATCTCAGTGATTCAAACAATTATAAATTCTTTTATCACTTACGTGTCTTCATTGGATTTTGTACCAGGGGCGAGGTCTCTAGCTCAAGTTCAGAATAGCCCAGTTGTGCCAGGGAAAATCATAGGAAGAAAAAGGATTCCATATTATGCAAGGAAACATTATTTTTGCCAATTCCAAGGTAAGATTGAATTGTCCTTTGTTGGTGAATCTGCATCTAACATCACACTGGATCATCACTAACCACACTAAGCCTGTATCAAGATTATTTCTGATCCAGTTAGCCTGTTCTGACATCTTTACTAGGCATTCCTCGACCTGTTCTGGCTTCTTGCACATTAGGGTAGTTCTAGCTTTTTGTATTTCCTCCTAGCGTGTTCCTCAAGAATCAATCCTCTCAACCCTTGTAAATTTACCAGCAAATGGTAGGTAGGGCCTTAGGCAGAAAATTGGTATTGATAGGCGCAAGTGGTTGTGATGACCAAACTCTTCCTCCATCTTGCCTCTGAAATCTTCTTGCTATTGTTGTAGTTGCACTCTGTTTCTATACTGCTGTAGCTTTACCGTCCAATACCTTGTTGTAGCTTCACTCTTGTTACCGTGTTGTAGCTTCATACGACAATTACATAAACAAACTGCATTTCTATGTCGCTTACTATATCTGATCTTGGTTGGCCTTTCACCTTCCCATCAATAAATCAATAGGCTCGGCTTGGGATTTTTCCTTGAGTAGCACTGATTTAAGTTGATGGACCAGCCCTTGAGTAGCACCAATTTAAGTTGATGGACCAACAACAATTTAAGTTCCAGTTACAGATGCATAGGTATAGACAACAGAGGTATAGGCTATAGATAGAGCTTAACAAGTTCAACCCCGGCCATAGTGCCAGGAAGAAATGAGCAAGCCATGTGCCATAGTGCTAGGAAGAAATGAGAAGGCCATGTGCCTCCATGCATGCAGGTGGTGGAGACGGTGGCATCAGACATGTAGTTGGTGGAGACAGTGACGTCAGACATTGAAATTTGGGAGGAAGATAAAGCACTCTTTGTATTCGTACATTTTTTGGTGCATTGAAAACTTAAAACTTAAGTTAAAACTTCAAATAAATTACATGCAAATCATCATCCAAATCATAAGTCATAAGTTAAAAGCGAGATTTGAGATTGTATTTTTACATTGGGAGAAGCTAAGCTTCCAATAAAACTTTCATTGTTAAAACGAAAAAAATCACTAACAAATAATTTTTATTAAAATATTTAGTATGAAAAATTAAAACTCATGCTACAAAATTATGAGTATACTAAATGTATTAAAAATCAACATCAAACTGTCCACTTTCATATCTCAAGTTTCCACGGGCATCACACCTTTCAAGAAACGTTATCAGTGATGATAACTTGTTATTGCGGCTATGGTGCCCTGATCCACGCCACTTGGAGTGATGAAACTTGGGTATCCCATCTCTAGTAAGTCTTAGGTAGCGATTAAATTCAAAATCTGGGAGTGATTATCGCCCCTACTGAACGGGAATATCGCCCCTGCACACGAAGTTGCCTTCTTTCACAGAAATCGCTCAGGCATCAGATCTGTCATATTTCATAGAAATCGCCCACTCAACATATATGTTCTCTTTTTCTTTTTCAGAAATCAAAGAAATCGTCCTTGCAGGTCTTGTCATTCATGGAATGGTTTTCTCCCCTGAAGCTCTGATACATTGTTAGGTAGCGGAAGTATAAATAGAGCATAAACAAGTAATAAATCAAGAATACGAATTACACAATTTAACAAAGTGATTTATGTGGAAACTCAATATGAAATTCAAGAAAGAATTGCAATAGCCAACACAAACATACAACCATCATCTCTTCTAATACATAATGTACTCCACTGTATTGCACTCTATACCTTTACTATCAGTTACACAACCTATTCACTAAAATGTGCATACATGCAAAATCTAAATTTAACTGATGTACATGCAACAACATGGGAAATTGATTAGCACTTTTTCAACACATATCTCATCATCCGACCTTCACATCCATCATCTCGTTCTCGTTCAGAGCAGTGGGTTGTCGAAACAGACTGTCACAACCACGGATTTATCTTCAACTCATTTCTTCTCGCTACATGTTTGTGTCTATTTGTTTTACCTAGAAACAACGTTGCGTATCAATTTGGAATTCATCTTTCACGAAGAAAACACCTAACATAAAAAAAATAGACCCCCAACACGCATGATTCTTTTAAATGTCTTTATTTATATAGAATAAACATTACAATAAAATAAAATCATCGTTTACTTTTTCGAATTCCGTGTGCAAATTTTCAATGAACTCGTCTGCATATTACCAAACCCATCTGCAATATCATCATACCTCCACGCAATCTCAGAAGATAAAACGTTATTACTCGGAATATGGGTAAATTTCGTTACACTATGAAGCTTAGCCTGGGCCAGGTGGGAATAGAATTGAATTTACGAGAGATATCATAATGAGAACAACCAAATTGAAAAATTGGTTATAATTCAAAATAGAAAGACAGAGTGGCGTAGTTTCAGTCTGTTTATCAATTAACAATAGTTAGGTGAGGCCTCGTAACAATAAAAGATCGTGCAGGATTTCCTCAACGTCTACATCATCAAACCTCGTGTTAGAGTTGGTTTTCAAGGGAGTTGTAATTGTTCAAAATGTATAGTATAGTAATTTTAATTCAACAAAAGTATGGTGATCTTGAAAATTTTCTCTTAATGTTTTTCAAACATATAAACAAAATTCTAAAGAATCACAAGTAACCACTTACCCTCTTAAGATCAGATAGACCAATTCAATCTTAGTGGGTGTTAATAATAATAATCATCATCATCATCATAGTAGAATCGTATTTTTTTTTTTAAATAATGATGTAACCTTATGTATGTATGTAACATCTCTCATATTGAGTTGTAGATTGTAAAACCCGTGTCCATACAAAGATTATGAATACTTATCCTTATAAAAAAATTTCCAAATTATATATGAAATTTGGATCATGCATCTTTTCATTTCTTCATACTTCATAAAAGTTTGATATTTTTTTCCAAAGTAGAGCTAGGCTAAAATATGATGATGATGATAAAAACCTCCAATCACATCTTAAGAGGGTAAGGGATTACTTGCAATTCCTTAGAATTTTGTTCTTGTACTCCAAAAACATTAAAAGAAGTTTTCCAAGATTACCATAGTTTTGTTAAATTAAAAGGTTACTAAAGTTGGTAGTGTGACAATTTTTTTGAAATTGAGATCTAATTTGGGTATAGGCTAGAAAATATAAGATGATGTGCTTTTCATCTTCAACCTTCTTAATGTAGGCACAAACATTGACCAATGCTTTGTTTTTATCTTAGCAATGCTTTTTTTTTTTTCTTTACACTTGTCAAAACAAAGAAATAATTTTGATCTGCAAGATTAGGGTTGATTACATCGTTATAATACCTTAATTTTTTTTTTCCTCTAAGTCTTTGTCACACCACATTTTCTCCTTAAAATTTGATTTAATGATATTTTTAATAGTATTCTTATTCAACAAAATGGTCTCTTCCATGATTCCCCAATGACTTAGCCAAGACTAGGCATCTTTATGTCATCCTAGCTTGAGTAGAAGGTGGTATGAATTTTGAAGCAATTTTAGGAAGTCTCTTGTTTTGCATGTTGTTTAACTTGTTTTTATTCATTAGGTATCTAGTCATAGAAGTGCTTTCAATGGAGGAAATGCTTGTCTCTAAAAAGAGGATGGGATAAGACTTATTTCCTTTTATTTTGAGATTATAGATAATAAAATTCTTTTGGGTTTGCTCTATCTTTCTCCAAGATTTATTGTTTTCAAGCTTTTAAGCCCATAATAAGCTTTCCATGCCCCAATAATCTTTTTCTCAATGCTATAATTCTAGTTGAGCTTGTGGTGAATATGGATTCCAAGATATTTGTATGAAGTCACTTCCTCCAAGTTGTTGTTGTCATATACCAAAGTATCATAAGTGATTTTATTGGATTTAATAATCATAACCTTAGTCTTGTCAATATTAACAATCATACCCCTATTGAAGCAAATCAACATAAACAAGAAATTGATGACTATACAAGTGAAAGTAGGACTTACTGGTAAAGTTGAAAATCAACCACTACCACTTGGAAATCAATAGAACATTACCAAAAAAAATCTTTTGAAACTTTTTAAGTTGCATGAGTGTTTGCATAAACCTTGTCCAAACATTGTCGATCATGCTTGTGTTTTGAGCGAATTCCTTCGTAATCATTTTAATTTTCAAGATATGACCAAATGCTTTCTGTAAAATGTTTAGAAAACGCTTGCACGGGAAAAGGCTGGTTCCGGATTCGATGCCTCTGGCCCTCGCAAGGTTGAAAAGAAGCGTCCAAGTCTCATGTCAACATTTTTAGCAAAAAGCCTTTAGGGCGAATCCATTTGTGTCCATGTCCACCGTAATGCGATACTCATCTATGCATTTCAATTAAAGTTAAAAACCATGGCTAATTTTAACTAACCACCCGGGCATATTTATCTTGATTGCAGATTCAATATTCTTATATTGATTTGATTGCAGATTCGGTGCATCTAAGGCAAATGGAGCAAAGATAACTGTAACTTTGCAGCATGCCGTTGGATGCCCAAATCTGAAAATAAATTCAGGCTGACCTATCGTCTATCTTCAAATTAACTTTGATTCATGTCCATGAGATAAGCTCAATTAAATCTCCAATCGGGAAAAGCTCAGGCCTACCTATCACCTATCCCCAACATCCCCGGACTTTTATAGTTTGAGCAAATATATTAATTAGTTAATTGCTTGTTCCATTTTAAATGCTTTAGCAAAATCGTGACCTCACATCCGGGTGGACTTGCCTGCTAAAAGGCCAATCGTATTCATCACTTAGCAACATCCATCACTCTCACTGCTAGCTGCCAATCGTATTCATCACTTAGCAACATCCATCACCATGGCAAAATCGTGACATCACATCCTGGTGGACCTACCTGCTAAAAGGCCAATCCCTTTTTATACAACTCACAGAATCGACCTCCATTATTATTCCTCCACCTCAATTTCTATCAAATTCAATTAAATCCATGGTATATCTTGTGAACGAAAACACCACCCGCAGACAAGAACATAAGGAACATTATTGATGAACAGGAACTGGAAATCCCGAGTACCTCGGAGCAAGATAGAGAAAATAATTGAAGGGAAGGCGCTGTTCAACTAAGATAGAGAAAATAATTGAAGGGAAGGAGCAAGATAGAGAAAATAATTGAAGGGAAGGCGCAGCAGATATGGCGCTGTTCAACTAAAACACCGAGACTTGACATTAATAATTTCGTACTTTTCGCATGCTACGTGGCCTCAACGCAACCAAGTCTTGTGCTGTAAACAAAACAATCTTCCATGTCAACAACGATCTAACAAGTGGTGGAGCTTCTAACAACACTCTAAAATGATTCCCATTTTTTCAAAGAGACAAAATCCAACAACACTCTAAAATGATTCCCATTTTTCCAAAGAGACAAAAGTGATTTTGGTGGTTTGGGCTTTTAATTCATTTAAAGGATTTGGCTTCTTTTTACATATATAAATTTAGAGTTGTGTAGGCCATTACTTTGTTATGCTATATAAGACATTTTCCTCCTCTTAGTCCTATGCTTGATTGGGACAAGTAAATTGTCCTCATCTATATTTGTTAGATGACCATTGATGCACTCATATGGTTATCCAATGAGTGAACTATGTTGAGAAATAACCCAAATGAGCATGTGAGGATGTTGTTGTGAGCATTCATGTACAATTGAAATTCCTAGAGTTACCAATTGAGAGGTTTCATGGTGAACTCGTGTTGAATCCATAGAGGGAAGAGGGATAGATTGAGGAACTGTGTGGTAGAGAGGGGGACCTCATTCCTTGGGTTTTGCAGGTTGAGGGAAAAAAACGTTGGTGGATTGGAATTGCTGTAAGAGTTATTTTAAATGCAAACGGGTGTTACCTGCAACGTGTTATGTTTTAGTGGCCTGTTGTCGTTTCCTGTTTCCACACTCTGTATTCCTGTTGCTGCTGTCACCTGTGAGTTAACCCAAGTTGTTGTCGTTGCTGTCATCCTGAACTTGCGGGAATTGATTTGGAAACTGGTGGAAGAACCAAGTTTTCAGGCCCGTGGTAGAAGAGGCAGGTTGNGTGACCAACTCTCTCCAGGTGAGGGAGTCTGCTGGGCAAGTGGTTTTATTTTAGAGAGAGTCCAACACCAGCTACAGAGCTATGAGAATTCCTTATCCGGCCTGTTGCCAAGGCCCAGAGGGGAGGTGAAGCACCGATGGACTGTGCTTGTGAAGGTGTATACTCCTGGGCGGAACATGCATGTGGGGAATGAGAGTCCGTGAGTAGTGGGTGTAAGAAGGCTCCTGGAGAGAATCCTTCCGGTTGCTTTGTGCAGTTTTCCTGTAACCTCAGCCTAGTCTAGGATTCCCTTGCCTTGGGTGGAGCTTAGTCCCAGCTCGGGGGTGACCCACTACTGAGCATGATGAGCAGCGTGGTCTAAGGCTAGGAGGTTCGTGGAAGGTTTGCATGTGGTTGGTGGAGTTATTTCAGTTTCAAAGATAAGTATATGCATGTGTTTAATTTCAATTAAAATGCATGTCTGTGATGCTTGCAATATTATCATATATTCCTTTGCGATGATATTTACTGTTGATTCCATTAATTCTGTATGTTAGCAGTAATTATATGTTTACTCTATTAAGCCATTTAACTTCATTAAATTCATACTATATACGTATGAGAATGTTTCTGCGCAGTAGCGTTGCCTGGCCGTGGGGTCGATGGTCGGGGACGTTACACTATCATTCATCCATAACGTCTATGTGTTGCCAAAACATCAAGGCAATACCTCCGTCTCTTCTCCTTAGCATGCTAAGAAGTTATTTTTTGGCAGGTTCAAGAACTAAAATGAATCCCCACTTTGTTGAATTGTTATATTGTTATACAGCCTGAGTGGGCATAATGGTTAAGAACATGTCCTACCTCATAAGAGGTCACAAGTTCAAATCCAGAGGGGGGTAGGGTATGTATACCTCCGTAGATTTTACCAATCAAATCGTTGGGTGGAGGGGGTCCCTTGTCCCACAAACAAGGGGGTGCATCCACCAATTTGGTGTCTTTCTTGGTCGTGACCTTAAAAATAGATTATTATTATTATTATTATTTTTCCATGCCACATGTATTCCCTTTGAAGTAGCTTGGCTAGTGGATGACATTGTGTATTATTCATCTAGATGTATACATGTTGGTTGGTTCGTTACAAATAGGTATGCTTTTTTGATGACTAGGAGGTGTTGATTGAACTTATCCTCACTCTTAAATGTTTCACGATCCCTCTCTATTACTACCTATTCACATTAACAAGTACAAATACAAAACCACCAACAATAAAAACATAGGTATGTACACTACATTCCCAACATAAAGTTTTACAACATGGAATTCTTATACTAAAATTGAAACATACCCTTCATAACAATGATGGAACCATAGCTTTTGGATCATTTTTTCCACATGGAATTCATATTCTCTGGTAGTGGCATAATTATCAATAAGCTTAACGCCAAAATTTATTACAAGACTCTATTGTTCCTAGCTTCCTCCATACGAGAATTTTCCAACAATAGCCATTGATCCTTCAACCATGACCCATTGTATTAAGAGCCACCCATTTGTCTTCTCATGTGCTAATAGGAAACATCACCACAATAGCCATTGATCCTTCAACCATGACTCATTGTATTGAGAGCCACCCATTTGTCTTCTCATGTGGCAATAACAAACATCACCGTGCATGCAACCTAGTATGGAAACTATGACTTGAATGAAAAGAACATTATCAAGTACTTCTTCCTTACCATTTATTATTCTCACAACTAAAGCCAATTTTTTAGTGATTGGTGGTAAACGATTCAACTCTACATGGACCAAACTAGGGACAATTTGAGCATAAATGTTATTTTAGGATAGGATCAAAATGATCATTATTCCCATGAAAGTCCTCAATTTCCTCATAATACATGAGATGATTCAAAAAAAATTCACAACCCTTGACATCCACTTCCTATAGATGCCAAAAATGGTCTCTATCTTCTCTTCGCTTAAAAGGATGTCAAGGTATAGGAATTTTGCAAAGGAATTTGTGGCTTTCATTACTGCACGTTCCCCTCAATTGTGGGGCATACATTTCCCTATGCCTAGGTGGGGAATTTTGGGCAACAATTCCTGAATATTTGCTCATATCCCTTTCACATTTATTTTCTACATGAATGGAACCTAGGTTTTCAAATCACACAATGATAGTTCAAGATTCACGTATTTTCTACATGAATGGAACCTAGGTTTTCAAATCACACAATGAAAATTCGAGAATCGAGTGAATCAATGGGGTCATTTGTAATATCCCCAAGAACGAGCCCTGTTGTAATCATGTTTATGAATTGTAAATCATGTTTTTTAGGCTGGCGAGCCGAGTATTGATAAGCTGGTGGGATTATGTGTTTATTAGGCCAGAGAGCCTAAGTGTTAAAGGCCATGAACCTGATTTTGTATATGTAATCATGGAGATTATTAATAAAATATAAACATCGTTGCATGTAGACCGACCACGAAGAAAGAGTGATGGGGGACTAAGCTTCCAAAAGGTGGGTAACGGAAAGGGGGATGAAAGGTTGGAAGAGGGGCTAAGCTTGAGAGCTTAAGTCCTTGAATAATAATTTATTATTATTCCAAATGGTGTGAAAGGTATAATTTTTATCGTAATTTCCTGAAAAAAGGGAGCGCATACTTGATGGAGTGCATGCAACTTCATGGGCGACATGTGTCAGCCTAGGAACATGCAATTTAACCCAAGAATTGAGCCGTCATGGGGGTTCATCCTCCATTCTTGCATCCGATGTATGAACTGTGTGATCTCTGCGTCTGATCTCTGCATGCATACCTCACGCAGTTCTAAAACCCAAAACCGTGAGACCTATGTGATCGACTGGTGTATTCTCTTGAATTCCATCTAATATCTGCATTTGGCCTCCATTGTTGACCTATGCATAATGTTCTTGTCACGCATCCTCCGTTTGAATCATGAGAGTTTGCGTTTGACCTCTGCGTTTATTCCTTATCACACACCCTGAAAAACAGTGGAAAACCTGTGGACTGAGCCATGTCTCCTGTGTGTCCTGTGATTGCAGTTTATCCACACTACAAATCCGAGTTTGGGCTTAACCGTTTGGGTTGTTTTCTTCTCTGAAACCTGAGCATACCGTAATTTTCTGTGCCATGTGTGTTATAAATTTGGGCAGTCGTGGCCATGCAATCCCTGGGCTGAGTGTGATTGGCTACCGTCATTCGTTCCTTGCTGAGCCTTACTATTGTCCTCCTTGTGCTGGAACATAGTTGAAGAATCATGTTGTCAGACCTGTGTTCAACACTCTCTCCAGGTGAGGGAGGTGGTTGTGGTTGAAGAGGCAGGTTGTCAGGCCTATGTGCAACTCTCTCCAGGTGAGAGAGTGCACAGAGGAAGTGAGAACTCCTGGAAGGGGTCCTGTAGCTGCCACAAATCTCAGAGAATTCCAGTCTGACCTATTTCTAAAGCCCAAGGCAAGGGAGGTTTAGCAACCAAAGTACTGTCTGGGTGAAAGTGAAGGTCTATACTCATGGGGTGGGATAGGCATGTGGGGAATGAGAGTCTGTGAGAAGTGGGCATAAGTGGCTCCTGGGAGAGAATCCATCCTCATAAACTGTGTGTCTTTCTGTTGACCTTGCCTAGCCTAGGATTCCCTTGCCCCATGGAGATTAGTCCTAGCTCAGGTGTCACCTACTGCTGAGAGTGATGAGCAATGGGGTCTAAGGTTGGGAGGTTCGTGGAAGGTCTGCACACAGTTGGTGGTGTTACACCAGTTTAAAAGATAAGTATTAATTATGTACTTAATGTATATGTGATGCATGTCTGTGTATTGAAATGTTATCATGTATTCTGTTGCAAGTTTGAATTGTTGTTAATTCTATTTAAGTCTGTATGATAGTAGTAAATCCATGTTTAATATGTTAACTTGATTATATGCATATTCTTTATAAGTAAATATATATATATTCCACGTAGTGGCATTGCCCGACAATGGGAGTGATGGTTGGGGATGTTACAAATTGGTATCAGAGCCATGGTTTCAACACTGAGCATGGATGGTCTGGATAAGTGGTCTTTGGACCCGAGGTTTCAAGAGGAAATTGTGTCTGGAGGAACTATTTTCGGACCTCAGAACCTTCTTGAGTGCCAATAAGTTACCTTGGTCATGTTACAAAGCTCAGGAGGAGTAGCGGTATCGTGAAACCATGACAGAAGTGGTATTGGGCCACAGAGTAATGTGGACCATAGGATCTATTTGGAAGGAAGGGCAACCCTTTTTCGACTATTCGATCTGGAGAAGGTGCAGGAGGGTTATCCTAGAAACCTTTCAGAGTTCGAAAATCGAGATAAGTGAGGTGCGATGAGGCACAAACTTCTGAAATCCAAAGCTCCGAGGTCCTGGAAGAGATCTACATTGTAGATCTGGGAGGAGAGATCGACCGTTAGATCTTTTGAAGTCATGCTCGGGTTAGTCACAAGAACCCTTCGGAATTCACGACATTGGAAGATGGGAAGTGAAGAGAGGTGAACATCTCTGAAGCAAGAAATCACAAAATGGATCTCAACCATTGGTTGTGGGAGAGATAAGGATCGTCGATGATCCAGAGAGAATTCAGAACTATGGAAATCAGGAGAAGCAGGGTGCGTTGAGGCATAAACATCCAAAATCCGAAACCCTGAAGTCCCAAGGGAGATCTACTTTGTAGATCTAAATAAAAGAGATTGACCATTGGATCAAGAAGAAGAGCAGATCGTAATTTCGAGAGTTCGGCTGTCGGGAGAAGTGGGATGTGTCATTGCACAAACTCCCGAAGTCCAAATTTTCGAAGTGAAAGAGTAGACGTGGTGGGGCTGAATGATGTCACATGAGGTGATGAGGACCTTCATAGGCGTGCCACGTTCCATCACCTTAATTGGTGACATTTTTACTATGTGGGCCAAAGGCTAGAGAAGTTCAGAAGTTTGCAATTTGGACTTTGGAAGGAAGCAAGCATGAAAGCTTTCAGAACCCGAAGTTCTGAATCCCCAAAGTCCAAAAGTCCCGAACCTCTGAAGTTTCGAAGTCTCAGAACTCCGATGCCTGAAGTTCCATAGTGAGTGTCAGTTGTTAGATGCTGAGTAGACATAGATGGTTGATCCTCACTACGTCGCGAGTTCGTTAGTTCGGAACTTGGGAAGTTGTTGTTTATTGTTTTGAAACCTCCCGAAGCGTGAAGTCCCGAAGCGCTCAGAAGTTGGTCCTAGCAGGAGGAGCTAGCGCCTAGGATATTTGCGATTCAGAAAATCGGGAATCGAGAGTATCGGGTTTGGCCCACACCTGAATACCCGAAATGCGAAGTCGCGAAGCGCCCTTTTTTTTAGGCGAGTGGTCACGAACCACGATCATGTGGGTTGGGGACTAAGAGAAAGGGGACTAGTGCCCAAAGGATTGTTACAAAGCCGATTAGATCTCGGAAAATTCATGAAATCTAAACGTTTTCTTGACTCAGATTTGTTATGAATGTTGTGTAATTTGTTAAGGAATGATGTCCTGACAAATTTCGATTGTCTGCAGATGTTTTTGTAAAAGTTTAGTGAGTGTCACAACCGTTTAGAGTTTCCACTGAGTGCAAAGAAATGGAGGAGAAACAAAATGCGTCTAGTTAAAAGAATGAAACTAAAAGGATGGATGTTCATTTGGGAGTTGAAGGATCAAAATCCAATGGGCAGGGAGAATAGATAGATAAGGAAGGAAACATGATGAAAATCATTGGAAGATTGTAGAAATATTCCCAAATTCACCAAGAAGATACCAGAAAACTTAGGAAAAACAAGGTGAATTCAACATAAAGTTGTTAAAGAGTTTGGAGAGAATCGAAAATAAATTGGAAAAGGAGAGTGACTCCAGCAAAACATGGAGTCGTAGGAACCTTGGGAGGAAAAGAAGATCACGGAGTGTTAGTAGGCATCGGTGTCGCTCCCCAAAGCATTCTAGTAAAGAAGCACACAGTAGTTCAAGCCCATATCCTACTAGAAAGCACACGAGATCTAGAGTGGATGAACTGAAGGGAGAAATGAACAATATTAAGCCTCCTACGTTTGATGGAGAACACAAGAAGGAGGAAGATGTTGAAACATGGTTTCTTGGCATGAGGAAATATTTCCAACTTCATAATTATTCCTCTCATGCAGAAGGTAGAATTGCAATGTATCAATTGAAAGGAAAAGCATCCATGTGGTGGGATTAACTTGTGCAGGTGTAGCACATTAGAGAGAAAGATATCACTTGGATATAATTCAAGAGGTATTTTGAGAAGAAATACTTGACTAAAAGATACTACGACAGAAAGATGAAAGATTTCTTTGAACTCAAGCTAGGCAACATGACCATTAAGGAATACAAACAAAAGTTTTTGGAATTGTTGAAGTATGTTCCATTCATCAAAGATGAGACTGTCAAGATTCAAAGGTATCTGAGTGGAATTCCATCTTCCATTGGGGACAAGATTTAGTATGATGACCCTAACCATGGAAGAAATGATAAGAAGAGCGAAATGATTATATGAGCAACAAAGAGAGAAGCCTACCTTTTAGAAGGCTTGGAAAGACAAGAAGAAATTCAAGATGGATTAGAGGAAGAAGGGAACTAAGCCATTTTTTTTCATAAAATGTCCTTAACGACAACCATATTTTAAAGAGCCCAGGAAGGCTGAAGTGGGTGGGAAAATGCCAATATTGCCACCTATGGAATGTTGGGGTTGTACAAGAAACCATAGGTATTGAGATTGCCCCCACATAAATGCCAAAGTGAGAACTGCCCACAATGTTCAGTAGGTTGAAACAATGGAGGACATGGGAAGTAGAATGCCAAGGATCTACGCATCCCTGGACAACAAGAAATATGAATATCAATCGCACATGATTGAAGTGGAAGGTATGATCAACAACCATGCCTTTACTATTTTAATTGATTCAGGGGCTAGCCATAGTTATATAGATCCTAGAGTGGTGGAAAGTTTTCATTTGTCAAGAAGAAATCATGAAAAGTATTGGTTAGTGAAGCTGGCTACAGGAACCAAGAGAAAAGTCACTGATTTAGTTAAGTCCTACCCAATGGACATAAATGGACTGAGCACAAAGGCTGAATTGAATGTTCTGCCTTTAGGTTCTTATGTCTGTCTAATTGGGATGGACTGGTTGGACCAACACCATGCCATCCTAGACTATTGTAACAAGGTGTTAGCGATATTTCTTGTCTTGGGACAAGAAATAGAAACAAGACAGCGAAAGTCCCGAATCCCCGAGAGTTAATAGGGACCGTCCATCTGGAAAGGATGTGTGGCAGGAGATCAACGTTATCGGAGAGGGTCCCGACAGGGAAGCGTCCATCAGAGTTGAAGCCATTGGGATATCGGGGATCCCGGGGACGAGTGATTCGTGCACTTCAAAATTGCAATCTGCAAAGCCCCGATTAGTGGAGGCCAGCTGTCAACGTAACAGAGCGTCGGGATTTGGACGATCGGGAATCCCACGGGGTTATGCATCGAGGCATCACAAACCCCGTAGCCCCGACGGAGGTATAGGGCTGCAGTCTTATGAGGGATGGTCGTATGGACCAAATAGCCTATCCAGGAGGGCCAGTGCGTGGAGAAAAGGGTGCATCGCAAATCGGGGATTGGAGAGGCGAAGAGTTCTCGACAGCGGGAACCGTGAAACCCCGAACCCCAAATTCCTGATAGCGCCCAGAGCCGGGCCCATGTTTTTGGCACCTGGTCATCAAGAAGGAGGCCTGGGGAAGGGGTGCTTATATTTTTCATTTGGCCACTCGGGCCCCGAAGCATTGAGCTAAATCTCCGAAGGGGGCCACTTTGCTCTTCAGACTCCAGTTCGACGTGGTCTGGATCCCGATACCTGCTAGGAATGAATGAAGAAAAGAGAGGGTGGTTGAGGCCTCGCCTCAATCATTAATTGCAAGGCATGGGGGGTCTGACCAGCAGTCTGCTCAGGAGGGTCCTGTGTACCCATTCTTCCAGAGAAGCCAGGCCCGATTTCGCGACCAGCCGGAGGAGGTCTACACACACTAGCTCAGCATTTAAATGGATCAGCTACTCCCCTTGCTGGAGCCACGCGCAGTTAAGATGGCGTCTGTCGTAGGTGCACG
>SNQJ01S0001834.1:48606-81295 GCA_010110895.2 Picea sitchensis
TTGTTACTTT
Source organism: Picea sitchensis (assembly GCA_010110895.2). NCBI lineage: Eukaryota > Viridiplantae > Streptophyta > Pinopsida > Pinales > Pinaceae > Picea > Picea sitchensis. The sequence goes on from SNQJ01S0001834.1 coordinate 48,617, forward strand.
GGGGGGTCATCTCTATAGAATACCAGAGGTAGTTCCAACTATTGTTCCACCTAAAAATTGTCTCAATGTAGTATCTCATATTGCAAAATTCAACTTCTTCATAATCTGTTCAAAAGGGGAACATAAGGACATTGCAACCACTACAGCCTCGCCCCCTACACCTTCTATCCAACAGAAGCAGGTCGACAAGGTTGAAGAAAAGCATAAAGATTTCTTCTGCACACCTTCCTTTCATGTAGCTCGACTTGTTGAACAACCTCAACTTCAACAGGTTCATGACAGATTTCCACAAACTAAGCAGCGCGACGTCTCCACCAATACAAGCATCTCACCAAGATGTAGATCCAACAAATGCTTTTCCCTCTCCCTTGAGAACTCAACACAATGGAGACCATTTCTTCCTAAGGAGGGAGGATTGATCCAGGTGGATATCGGTGGCCACCCACCTTTTTCGACTGGCTCAAAACAATTTTCTGGCAATTTTGACATTTTACTATTTTTAGCAGGTTTTAACTTTCAGGGCCATTTTGAGGGCCTAAATGAAGGTTTTTTGAGATCGAGGTTCTCAATTATAGCCAAAGGCATGATTGAGCCCTTAAAATTAATCTCCTCGATGATGCCTTTCGAACGAGCTATCATATGCCTAAAATGGAGATCGTATGCAAAAGTTACAACCCCGGGAAGTTGATGTACTAACTTACCCAAACGGGGCCCACATGACTTTTGGCACTTCACCTCCTAGGGTTAGGTTTTTGGATGTCTAGGGTTTTTGGCATTCTTGTTTATTGTAAAAATTCCTTCAGAGCCTCATTGTAATCATTTTCTTGTGAATGCAAGTAGCCGTCACATCTCTTCTCAGAGATAAGATTCCACCATTCTAGCCAGTCTTTCAATCTGTATTTTATAGTCTCTGTACATTTATTTCATTAACAGAAATTGTGTATTACTATATATATGTGTTCATGGTTGCACCTCTGATACATTTTTGTTATATTATTGAATATTTGTGATATCTCTGTGCATTTCTTTATTATATCTTTGATCTCATTTCGTGCCAAAAATAATCCGGATCACTTGTCCACCACCACAATGATTGAATCATGTTGTTTGCCTGTTTTGGGAAATCCAGTGATGAAATCCATTGTCACCACTTCCCACTTCCACTCAGGAATGGGTAAAGGTTGCATCAACCCCGCTGGCTGCTTGTGCTCAACTTTAACCTTATGGCACTCCATACATATGGCGATGTATTCTGCAATCTCTTTCTTCATACCTGGCGAAAAGTAATGGTTCTTGACTGCTGCCACAATTTTATGATATCCAGGGTGCCCAACATAAGGCACATTATGCATCTCTTTCAAAATCATAAGTTTCAAGTCCTGGATATTAGGTACATAAGTTTTGTTCTTGTACAGAAGTATTCCATCAACCTCTAATTTATAATTTTCCACATCCTGTGGCATCTCACCTTGCTGTAGCTTTTCTACCAAATTCCCATACTGCAAATCTGCATTTGGAGCTTCCAGAATTCTGCCTTTAATATCAGTTTGGTACATGATAATGGTCGTAGCATGCAATTCATGCACTGTCCTGTTGAGTGCATCAACCACTTTGTTCTCCTTTCCTTTGATATGCTTGATATCAAAATCATACTGACAAAGAAACTCCAACCACCTACTTTGTCTAGCATTCAAGGTTGTTTGATCAAACAAATACTTCATATTGTTATGGTATGTTCTTAGTTCGAACCTCCTTCCCATGAGGTAATGTCTCCATTTATTTAGAGAGTGTACTATGGCTGTCAACTCCAAATCATGAGTTGCATAGTTTCTTTAGTGCTTTTTCAACTTTTCTAGATTCATAACAAATTACAAATCCATTCTGATTGAGGACTCCTCCCAATCCTTCTCTACATGCATCTATGCACACCACGAAATATTCATTCGAATCTGCAATCCTCAGGATTGGAGCACTGGTTAACAATTGCTTCAATTGCTAGAAGCATTTCTCACATTCCTCCGTCCATTGAAACTTCTTCTCCTTCCTTTGCAAGAAAATGATAGGGTGAACTATCCTTGAAAACCCTGTGATAAACCTTTTGTAATAACCAGCTAGACCCATAAAGGATCTGAATTCTATCATGTTCTTTGGTGCTGACCATTCTCTGATGGCCTCAATCTTCTCAGGATCTATAGCTATCCCATCCTTCGAAATAATATTCCCCAAGTAATGGATCTGCTCCTGATAAAAAGAGCACTTGCTCAACTTGGCTTGCAGTTGGTGCTCTCTTAGCACCTACAACACCATCCTCAAATGTTGTTCATGCTCTTTCTCCGACTTCGAATACAACAGAAAGTCATCCAGGAAGGCTATGAAAAACTTGTCTAGATAGTCCCTAAATACACCATTCATTAGGCACATAAAAACAACGGGTGTGTTTGACATCCCAAACGACACAATTGTGAACTCGTAATAACCATACCTTGTTATAAAGGCGGTCTTGCTGATGTCTTCATCCTTTATCCTTACCTGGTGATATCTCCACCTGAGATCTATCTTCGAAAATATCTTCGCATCCTTCAACTGATCGAAGAGGTCATCAATCCTTGACAGAGCATATTTGTTCTTTACAGTTACTTTGTTCAATTGTCTGAAATCGATACACAATCTCATTGTCCCATCTTTCTTCTTCACGAACAGGACTAGGACACCCCTAGGTGACACACTTGGGCATATATACCCCTTCTTCAGAAGCTATTCAAGCTACAATTGCAGTTCTTTAAGCTCTCGCGTACTCATTCTGTAAGGAACTTTTGACATTGGAGCTGCTCCAGGCATCAAGTTTACAGAGAAATCAATATCTCTCTTCGGGGGTAATCTGGGTACCTCCTGAAATACATCTTCAAATTCCTTTAGTATCGCATGATCTCCAATCTTTGAGACCTCGTCTTTAGATGCTTCCTCCACATGGGATGCAAATAACTGACAACCTTTTCTGTAGCACTTCTTCAACTGCATTGTTGAGATTTTTTTGATAGCAACAACTCTAGGAATTCCTTCGACTGTTTTTCGATTTCCTTCCTCATCCAGGAAAGTGAATGCCTTGTTACAACAGTCTAAGATGGCATGGTGCTAGTCCAACCAGTTCATCCCAATTAGATAGTCATAAGAACCTAAAGGAATAATGTTCAATTCAACCTTTATGCTCAGTCCATTCATGTCCATAGGACATGCATTAACCAACTCAGTGACTTTTCTCTTGGTTCATGTAGCCAACTTCACTAACCAAGACTTTTCATGTTTGCTTCTCAACAATTACAAACTTTCCACCACTTTAGGATCTATATAACTATGGCTAGCCCCTGAATCAATTAAAATAGTAATTGGTTGGTTGTTAATCATATCTTCTACTTCAATCATGTGCGACTGATACTCAGCTTGCTTGTTGTCCAGGGATGCATAGATCCTTGGCATTCTACTGCCCATGTCCTCCACTGTTTAAGCCCTCTGTAACTTGTGGACAAATCTCACTTTATCTTTTTTGTGGGGGAAATATATGTACCCATGGCTCCCTTTAGAACCCCAACATTCCATAGGTGGTGGTCTTGGCATTTGCCCACTCACTTCAGCCTTCCTAGGCTATCTAAAAGATGGTTTTCCCTGAGGACTGTTTCTGAAAAAGGGTGGTTTAGTTCCCTTCTTCCTCTGATCCATCTTGAGTTTCTTTTTGTCTTCCCAAGCCTTCTAGAAAATAGGCTTCTCTCCTTGCTGCTCATATAAGAATTTCCCTCTTCTTATAGTTTCTTCCATAGTCTTAGGGTCATCATACTGAATCTTGTCCCCAATGGAATGTGGCAGTCCACTCAGATACCTTTGAATCTAGACAGTCTCATCCTTAATGAACGGAACATACTTCAATAATTCCAAAAACCTTTGTTCATACTCATCAATGGTCATGCTGCACATCTTGAATTCAAAGAACTCTTTCATCTTTTTGTCACAGTATATTTTAGTCAAGTATTTCTTCTCAAAATACCTCTTGAATTATTTCCAAGTGATATCTTTCTCTCTAATTTGTTGCACCTGCACAAGTTGATCCCACCACATGGATGATTTTCCTTTCAATTGATACATTTCAATTCTACCTTCTGCATGAGAGAAATAATTCTGCAGTTGGAAATATTTCCTCATGCCCAACAACCATGTTTCAACATCTTCCTCCTTCTTGTGTTCTCCATCAAACGTTGGAGGCTTAATCTTGTTCATTTCTCCTTTCAGTTCATCCACTCCAGATCTCCTGTGATTTCTAGTAGGAGATGAGATTAAATTACTGTGTGCTTCCTTACTGGAATTCTTTGGGGAGCGACGTCGATGCCTGCTAACACTCCTTGATCTTCTTTTCCTCTAAGGGGTCCTATGACTCCCTGTTTTTCTTGAGTCACTCTCTTTTTCCAATTTCTTTTCGATTCTCTCCAAACTCTTTAGCAACTTTACATTGAATTCACCTTGTTTTTCCTGAGCTTTCCTGAGAGTTCTTCTCTCTGCATGATGATTTTGGGCATCTTTCTGCAATCTTTCAATGATTTTCATCATGTTTTCTTCCTTATATATCTCTTCTTCATGCCCATTGCAATTTGATCCTTCAACTCCCAAATGAACATCCATCCCTTTAACTTCATTCTCTGAACTGGAAGCATTCAGTGTCTCCTCCATTTCTTTGCACTCGGTGGCAACTCTAAACAGTTATGGCACTCGTTAAACTTCTACAAACACACGTGTAGACAACCGGAATTTTTCAGGCCATTATTCCTTACAAATCCCACAGTATTCATAAACAAATTTGATTCAAGAAAAACGTTCAGTTTTCATTCTCTGTGATTCTTGTTCAATCAAGAATCCCCGCAGATTTCTTCTTTCGGAGCTCTTCTCTGCTAAGTTTTCAGGCACTATCCCTTCTATCTTAGTCCCCCAACCCACCTGATCGCGGGTTGTGACCACTCAGCTAACAAAAAGGGTGCTTCGCGAATTCACGTTTCGGGTATTCAGCCGTGGGAAAAAATGATACTCTCGATTCCTGATTTTTTCGAATCGTGAATCTCCTAGGCACTAGCTCCTCCCGCTAGGACCCTTTGATTGTGACATTGGGCTATAAACTAGGCCCCAACTTCCAAGCTTCTCTACCCTCAGACCCACATAATACAAATGTCACCAAGCAAGGCGATGGCACATGGCATGCCTAGGAAGGTCCACAATCCCCTAGGTGATATCATCCGACCCCAGCACGTCTACTCCTCCTGACTTCAGGAGTTTGTGCAACAACACATCCCACTCCTCCTGAGAGCCAAACTCCTGAAATTACAATCTTCTCTTCTACTTGATCCAATGTTCAAGCTCTTTTCTCTAGATCTACGATGTAGATTTCCCTCGGGACTTTAGGGTTTCACGTTTCAGACGTTTATGCCTCAACGCACCTCGCTTCTCCCGATTGTCACAGTTCTGAATTATCTCTGGACCATGGATGGTCCTTATCTCTCCCAGAACCAACGATCGAGATCCATTTCACGATTTCTTTCTTCGGAGATGTTCACCTCTCTTCACTTCCCATATTTTGATTTCGAAAATTCTGAAGGGTTCTCGCGACTAACCTGAGACTTCACAAGATCTAACAATCTAGATCTCCTCCCAAATCTACGGTGTATATCTCTTCCAAGACCTCGGAGCTTCGAATTTCAAAATTTTGTGCCTCAACGTACCTCGTTTCTCTCGATTACCGAACTCCGAAAGGTTTCTAGGATAACCCTCCTGTAACTTCTCTAGATATGACGGTTGTAAAAGGGTTTCCCTTCCTTCCAAACAGATCCTACGGTCCACATTACTCTACGACCCAATACCACTTATACTACAGTTTTACGATACCACTACTTCTATTGATATTCGTAACACGACCAAAGTAACCGTTTGGCACTCAGGAGGGTTCAGAGGTCCGAAATTAGTTCCCCCAGACACAATTCCCTCTTGAACCCTCGGGTCCAAAGACCACTTATCCAGCCCATCCAGGCTCAATGTTGAAACATGGCTCTGATACCAAATTGTAACGTCCCCAACCACCAACAAGTCGGGCATCGCTACCAACACAGCCTTAACTTATCCTTTAAATCTCTGATACCAATTTCTAACATCCCCAACCATCACTCCCACTGTCGGGAAACACTACTATGCGGAACGTATGCACATATATTTATAAAGAATATGCATAAAATCAAATTAACATATTTAACATCGATTTATTGTTGTCATACAAGCTTAAATGGAATTAACAACAATTCAAACTTGCAACGGAATACATGATAACATTTCAAGACACAGACATGCATCACATATAAATTAAGTACATAATTGATACTTATCTTTTAAACTAGTCTAACACCACCAACTATGTGCAAACCTTCCATGAACCTTCCAGTCTTAGACCACACTGCTCATCACTCTCAGCAGTAGGTCACCCCCGAGTTGAGACTAAGATCCACCGGGCAAGGGAATCCTAGGCTAGGCAAGGTCAACAGGAAGACACATAGTTTATGAGGAATGATTCTCTCCCAAGAGCCACTTATGCCCACTTCTCACAGACTCTCATTCCCCACATGCCTGTCCCACTTGAGGAGTATACACCTTCACTGTCACCAAGATAGTCCTTCGGCTGCTAAACCTCCCTTGCCTTGGGATTCAACGACAGGGCAGACTGAAATTCTCCGAGCTCTGTGGCAGCTACATGACCCCTTCCAGGAGTTCTCACTTCCTCCGCGCACTCTCTCACCTGGAGAGAGTCCCTCACAGGCCTAACAACCTGCTTCTTCAACCACAACCACCTCTCTCACCTGGAGAGAGTGTTTCACACAAGATTGACAACCTGCTTCTTCAACTCTATTCCAGTACAAGGAGAAAAACAGTAAGGCTCAGCAAGGAACATACGACGACAACAATCACACTCAACCAAGGGACTGTGTTTCCACAACAACCCACAATCATGACACACACGACACATATAATACATGAGATACTCGGGCTTTAGAGAAGACACAGATCAGTCCACGGGTTCTCATTGATTTTCAGGGTGCATGACAAGGAAATTATCCAGAGGTCGATGATGGAGGCCAAACACAGAGACCAGATGAAATTCACGGGAATACACCAGTCGATCACATAGGTCTCACGGTTTCAGATTTAAGAGTTGCGTGAGGTATGCTGTGATCAGACGCAGAGGTCACACGGTTGAGACAACGAACACAAGAATGGAAGACAAACCCCCATCACGACTTAATTCTTGGGTTAAATTGCATGTGCCTAGGCCGACACATGTCACCCATGAAGCTGCATGCACTCCACCAAGTATGCGTTCCCTTTTTCCAGGAACTTAGGATAAAATTATACCTTTCACACCACTTTGGAATAATATAAATTATTATTCAAGGACTTAAGCCCTTAGGCTTAGCCCCTCTTCCAACCTTTCAACCCCCTCTTTCCTTACCCATTATGTGGAAGCTTAGTCCCCCATCACTCTTTCTTCATGGTCAATCAACATGCAACGGTGTTTATATATTATATTAATGATCTACATAATTACATATACAAAAATTAGGCTCCTGGCCCTTAACACCAGGGCTCTCCGACCTAATATACACATAATCCCACCATCTTATCAACACTTGGCTCACCAGCCTATAAAACATGATTACGATCCATAAACATGATTACATTTTATAATATAACTAGGGCTCTACCGAGGGATATTACACCTTTGGACACCTTCAATACTCCACCTTGATTTTTACACCTGTAACCAACAGAATCTAGAACTCCCAAAGATATCAAGTTCTTTATAAGTTTAGGTACATGCCTCATATCTATTAATGATCTTATAGTACAATCTTGCATTTTAATCTGGACACTATGAACCCCAACAATTTTACAATAATAAACATTTCCCATAAAAACAACACCATCATCAATAGATTGGTAAGTCGAGAACCAATTTCTATGAAGAAACATGAGGTTGGATGCACCAGAATCTAATAACCAATGTTGATGTTGATGTTGATGTGAAACATCACAAGTAGACAATACCTCATCAACCATACCTGAACTGGAACCTAAACTTGTTTCAGCTAAATTAGCTTCCTTTGCTTCTTTTGTGGAGCCCTCTTTGGATGTATTTTGTCTTTTCCAACAATCATTATTGAGATGTCCAGATTTGTCATAGAACCAACATTTCTTCTTACTCTTCTTGCCTTTTGACGTAGACTTTGATGTACCCCTCTGATTTTTCCCTCTTTCTGTAGATCAATCTTTGACCACCATTGCTTCTACTGTTGAGGTTTCTTTACTGAATCTTCTCCTCGTCTCCTCAAACAACAGAGCTCCCACAACAGTGTCATAATCAATGACATATGTTGAGTTGAACCACATAGATGTGACCGGATGATCCCAGGACTCAGGAAATGAACACAATAGTGTAATTGCCTTGTCCTCTTCTTCGCACTTTACGTCCATACTAGATAACTCACAAATTAGTGTATTGAAAACATTCAAATGATCAACAATTTGTGTACCTTCTTTCATCCATAAACTATTCAACTTCATTTTGAAGAAGATTTTTTTCGTCAAGAACTTTGTCATATATAGACTCTCCATTATGTTCCATAAACTTGTTGCTGTCTCCTCTCCAACGATGTTAAACAACACTTCATCTGCTAGACAAAAACAAATGGTACTGAGGGCTTTTGCATCCAGATCTTCACAGTCCTTGTTTGTCATGCATGTCAATTTCTTTGTCTTTCCAGCCAATGCCTTTTGCAATCCTTGTTGCACAAGCACATCCCACATCTTGAGCTTCCATAGCTCAAAGTTACTCTTTCGACTGAATTTCTCCACCTCAAACTTATAACTCTACACTTTAGCCATTAGCACAAACCAAAAAATGCCCAAATCAAACTTATAATACTAAACATTTATATGAAGGAACCAATCTTAAGTTTAATATTAAACCCAAAAATAAAAATATTAATTTAAAATATTTAACCACATCCACTTATATATATAAAGGATCCTTTTAATAAAGTTTACTAAGGCGAATCTTATGCATAATAGGACAAAAGTCTATCCTTTATAAAGATGATTCTCTTCATAGTGCCATCTTCTTATAAATAATTAAAAAATAAGTTTTTTTTATACCTAGGGCTCCATGCATACAAAGTCCACTTTCATACCTCAACTTTCCATGGGCGAATCTCATGAGTCATCTACAACTCATTTCTTCTCGCTACATGTTTGTTTCTATTTGTTTTACCTAGAAACAACGTTGCGTATCAATTTGGAATTCATCTTTCGCTACCCTTCAGACTGATCCGAACTCGCTCCACTTCACATTGCAAATTGAAAATGTGGAATATTTTGTTTAAATGACGTAGAATGGGTCGTGGGAGAGAGAAGGGATCGATTGGGTAACGAAAAGAGAAAGATAGAGATGAGATATAGCCGTTTCACTTCCAATCTAGGGCTGCAACGAAAGCATATACTACCGGCTCTTCATTGATCATTCGTACCAAATATTATCGATTCTGTTTGGCCTCCACCAATGTCTTTTTCTTCTTCAATGTTCTACTGATAATCAATGGAGGCAGACTCATCACATGGATGATCTAATTTAGAGGGAGTAGAGTATGTATATTTTGTTTAAATGACGTAGAATGGGTCGTGGGAGAGAGAAGGGATCGATTGGGCAACAAAAGCATATAATACCGGCTCTTCATTGATCATTCGTACCAAATATTATTGATTCTGTTTGGCCTCCACCAATGTCTTTTTCTTCTTCAATGTTCTACTTCTTCAATGATCCGCTGATCATCAATGGAGGCTGAGTCATCACATGGATGATCTAATCTAGAAGGAGTAGAGTATGTATATTTTTTTAGATAAAATGAATAAAATTTCTGGGTGGAGAGAGTCTCATACACCAATTTGATGTTGTTTTGATCGTAACCTTAAAAATAAATTATTATTATTATTATAATATAGTGCTGCAAATTAAATATGAGATGAAAGAATGAAGGCTATATGATTTTGTTAGCAATTTCTATCCTTTAAACTTTTGATCTTATCTTTCCAACTTTTAATATAAATAAGATTTAAATTGGATTTGGAGTTTATTCAATCTATAGTAACCTTAGAATCACCTGCAACCATCATCTTTTTTATATTAAAGTATGAGGTGAGAAGTAGTAGCCCCCAAAGGCCTAAGAGCTCTATTTTCATGTTATTTCCAGTGCCTCCATCAAAACGTTCCCTCACTGTATGTTTCGAGTATATTTTTAAAAATATTCTAATACCACAGTTGTCCCCTACAACTGCACCATCAAAAAAACCAATTGGATTATCACCAAAACAGATTGGATTTAAGATATAATCCAATCTGACTTTATTCTCCTTGACTGTGTAGTCTTTAAAAGAAAGAATAGTGTTTATGACTTCCATTTGATCCATTCTGTTCCAATTTTCAAAAAGAATTTTGTGTCGGAATTTCCAAATGCCCCAGTAGACTAGAAAAGGGAATTGTCTAAGTTCTGGATATTGTAAGAACCAGTTTTTCAGGTTCTCCTCCACATAAGTTAAATTCCAGATATTATCAAGTTTCAAGAATTTTGTTAAATCAATCCAGATTTTTTGTGTAGTGAGACATTCCACAAAAAGATGAGTAGTTGATTCTTCATTCTTTAAAAAAAGATTGCAAGCCATGGGTCCAATTCCTCCTCTTTTTTGATAGTTTACTCCAGTCAGAATGCAGTCATTAAGACACATCCACATGAAACATATCAATTTGATTAGGAGTTTTAATTTCCAAATAGCTTGATACCACCATTTCCTTTCTTCAATATTATTTAAAAATAAAATGGATTGATATGCAAGTTTTGCAGTGACAGTATCTGAAGATCTGTTCCAGGACCAGACTAATTTGTCCTTTGAATTAGTGAGGCAGATGCCACTGTATTTTAGATAAGAGGTGTAACTGTCCCATTCTATTTTATGTATATGAGTTAAACTGATTTGGGCAAACTCCAACCAATAATGGGAGTTACAAGATTCCATAACATTTGTTGCATGTGCTAAGGAGTAATGGTTGGAACTGTTTAGTGCCTGAAGAAGAGAAGCAGTAAGTTTAAAATTTGGACTGCAGCCAATAAATGGATCTCGTCCCAAAACTACACTAGAGCTTGTACGAACTTCCCAAGCAAGCCACCCTTGAATAATCGGGAGTGATCCCATGAAATTTTTCCAAATGATTGAAGAACCTTGGGTTGGATGTGAACCCCTGCAGAGCCAAGAGATGAGATCAATGCCTTTCAAATACTTTTTGCAGAGGACTATGCTCCAAATTCTTGTTTCGAATAAACCCCTCCAGCAAGACTTTGTAGAAAGAGACTGAGAAAACCATGAGATATGTTTGATACCCCATCCTCCAAAGAGTTTTGGTCTGGCTATATTTTTCCATTTAGTGAGGTGGAATCCTGTTCCTTTTTTACCTCCTTTCCAAATGAACTTAGAGATCAAATTTTGTATTCGATTTATGGCAGACATGGAGAATTTTACTAGACTGAGCCAATAGAATGGAATGCTTTGAAGTGAAAAATTTGCTAAAGTAAGCCTTCCACCAAGGGAAAGCCATTTGAAAGTCCAATTCCCTAACCTTTTTTTAATTTTCTTGAGAATCCACATCCAGTCTCTTAGTTTATAGCTGTTTAGTTTAAGATTAAAGCCAAGGTATTTCATGCCTTATTCAGTACTGACAATTTGAATGTTGAAAATTGCCTTCAAATTTTGTTGCAGTGCTTGGTTTATATTTTGAACAAGAAAACCCTATTTGTATTGATTTATAATCATCCCCGTAGCAGAGCAAAAATTTGAAAGGACGGAATTAAGAGTTATCCAGTACTCTAACTTTCCAGTGCCAAGGATGAATACATCATCTACGAAGATTAGATGGGAGATAAAAGTGTTTACAACGACTTTAAGTCCTTTGAAATATCCAACATTCACAACTTGAGTTAGTAACCTGCTAAAAACTTCAACAACTAGTAGGAATAGAAGAGGGGATAGTGGGCACCCTTGTCGAAGTCCCCGATAGAATTTAAAGAAATTAGTTGGGATTCCGTTGATCAAAACAACAGTATTGACAGTGGTGATACAACCCATAATCCATTGTGAAACAACTGAATTTAATCCAATCTCGTCAAGGAGTAATCTAAGAAATTGCCAACTGACGTTGTCATAGGCCTTTTTAAAATCCATCTTAAGAAAAAAAGATTTTAGTTTCTTAGTCTTTGTTGTGTGAAGACACTCCTGAGTAATTCCAACTGTATCAAAAATCAGCCGGTCTTTGAGAAAACTGAATTGTTCCCTGGAGATACTATTGGCTAGTTTCTCCTTGATCCGTGAGGCTCTAACTTTGGAAATAACTTTGTAGGAAAAATTGCAAAGTGCAATGGGTCTAAAATCATTAAAAGTTTCCGGCTTCATAATATTTGGTACGTGTGCAAAAAAAGTTGTGTTGAGAGCCCCTGGGATAAAGCCAGTGATACGAGATTCTTTCACTGCACTTAATAAATCCTCACCCATGACGTCAAAGAAATGAGAGAAAAGTTCTTGAGACCAACCATCTGGACCAGGACTTTTCTCTCTTGGCATTTTGTTAACTATATCTTGTAGTTTTGAAAGGAGAACCTTCTTGCCAATCTCCAAATTATCTTCTTCATTTAAAAACCTTGGACCAGTCTTTAAAAATTCGAGTTGAAGATCAATGTTTTCTGTGTCATGAGCTCTATACTAAGTTTTGAAATGGTTGTAATCCATCTTCTTAATATCAACATCAGTAGAAATCAAGTTCCATCCTCATCAGAAAGATCCCAAATTGTATTGTGGCTACTTCGCTGAGTAGCAAATTTGTGAAAAAACTTGGTTTTTTTGTCGCCTTTCTCAATCCATATGGCGCGGCTTCTCAATCTCCAGATAGCTTCTTCTATCGATAGGATTTAAGCCTTCCATTTTGTGAGCAATTTTAATAAAACCAAGTCTGCTTGCTGAAAAATTTGAGAGGGGTACTTATCAAATAGAGCATTAATCTGTTGTTCAATGAAGTTCAAGTCTTCATTAAGCTGCATCTTTTTAAGGGTCTACCATTTAATGACAACTCTTTTCAGGTGTTTTAGTTTATCACAAAGGAGAGATAATGAAGAACTATCAGACCAATTTTTCATCTCATGCCATGTAGAACGGACTAAAGAGTTGAAATCCGGATCTTCTAGCCAGGTGCTATTGAACTTGAAAGGGGAAGAAACAATCCGTGAAAGCCCTCCAACTTGTAAACAGATCGGGTTATGATCTGATAAAGTAGAAACAACCACCTAGGAGCGGAATTTTCGTTGTGAGTCAAGGAGATTGGGCGCTAAGAGGAAGCAATCCAACCGCTTAGAGATACCTGAGGAGCCAGACCTGCCATTCCGCCAGGTTGGAGTCATAACATAAGGGTGAAGATCAATTAACCCTGTGCTTTGAAGTAAGTTGGTGAAATAATCTACCAACGGGTCCAATCGGGCATGTTCCCCCAAGACTTCCCTAGCAGAAAGAGTAAAATTAAGATCGTCGCCTATGATTAGATTATCTTCTCCAAGAATTCCAGATTCGAGAAGCTGATTCCAAAAGGATTCTCTATATTTATAAGGGGCATAACAATTCAATATCTTGACATGGTCTGTCGAATGTTTGAACCGTCCTTCCAGAAAGATACCTACAGTTGTACCAAAGGCACAGACTCAACGAGGTGAGGGTTCCATCCAGTCAAAATACCCTCAGAGCATCCGTTTGAATCTAGTGCCACAACATTCTAGTGAGGAAGGCATTGAAAAAGGTAAGATTTTTCCTTATCACCATCTATCAAAGTTTCTTGAAGAAACACAACATCCGGTTTGGTCTGATGAAGTAAGTGCTTCAGGGAGGTTAATTTTGTGGGACTCCTAAACCCACAAATATTTAAAGAGAGAATAATCATTAGGGAACATCGTTAGATGGCTGTAAAGCTCTAAGGGCCGTAGGAGAGGTACGGTTGTGTGGAAGGGTACCGGAAGGGAAAGCAAAGGAGGGAGGATCATCAGTTTTGTAGCCCAAAAGTCCTCCTTCAATAGCCCCAGGGGGTTTTCTAGGAGGTCGTAGCCGTGACTTCCTTATGGTCACATTAGAACGGTTGAGACAAAGAGGTGTTGTATAACAGGTGACAGGAAGTGGAACAGGGGTTAGGGTCGCGATTGAAATAGTCGAGGGGGTCATAGCAGAGAGGTTAGTCGTGTGTGAAGTAGTCGAGGGGTTCTTAGCAGGGAGGTTAGTAAAGGGATCCAGGGTCTCATGGTTAAGAGGTTTGGGAGAAGTAAAGAGGGGAGCATCCGATGACGGTAATTTGGTAGGGTCACAGGTAGTGGGAGAGAAAATAGGTGGGTGAGAAAGAGAATGAAAGTGGTCTGTCTGGTCAAGTGAGTCAACTGGAACCGAAGTGGTGGCAGAAACAGTTATAGTAGGGGAAGGGTCAGGGGAATCCAGAAACAATTTTGTCGAACTGATTCTGTTTAAAAGTAACTTCCATAATTCATCGAAAATCCCCACGACCCAACATTCATTAATTTTTAAAAAATTAAATTCACGAGAAGAGATACTTTGAAAGAAATCGGGAAAGAAGGATTGCATATTACCCAGGAAAGAAACGTTTTCCAGTGGCTAATTAGAATGATCCAAATTAGTCCTGGTTGAATCTCTCTATTTCAGTAGGCATGCACGTTGTAGATGACCGGTTGTCCCACAGTAATGGCATCATAATGGTTCTTTCCAGTAGTCGAGGGGCTGGATGAAACAATGATCTCCAATACAAATATGAAGAGAATATGGCAGTCCACTATCAAGGTCCATCTCGACCAGTACCCACGTAACTTTCTTGTTAACCCATCTCAAGGAGCGATCATCAAAGTACAAAAACTTTCCAATCGAGTTGGACACCGCTTCGAAGACTGAAAGAGACCACAATTCTAGTGGAAAATCCGGAAACAACACCCAGACAAACCTATTTCTGAAGGTCTCAGAAAGAGGAGTGAACCCAGGAGCCCATCTCTTGAGAATGAGAACTCCTTTGTCAAGTAGCCATGGATGACTAGAAATATTTAAAATATCTTCTTCCGAAAGAAAGTGGAAGATAAACCAGTGATTTGATAAAAGACTAAACCTTGGGCAATAACCCAACAAGGGTTTCTAGAGGTCTTGGATCTAGGACGATACTTCAGTTTTCAACAACTTAACATAGAAGAAATTACCCACGAGATCCCTAAGAGAGAGGCTAGCAACACAATCCATGGTAATATTTTTACCCAGAACGCAGCAGGAGGATGGTTCCCTGACTTTCCATGCCTTGAGTTTTCAGTTGGCGCGAGCAAAGGCCCCCAAAGACCTATTACGACTAGATCCTCCGAGAGAACGAACAGATCCATAGGTGGGATGAGTAAAGAAGGGGTTAACCATAGACACAAGATACTGTGAGGAGTGAGAAGGAGAGGAGGGTGGATCTCGAGGGAGTGAGCCATGTGCCTTCTCAGTAGTCTGTCAATCATTCACATGGATGGAGCCAGGTGGCTTCTTTGTAGTAGGAGGGATTTGATCTAAGGATTGAAGCGGGCCTAGGGGAATAAAGGAACCTTGTGGATGGGACATTTGTGTAGATGAAGTTGGGGGATGATGCAAAGAGTTGTACAAGAAATTATAAGTATCGTTAGAAGAAAAAATATTATCGTTGTCCCAAAGATCATCATCATCAGCCTATGACAGATCAACAATACCAACCATAAAGAATAAAGTAAAATGGGGTAAACATGGGTCCACGTCCATAGGGAAAGGGTAGGGTTCCACCAGGGGAGGGTGTAGTAGGGGGAGAAAGGAACACCCGGAGGGAACCGCAGTTCGACGTCTGCAGTCTTCAGAGGAAAGCCCATCCTCCAAGTCTGAAGGCTAACCGCAGTAGGAAGGATGACTGGTGGCTTCTGCTAGAACACTGGGTGTGTCTACTTGGACAGTCCGAAGATGGTGCCCATCCGTCCTGAGGAAACCCTAAACCTCCTCAGAAATGTCTTTTATTTATATAAAATAAAAATTACAATAAAATAAAATCATCGTTTACTTTTTCGAATTCTGTGTGCAAATTTTCAATGAACTCGTCTACATTATACCAAACCCATCTGCAATATCATCATACCTCCATGCAATCTCAGAACATAAAATGTTATTACTCGGAATATGGGTAAATTTCGTTATGCTATGAAGCTTAGCCCAGGCCAGGTGGGAATAGAATTGAATTTACGAGAACACCCAAATTGAAAAATTGGTTATAATTCAAAATAGAAAGACAGAGTGGCATAGTTTCAGTCTGTTTATCAATTAACAATAGTTAGGTGAGGCCTCACAACAATCCTTATGACTCGTGCAGGATTCCCTCAACGTCTACACCATTAAATCTCGTGTTAGAGTCGACTTCCAAGGGAGTTGTAATTGTTCAAAATGTATAGTAGAATTGTATTTTTTTTTAAATAATGATGTAACCTTATGTATGTAGCATCTCTCATATTGAGGTGTAGATTGTAGAGCGCATGCCCATGCAAATATTGCAAATATTATGAATACTTATTGTTATAACTTTTTTTTTCCAAATTATATATGGAATTTGGAATTTGGATTATGTACGCATCTTTTTGTTTCTTCATAAAAGTTTGATTTTTTTTCAAAGTAGAGCTAGGCTAAAATATAATGATGATGATGAAAACTTCTAATCAGATCTTAAGAGGATAAGGGATTACTTGCATTTCTTTAGAATTTTGTTCTTGTACTTCAAAAGCATTAAAAGAAGTTTTCCAAGATCACCATAGTTTTGTTAAGTTTAGTTTTTCATCTTCAACCTTCCGAATGTCACAAAGGTGGCACACGCTTTTATCCCATGGATTTTTAGGAATTGACCAATGCCCACTTTCACAATGGAGGTCTGGAGAATTTGTTCTTATCTCAACAATGCTTATTTTTTTTTATACACTTGTCAAAACAAGGAGATAATTTTGATTTTCTAGATTATGGTTGATTACATCCTTATAATACCTTAATTTTCTTTTTTCCTCTAAGTCTTTGTCACACCACATTTTCTCCTTAAAATTTGATTTAATGATATTTTTAATAGTATCCTTATTCAACAAAATGGTCTCTTCCATGATTCCCCAATGGCTTAGCCAAGACTAGGCATCTTTATGCCATCCTAGCTTGAGTAGAAGATGGTTACAAATGAATTTTGAAGCAATTTTAGGAAGCCTTTTGTTTTCCATGTTATTTAATTTGTTCTTATACATTAGGTATCTAGTCATAGACGTGCTTTCAATGGAGGAAAGGCTTGCCTCTAAGAAGAGGATGGGATAAGACTTATTTCCTTTAATTTTGAGATTATAGGTGATAAAATTCTTTTGGATTTGCTCTATCTTTCTCTAGGATTTATTGTTTTCAAGCTTTCAAGCCCATAATAAGCTTTTCATGCTCCAATAATCATTTTCTCAATGCTATAATTCTAGTTGAGTTTGTGGTGAAGATGGATTCCAAGATATTTGTATGAAGTCACTTCCTCCAAGTTGTTGTTGTCATATACCAAAGTATCATAAGTGATCTTATTGGATTTAATAATCATAACCTTAGTCTTGTCAATATTAAGAGTGATATCTCCCTATTAAAGCAAAAATCCTTGAAGATTCTTAGTTGCTTTCCAAGATCATGAGGACTCCTAGCCATAAGAACAATATCAACATAAGGAAGAAGATTGATGACTATACCAGTGAGAGTAAAACCACTACCACTTGAAAATCAATCAACCATTACCAGAAAAATCTTTAATAACTTTTTAAATTACACATTGTCCGAACATTATACATCATGTTTGTGTTTTGAGCGAATTCCTTGGTAATCATTTTAATTTTCAAGATATTATTAATTTTAATAATCATTTTAATTTTCAAGATAACAAAATCGTGACCTCGCATCCTGGTGGACCTGCCTGCTAAAAGGCCAATCCCTTTTTATACAACTCACAGAATCGACCTCCATTATTATTCCTCCACCTCAATTTCTATCGAATTCAATTAAATCCATGGTATATCTTGTGAACGAAAACACCACCCGCAGGCAAGAACATAAGGAACATTATTGATGAGCAGGAACTGGAAATCCCGAGTACCTCGGAGCAAGATAGAGAAAAAAATTGAAGTGCAGGCATATGGGCAGCAAATATGGCGCTGTTCAACTCAAAAACCGAGACTTGACATTAATAATTTCGTACTTTTCGCATGCTACATGGCCTCAATGTAACCAAGTCTTCATCCATAGCGTCTATGTACTGCCAAAAAAGGCATTGCCTCCGTCTCTTCTCCTTAGCATACTAAGAAGTTGTTTTTTGGCAGGTTCAAGAACTAAAATGAATCCCCATTTTGTTGAATTGTTATATTGTTATTGCCACATGTATGCCCTTTGAAGTAGCTTGGCTAGTGGATGACATTGTGTATTATTCATCTCGATGTGTACGTGTTGGTTGGTTCGTTGCAAATAGGTATCCCTGTTTGATGACGGGTGTTGATTGAACTTATCTTCACCATTAAATCTTGCACAGTCCCTCTCTATTACTACCTATTCACATTAACAAGTACAAATACAAAACCACCAACAGTAAAAACATAGGTATGTACACTACATTCCCAACATAAAGTTTTACAACATGGAATTCATATACTAAAATCAAAACATACTCTTCATAACAATGGAACCATATCTTGTGGAAGATATGGATCAATTTTTCCACATGGAATTCATATTTTCTGGTAGTGGCATAATTATCAATAAGTTTAAAGCCAAAATTTATCACAAGACTCTATTGTTCCTAACTTCCTCCATATGAGAATTTGCCAACAATAACCATTGATCCTTCAACCATGACTCATTGTATTGAGAGCCACCCATTTTTATTCTCATGTGCTAATACAAAACATCACCACAATAGCCATTGATCCTTCAACCATGACTCATTGTATTGAGAGCCACCCATTTATTTTATCATGTGCTAATAGGAAACATCACCGTGCATGCAACCTAGTATGGAAACTATGACTTTAATGAAAATAGCATTATCAAGGACTTCTTCCTTACTATTTTTTATTCTCACAATTAGAACATAGTTTTTAGTGATTGGTGGTAAATGGTTCAACTCTACATGGACCAAATTAGGGACAATTTGAGCAGAAATGTTATTTTGGGATAGGATCAAAATGATCATTATTCCCATGAAAGTCCTCAATTTCCTCATAGTACAGGAGATGATTAAAAATGTTCTCATGACCCTTGACATCCACTTCCTATATATGCCAAAAATGGTCTCTATCTTCTCTTCGCTTAAAAGGATGTCAAGGTATAGGACTTTTGCAAAGAAATTTGCGGCTTTCATTACTTCACGTTCCCTTCAATTGTGGGGTATGTACATTTCCCTATGCCTAGGTGGGGAAATTTGGGCAACAATGCCTGGATATTTGCTCATTTTGTTCATATCCCTTCACAATTCTTTTCTACATGAATGGAATCTAGGTTTTCAAATCACATTATGATAGTTCAAGATTCACTTCTTTTCTACATGAATGAAACCTAGGTTTTCAAATCACACAATAACAATTCGAGAATTGAGTGAATCAATGAGGTCATTAATGCCATTGGACATTAATTAACATATTTGGCTTTGAACCCTCTTTTAAATGATTGGTTTGCAAGTAATAACCCCACTTCTTTGACTAAACTTGGAAATACATGCCAAGGCATCTATGATTCTGCACATGGAAAGTCATGCATGATGTCAAGAGAACATCATTTAGTTTGAATGCCATCCAAACAAACTTTTGAGAGGATTACATATTTAGTGCACAAAGCACAAGGAAGGTTCACTTCCATGCAAATTAATTACGATTATAAACTAAATATCTCAAAAATAGTGTGTAGATGTATTTTCATATTATTTCAATTCCATCCAAATGAAATTTAAAAATATACCATTTCAACTTGTTAATGGTGTACTTTTTGCACTTTATAATATAATTTTCAAAAGAAAGACAAATATAACATAGGAAGTTGTTAATCAAAAGTAAAACAATCATTTGGAATTGTTTATATTTTTTTTGGACTTATTTTAATTAATTTTGGTTATGATTTCACTAACTTTAATTATATATAACTCCAAAAATAAAAAAAAGTTATACTATTAATCATTTTGAAAAAAATATGAGAATGGATGATAATACATTTAAAAAATAGATTTATTTATGAATAAAAAATAGAAGAGTTCTATTACTAATTATTTTGAAAAAAGAGAAATAAGGTGTTTTTATAATTTTTGTATGTATATATATATTAATGATGATGAATACTAATCATTTTGATATTTTAACAACTTTTGTTTTGTTATGTATTGGTGATGGTGAAACAAAATCATTTTGGAATAAAATATCTTTTTCACATCAACAAAGTGAAATGTTTTCTTAGCTTTTATGTGTTTTTATTGTTATGTATTGGTGATGGTGAAACAAAATCATTTTGGAATAAAATATCTTTTTCACATCAACAAAGTGAAATGTTTTCTTAGCTTTTATGTGTTTTTATATAGACAAAATGATTTTGGAATAAAATATCTTTTTCACATCAACAAAGTGAAATGTTTTCATAGCTTTAATGTGTTTTTATATAGACAAAATGAATTTGGCAAAACTTCTTTTTCACATATTATAATAATTCTCATAAGTAGATATAAAGCAGCATCCCCATAATTGATGGTTAAAAAAGTTGTTTTCATAGCTTTAATGTGTTTTTATATAGACAAAATGATTTTGGCAAAACGTCTTTTTCACATATTATAATAATTCTCATAAGTAGATATAAATCAGCATCCCCATAATTGATGGTTAAAAAAGTTTTTCAAGTTTTTCCATTAAATTTAATGTGTATTTCATATAGGATTTGATCCCCTCAACCCTTATGGATCTGGTGTTAAAATATATTTATATTAATTAAATAAAAATATGTTAATTTATATTAATTAAATAGAAATATTATGTATTAGATTTGGAATTGATGCTCCATTTTCTCACAACTACAAAAAAATCCTCAAATTATCCTATTTTTATGGTCTGCACAAAATCGGGAATTGCTGATTCACGCCGCTCTGCTTGTAACCACAACAGCACTGAAGAGTTGTTAGTTGCATTTGGCTTCATCATGTACGCCCTTACTTACAGGAATAACAAGCGAAAGATCTGCAATTTGAGAAGCAGCAGAAGTTGGTAACGGTAATCGACTCTAGTTTAAAAAGTGTATTTCAAGCAACTGTCAGATAAAGTACTGCACTGCAGCTGCAGCGTTTTCCTTAAAAACCGTCACGACAGATCTTGCAACCATGAAGTGGGTTTTTACAGAATATTTTTCGGTGGCAGAAACGCTGGTTATGCATTCATCAAGGTATTCATTTTGGCCTTTTCAGAGTCTGGTATTGTAGCAGCACTGTATTGTTTGATTCATTTTGGCCTTTTCAGAGTCTGGTATTGTAGCAGCACTGTAAGAACGAGGAAGCTGTTTTATGGTAAACAGTTTAGTTTAAACTATTCTCCACTTCACATTTTTGTGCCAGGAGAAGTGAGATGCTCTATAACTTGCTGGGAATGTGCGTTTCATCATTTCTTTTGTAGCAGTCCAAGCCATAGCTACATCAAAGAGAAGACTCTCCGCATTAAAATGGGTGAGGATTCCATTTCTTCATTTCTTTCTTTGTGCAACACTGTTATCCACATAAAAAACGAAGAGTATCCACACATTAAAAATGTTAGCATAAATTCATTTTAGCACTTAAACTATTTCATGACAGCCATTGTAAAAGTTTTGGAGACTATTTTATGGCAGCCATTGTAAAAGTTTGCACACTAAAGCTGGTTTTGGAGACTATTTTATGGCAGCCATTGTAAAAGTTTGCTCACCAAAGCTGGCATTTGTTGGATTTTGGATTTGGTTATTCGAAAGGACCATTGTTTTATAATCGTTTGTAATATTGCTTTTTATAATAAATATAAAATAATTCTTGTGTATTATATTTTACTATAAATTGTAATGTTGTTTTTCCAATAACTAGTATAAGAGACATATTATGTCATAAAAATAATGTTAGTTTTTTTTTTCAATAATGCTAAAAGTTATTGTAATTTATTTTTATTTTTAAATATATAAGAATCACTTCATAAGAGTTTGTAATATTGTCTTTTAAATAAATATGAAAGAAATGATTGGTTTACTAGTTCCTTTGTCTCATAAATTCATGATTTCATGCATTATAATATAATGATAGTATGAAAATACAAAGCTTTCAGAAGATAGATAATGTTTTGTAGTGTTTTCCTCATCCTTTTTAAAAACTAGGAGGAGAGAAGGTGAACTTTTTTATGGAGGTTTTTCTTGCCATATTCTTGAGTACAAGGATAAATTCTTTTAAATTAATTGTATAAAAGAATGCAAAAACCAAACATAGTTATCAATTGCTAGTTGTAATCCTTTTTAATCAAGGGAAAGTTCAAAGACTACCTAAGAGAATATTCATTTATGTCTCAAAGACAACCCAATAGGATATTCATTTATGTAGATCATTAGTTTATGGATTAGATTTCCTTCCCCATGTGAGAGGAGGGGGGGATTTGAAGTATTCTTCAAGACTTCAACTAAAGAAAAAGATTTAGAAGACTCAGGATGGGCATGCACTTCTAGCTCCTCTTTTTTTCTTGATCTGATTCCCACTCTCCTCCTATGTTTCCTATGATTCCTTTGCATCCCCTTATTATACCTCTCTCTCCTCTGCTTCCTTCTCTTCTACTGGGACATTAATCTTTGGATTCTCATGGGATGGATATGTACCATCATGATGAGTTGATCCAAAGTTGGAGTCTATTAATGCTTCCTCATCCCTTTCAACTTCCTTCTCCATGTCTTTCAAATTTACTAAACCATCTAGATTCCCAAGAAATTCAAATTTATTATTGATTGAAATTGGGTGGACCCTCTTGGGGTGGCTTTGAGTGAGGTGCCCCCTTAAGATGGGAGTTTTTGTGCCTGATTAGTACCGTCTCGAACTTGGGTTATTTTCTTGACAGTTTCTTTGAGGGAGGTTACTCCTCTTGGATTTTTGGATAGATTTTGGCAAAATGCCCACAAACATGACATGCATTACACTTGAAAGGAATCTGCTCATGATCTAGCAATTGGTGGTGACTCACCACCATTTAGATTAATTTACAAAACCTCTGGGAGTCCTTTCTCCAAATCCACCTCTACATATATTCTCTAGCTGGAAAAAAAATCCTTTTGGTTTTGCTCGATGAATTAATTAGCCCAACTTATTCCCAATATCTCTAAAAGAGAAATTATCCTATAAAATTAGAGGGAGGTGTCACAACTCGACCCATGTGAAAATTATGAATCCCTAGGTGACTAAAGTCCTTCTGATATCAATCAAAGAAGTATATTGTTGAATTTAATTATTGCAGACATAAATTTTAAACCATAGCATTAATCACGCAATAGCTAGAAATCAAATAGCCGAAGCATAAAATCAATTACGCACATACACAAGTAATTACTCCTTCAAATTTGGCTTCTCAGTCTTTCAAAAAACTTACAAGGAAACTTCCACAAGTTCTCCAAACTACAACAGTGGTTGGATACCAAAAATCACTTCAAACTGAGCGGAACAACCTGTTAGGGAAGTATGGCCTACTGTATGACCTATCTATACAGATGTTGGTATGATTATGTATGTATACTGGTACAAATCCGTATAGTACTGTCAATATGACTATACATTCTTTTGTAATGTTGTACAAATTTTTTTTGTGTGATCGTACGGGCTAATGCACGAGACTACATGTTGCTCGAAATTAGCTACTTGCACTTTCTCCCTCTATGTCACTCAACTTGCTCAAGTTTTCTCTTGTGTGTGTTCGAACTCTCTATATTGACCTATGTTTATAGTTTTAGGTAAGACCAAAAATATAACCTATTTGAAATACACTTTTTAAACTCAACTACTAAAAATAAGACTCAATTTTTAACTAAAATGAATTACAAAATATAGTTATTTTTTCAAAAATAGAATTACCTTTTGAAAATTACTTTTTTGAAAATATCTTGAACTAATTCCTTTTCGAGCTATCATTCTCAATGCTCCCTCTTAGTGAGGAAGGAATTCTACACCAATCCAAGTTTGTCTCTGAATGTCTCAAAGTTCTCTCTTATCGAGGGTTTGGTCAGAATATTAGCTACCTATTGATCTATCAGAATACACTGGAGCTGCATTGCTCCCATATCAATCCCATCTTGTATGAAGTGATCTCTTCTCTTTGCCAAGCTAATTTTCACAAAAGTCTACTTCTTGCTGAACCAAGATAATATTTTTTATCCTAAGCTAAAGCATCGCCCTAAGGTGCTATTTTTATCTGTTGCATTGTGTTCCCAATATGAGTCTGTATACGCCTGCAACTTCACTTCACCATCTCCATGATATCTCAGACCATACCCCAATATACTCCTCAAATACATGTGCACATGTTTTGTTGTTACCCAAAGCTCCTACCTTGGCTCCACTATGAACTGACTTGAGGTATTCACCGCAAAACAAACATGGTACTTCTTCTTACTTACTTCAAAGTATCAAGTTTGTTTTGTGTAATTGGTGATTAGAACAAAAGTCTCCTCGTAGTCAACTCCCTCTCTCTGGGAGAACCCTCTCACCACAAACCTCACTTTGAACTTCTCAATGCAACCATCTGCAACATGCTTGATCCTGTAGAACCATTCAAAACTCACAACTGACTTCCCCTTTGTTCTTGGCACTATGTTCCAAACATAATTCTTTATGATGGAGGTGTACTCCTCCACCATGGAATCTTGCCATACCTATTGGTCTATTTCCTCCTGAAAAGGGGAAGGCTTGGAATCTAGAATGTTTTTCATCAATGCCATATAATTTGGAAACTTATTTGGAGGTCTTCTCTCTCTGAATGTGCTCCTAGGAGTATCAACATGCTCTTGAGCATACCTCTATGTCTGACTAAACAATCGAGGTCTCCTTACAAAAGTGCAAGGAGCTACCATATCCTCTTCTCTACTTGAAGGCTATTGTACTGCTTTGGAAATCACTAGTGATCCTAGCTCAACCTTCGAAGTTTCCTACTTCTCATCCTTTGTTACTAGGTCTAGAATATCCTTAGATCTATGCTTGCTACTTGGGAAAGTAATATTAGCATGATTTCCAAGCGTGCACCCTCTACATACACCATGCTACTCAAATTTGAACTCTGGAATACATATGACTATCTTCCTCATAATAGGAAACACCTTGTGATGTAGGTGCTCTATCCTCTTGTGCCGAAACTTGCACAAGTTGTCACTATCATGCACTAAGGCTCAAATATGTTCACCTTACAATATGTACAACTTACCTTCTATATCCCCTATTACCTAAGTTGTATCTGGGATAGATTCCTTCGGTCTGATGAGAACTTGTTGGTTCTTGAACTCCACTGCAAATCCCTTATCTGCCATATTCGAATCTGAAAAAAAATTCTTCTCGAGACCTGGTAAAAATAAGACATCATCAAAATACAAATAATTACCTGACTCGTGATGGAAGGGAATAGTACCAACTCCTGCTACTGGGTACTTCACATCATCACCAAGCTCAACCTGTACTCCTTAGTCCCACTTCTTCAAACTAGAAAAAAATTGTTGCGCTGATGTCATATGTCTAGATGCCCCACCGTCTACATACCATGCATCCTTAAGAATCATGTTGGTGGAAAGGGGAGATACCAATGAGAAATCCTTCTCAAACTTGGCAACAAATTCGTTCATCTGAGTTTCTACAGAGACTACTACTTTCTTTTGTTGTTTCTTTCCTTTACCCTTCTTCTTATCTGGACATCGTGATGTATAATGACTGTGCTTATGGAAACTGAAGCACTTGATTTTACTCAAGTCCTTTCTTGGCTGCGAGGTTGACTCCGCACTGTTTTCCTTATGCTTATTGGGTCCTTTACATCTTCCCTTATTTCACTTTCCAAATAGAGCTAGGTTCTCTTCACCATCCTTCTTGTCGGCCTATGAGTCCATCCAAGTCTCATATATATAGTCACCCCAAGTCTTATCAAATTCATGAAGGTTTTACCAAGTGCAAATACCTTTGAAAAATGGTTCCCATGAAGTTGGGAATCCATTTAGTGCCATGTGCACTAACTAGGCATCTTCAACCTTTTCCCTAATTGTTGTAAGTTGATCATAAATTTGTGTGATCTTCATAAAGTAATTGGTGACTGTGTCTGATTTGGTTATCACTATGGATCTTAGTTTGTTCTGCAATATTATCTTCCTATTTATGTTCTGACTCTAATAGAGACTAACAAGGACATCAAACATCTCCTTCATTGTTTTATTCTCGGATACATGAGGGATCAAAGGATCCTTTATGACATCCAAGATCCTCTGCTTGGCCTTCACAACCCTCTTGTTGTGAGCTACCAATGCCCACGGATCTGTAGGAGGAGTAGCAACATTCTTGACAATATCCCAAAGATCATTGTCTTCTAGTAAGAGTGTAACCCTCACCTTCCATGATAAGAAATGTGAGGCACCATCCAATCTTTCTTCAAACCTAAGGCTATTTGATGCCATTTCAAAGATCTGCTACACAAACTCCCAAATCTGAAAATTAGTTTTGAAACCTTCTTCCATGTAGTTGATTTAATGTTGCAAATCCCAAAGAACTTTAATAAAGAAATAAGCTACGATGCCATGTGAGAATTCCCAAACTCTAGGTGACCAAAGTTCTTATGATATCAAATCAAACAAGTAGATTGTTGAATTTAATTATTGCAGAAATAAATTCTAGACCATAGTATTAATCACAATAGTTGGAATCACTTCAAAGAGAGTGGAACAACTTGTTGGGGTAGTAAGGTTGTACAATCTATCACTACAGATTGTACAGAGGTCGATAAGGCTATGTCCCTACGTTGGTACATATCTGTACATTAGTGTGCTTACATTGGTACAAATCCGTACATTACTATTAGTATCACTGTATGGACTTTAGTATTGTTGTACGGAAGTGTTCCATACAATTAGAAACTCTCTTTGTGTATTTTCTCCCTCTTTCTTGCTCACCTTGTTCAATTGCTCAAGTGTTTTCTTGTGTGTTTGAACTCTCTATCTTGACATGTCTTTATAGTTTTAGTTCAAACTAAAACCCTAATATATTTGTGAGATTGAAATACACTTTTTAAACCAAATTACTAAAAATAAGACTTTAGCTTTTTACCTAAAATGAATTACAAAATAGAATTACTTTTTCAAAATATCTCTAATTCATGTTCTACCTATAGTAGTTAGAAGACAAATAACTCTGGATCCCATAAAATAAGGATCATAGTGGAGTTTCACATCATACTCTTCTTTATTAAAATTCCAATAGAAAAACATAATATCCTTCTCTATAACTAAATGAAATACCTGTCCTTGAATCTTGAGGAAGCAATGCCCTATTACCCAGGTTTTTTACAAGTTTTGGATTAGGCCAGAGCCTTGTATACTTTCTGATCAAAACACCGTAAACTTTCCAATCAAAACACTCTCAGACATGATAAGGGCTTTTCTTCTTAACTCAGGAGACGAGTCTAAGAAATTGGTGCCTCCCATTATTCCTTGAACTGATAGCTCCAACCAATCTTGAGATATCTCTCAGTCGCAGATTCGCAAGGAAGACCCCGTACACCTGCATGCAACTCTGATGATGGCAAAGGAGAGGCTCCCAAACAGCACTGTGCTCTAGCGATGAGGAGCAGTGGCAGCGATGAATAGCGACGGTTAAAGTAAACCGTAGCTGCGGAAGAGAACGCCTCCATTCGCATTTATACAGACGCCGATTGTACTAGGGTTTCATAATTATTATTATTAAAAATAATTATAATTATAATTTATTTTTAAGGTTATGGTTAAGTTTGACATCAAATTGGTGTATATTAGCACAGCNAAGAGAACGCCTCCATTCGCATTTATACAGACGCCGATTGTACTAGGGTTTCATAATTATTATTATTAAAAATAATTATAATTATAATTTATTTTTAAGGTTATGGTTAAGTTTGACATCAAATTGGTGTATATTAGCACAGCTACATAATTGTGGTTGATCAACATGGAAAGGGTGATAAGATGAAAAAAATCTGTAAAAGAATATATTAAATTTTATTATTGATTAACAAATAAGCTTCATTTATTTGATGTTAATATTTTAATTTCTGTTAATCACTTAGCAATCAGTGAGCTATCAAAGTAATTTTTAAATATGATTAGGTAAATGTAAAAAAATAAACACATAAACGGATGTCTTTATAATAGCTAGAAAGTTAATGATTGAAATCACAGCCATTTATTTTGTGTGACTACTAAGAATATTCTAGTCATATTTAATCTTGTCCATAGAAAACTTATTAAGCACTAAACCCCTATTAAATCTGCCCATTGTCAATAGATGTATGCCTTTCGGCATAAAAATCAAATTAGTGTACTTGACATCCTTGTTTGTGGGAAAATGGACCTCTTCTGTTGTTTGTGGGACAACTCGCCTCTTCAGCCCCAATAATTTGACTGATAAAATTTAAAGAGGTATGCATACCTTATCCGTTCTAAATTTGAATTTGTAACCTCTTAAAAATAAACACATGTTTTTAACCATTATATTAATAATATAAATATTTTAAAATAGAAAATAAAATAAATAAACAATTTTGAATAACACTTTTATTTTATTATAATTACTTTCCAAATTTAGTATAAAATAACACATTTTCAAAAATTACATTGTGAACTTGAAATTGAATTATTACTATTATGGAAGGTGCGCTGGCATAGAGTCCCCCTTCCAAATTTTCAACCTATTAACTTTTATTAATAATACTTTATTCAATTTTTTCTGAAAGATTATGATGATTTTTTTTTGTCAGACAACAGAAATTGTTGTACTTATGTGGTTATTTTGGCAAATTTTCAATTGCTTAAGCAGATTTTTCTGGTATGTATTATTTGCTGGGTGAAATTGAAATTGAATTATTCAATTTTTTCTGAAAGATTATGATGATTTTTTTTGTCATACAACAGAAATTGTTGTACTTATGTGGTTATTTTGGCAAATTTTCAATTGCTTAAGCAGATTTTTCTGGTATGTATTATTTGCTGGGTGAAATTGAAATTGAATTTTTACTATTATTGAAGGTGCGCTGGCAGAATCCCCACTTCCAAATTTTCATCCTATTAACTTTTATTAATAAGACTTTATTCAATTTTTTCTGAAAGATTATGATGAATTGCAAATAAAAAAAATGCCATAAAACATTTTCTGTTGTACTTATGTGGTTATTTTGGCAAAATTTCAATTGCTTCAGCAGGTTTTTCTGGTCTATATTATTTACTGGTTTTCATTGGAGATTTCATTACCACGTTCTGATTAGTTTTTAAATGTTAAAGAATCTATCCCAGTAACTGGATCGAATTTGTACATGAGGGAATCGGACAAATGTCAGAACATAAAAATATTAAACTAGTCTGATTATATCAACATAGATTTTCTTTTCATTTTATTTATCAGATTGCATTGGGATACATTTTAACACGATTTTTTAATCTGTTATTTTATGGGGTTGTATTGGACATTTTATTTTAATGGATTTCATTGCATATTCTGCTTTTGGCAATTTCGAGATCGTTTATTTAGATTAAAACAAATTTCTTTGAATTTGAGTAAGCAGTAGTGTTTTGGTTTTCAGTCCATGAATTGGGAGTAACAGTAGGGAGAGACTGAGCACTGGACAAACAAAAAAATAAATATCAGGATGAATTTGTACTGATTGATAGGAAATATGAGAAATTTGAGAAGTAGAATGAAAATGGATTTTCTAACAGTTCTAAGTTTTGGTGTTTTTTCATTAGAATCTGGTAATACATAAATTTGAGTAAAATTGCAATTCTGATACATAAATTTGGGCAAAATTGCAATTTTCTGTGCATTTCTATTTACCAGATATCAGGCAAAAATTAAATAAGATAATATCACTAGGAGTGGAATGAAAACTATGGTTTTAGTATTACTGTTCTTATTTTAAGCCATTTCATGGTTTCAAAGTTGCCACATGATTCTAGGCAAACTTTACTAAATGCTCATGGCTTTTCTTTCAGTGCCTAGTTTGCCTACAAGTAGTGCTTTGGCTTCTGCTCATTTAAAGGTTTAATGGGCTAAACTGTTTAAAATAGAGGTTTAATGGGCTAAATTGTTTAAAATGGAGGTTTAAGGGGATAAACTGTTCTATTTAGCAAAAACACGAGAAACATGAACTTGTTTAAAATGACTTTCCAATAAATTGGTGTGCCATGCATGTGCTGCAGTTAAAGAGCCGGAGCGGACAAACATGGCAGTACAACCACTGGTGGATTTATATTCTGAGAATATGGTGTTTTGTCAAAAGCAATAAAGAAGGTGGACAGTGGACCATTGGGCTTTTTAACTTTCTTGATTACCAACACTTGAACGTGTTGCGTGCAGAGAGCACAACTTTTACAGCACGCCCGCGGCCCAGTATTTTATTCCTGCATCGGAATCCTGGTGTACAAAAGGCCCATATTCTTTCCAATTCCAATTCCATATGTGAATTGCCTGAGATTCATTATCCTGCAAGTGATTTTCATAATGAGTATCAGAAGAATTGCTTGCCTGGTCATTCTGGTCTTCCTTAAGGTCACATTGGGGACCATGGCCTCGTCTCAGGCCGTTCCTCCTCCCTTGCCCGTTTTGCCTATTCCCAACGCCAGGCAGCTCAAATGGCAGCAGCGAGAGATGACAATGTTCTTTCACTTCGGCATGAACACATTTACTGACAGAGAATGGGGAGATGGACAGGAGGATCCGCAGCTCTTCGATCCAAAAGCCCTCAATGCCACTCAATGGGCCGCGGTAGCCAAGGAGGCCGGATTCTCTCTTGTGATCCTGACGGCCAAGCATCATGATGGCTTCTGCCTCTGGCAAACGGCCTACACCAATCATTCTGTGAGAGACAGCCCATGGGAAGACGGTAAGGGGGACATTGTCAAGGATTTGGCAAAGGCAGCCCAAGCGGTAGGGCTGGATTTCGGTGTGTATCTGTCTCCTTGGGACCGCCATGAACCTACCTACGGCCTTGAGCTACAGTACAATGAGTTCTATTTGGGACAGTTGCAGGAACTTCTCACCAAGTACGAACTTCATGCTTTTAGCCTTTTATTTTGAACTGTAAAACTGTTACTAGCGTTAGTATAGAACCATCTAAATCAGAGTTTAACATGCTGTTTGAAGATGTTGCAGAACAGAGTAAAAAAAAGAGTACATTGTAGGTTGAGACAGACTGAAGATGAAAGGACATTAAAACTGCTTTCTTCTATTTTATGTTAAAATTATGATTTAAATCCCATTGTATTTTCACCTTAAACTCAGATTTTTTATCCCTTTTTATTTGATTCCTCTTAGTGTTTCATAAATCCGAGATGAAGCTATGCTAATTTCCATTTTCATGCATATTCGGTGCGTTGTATAGTCAGTCACATTAATTATTTTGGTTTTTGATGTGGGTATCCTTACATGTACAGATATGGACAGATATCTGAGGTCTGGTTCGATGGTGCCAAAGGAAAGAATGCAACCAAGATGAACTACATGTTTACCACGTGGTTTGAAATGGTGCATGAGCTGCAGATCTCTGCAAACATATTCTCAGACGCAGGGCCAGATGTGAGGTGGGTTGGAGACGAAGCTGGGGCTGCTGGATTAACCTCCTGGTCGACCATCAATGGATCTGCCTTGAAGATCGGAGATGCCGACATTGAGGGGTGAGTTCCGACTTCTATATCAAAATGCAAAAGCAAATTCTGTGAAAGCTTACTAGCCTAAACCTATTCAAACTTGGGTTTGATAATGCACTTCAGATTGCCAAGCTGTAAGTTGCATATCTGCAATTCCAAAATTTGATGTCTGTTACTTGTGTGAGTGAGAGATTGGCTTAGAAGGGTTTGGACAAGTGTTCATATGTTGAATATATACAATGTGATTCAGTTTTGGATGAATGAGGTCTTTAAATTCATTGCAAATTCAAACAACTATTTAATTAGATTATTATATAGATATCAACAAATGATTTAATTTTACATGGAGAGAAACGATCTGCATGGTTGCCAGGTCTGGTCTGTGTCTGTCATAATGTGTTGCATTGAGAGAAACGATGTGCAGGGTGAGGAGATCAGTGCAGGGTGGGGAGATCTGGTCTGTGTCTGTCATAATGTGTTGCTTTGAGAGAAACGATGTGCAGGGTGGGGAGATCTGGTCTGTGTCTGTCATAATGTGTTGCATTGAGAGAAACGATGTGCAGGGTGGGGAGATCT
>SNQJ01S0001834.1:107257-146635 GCA_010110895.2 Picea sitchensis
GTATTAGAGAAAACATTTTATGTTTTCTCTAATATTACCCCCTTCCCCATCCCCACTCCCCTACCCTAATATAAGGGTGGGGGAGGAGGGTGATATTAGAAAAAACACATTATGTTTTCTCTAATATTACTCCCCTCCCCTACGCCCATATGAGGGTGGGGTAGGGGGACAATATTAGAGAAAACATATTATGTTTTCTCTAATTTTGAAAATAAATTTTGATAATTTATTTATGAAAGGTTTAGAGTGAAAGTGATGAGTATCTTTGGTGTTTGAATTTTAAGTAAGTTGTAAGTTTGTGGTTAACAAGAGCATGCTTCATTGTATCATAATATTGATCCATATTATTTTCGGCATGAAATGAGAGCGGAGATATAATAAATAAATGTACAGAGATATATCAGATATCCAATAATATAACATATATATATATCATAGATATAATCTTAAACATAGATATAAAATAATACACAATTTCTATTAAATGAGTGAAATGTACAAAATTGTAGAAATACAGAGTGAAAGATTCACTATAATGGTGGCGACTTATCTTTAAGAAGAGATGTGAGGACTACTCACATTCGAAAGAAGATGATTTTACAATGAGGCTCCAAAGGCCTTTTCATCATAAAGAAAATCCAAAACACTAACCCCGGAAGATGAAAGACCAACAGTTTCGTGGACCCTGTTTTGGGTAGTTTGGTGTATCAACTTCTCGGGGGCGTAACTTTGGCATACGATCTCCATTTGGGGCGAACGATAGCTCATTGGAAAGGTATCGACGAAGAGATTCATTTTGGGGTTCAATCAAAGACCTTGGTTATCAATGAGGTGATCGATTGTGAAAAAACATTTTTTAGGCCCTCAAAATGGCCCCAGAAGTTTAGGAACCGAAAAACTACTAAAAATAGTAGGTTGTCAGACAACTATTTTGAGCCAGTTGGAATAGGTGGGTGGCCACCGATATCCACCTCAATCAAATATAAGTGGGTATATATAGATGATTTTTACATATACAATGTGAAAATGAATTTTTTTGTTTAAGATAAATTCAATTTTATATATTATTTGGAATTAAATAATAATAACAATAATATATATATATATATATATAAGGATTTAATATAAAAAAACACCAATTGACACGAGTTTTTTGAAAACATTTTTCTTTTGTTTTTTAAGTCAAGGTTTCTCATGAAAATGGACCACTGGAGAGATGTTTTATTTATTATTATTATTATTTATTTTTTGTACTTTGGTGCAGTTTAATAGAACATGTATTGGTATATGTCAAAATATTATTTAAAAATTGTCAGTCATTTAGCAACAACCCTTGTGATGCTACCCTCTATTGAACCACATAGATATGTAGCTAGATCACATGCACTCACATTTAAAAAAAAAGTATTGGTAGGTTAGTTTTTTTTTATTACTTATAAAAATCTTGTTGATGTGTCCAATAGAAATAAATGTGTTATCATGTAACACTTAGTTTGGTGTTTTTTTCTATTTAATCACACTCGTGCTTAACCATACCATATGCATTGAATGAGACTAAGAAATTTTATAGAAAACATCAATAGGTTAAAATATTTTTAAAAATGTGTGATCCCTCCTCTAGACATAAATGCACTGATGTTTAACACTTATATGCACA
This sequence comes from Picea sitchensis, assembly GCA_010110895.2. Lineage (NCBI taxonomy): Eukaryota > Viridiplantae > Streptophyta > Pinopsida > Pinales > Pinaceae > Picea > Picea sitchensis. The sequence goes on from SNQJ01S0001834.1 coordinate 108,915, forward strand.
TTGATCTAGGTGGATATGGGTGGCCAACCAACTCTTACATTGACTCACAATGGTTCTATGTCTTTACAGTTCTACTACAGTTTTGCAAGTCTTGAACTTCAAATGCATTTTTAGGGTGTTTCCTATGCAATTTTGGTAGTTGACATTGGACACATAAAGCATAGAATAAACTTTGTAATAGTCAAAGAAACACCCCAACCAAATTTTGTATGTGAAAGTTTTTTCCTTGGGAAGTTGACATATCAACTAGGTTCCTCAAGGTCCACGTTCCTTTTGTTTCCTTATCTCCTAGAGTTATGATTTTTGCCTCTTAGGGTTTTATACTTTATGTTAAAAGGAAACATTAATGCTTTGTAGTGGTCTTATTTTGAATGAGAATAACCAACACATCTCTCTTCAAAGATAAGATACCACCATTATGTCCAATTGTATTGCTTTGCGTATTGCAATGTTTTTCTATTTCATTCATTAATAGAATTTGGGTTTCACCGTATTGTTATTTTATATGCAATAGATCCATGTGATTTTGTATATATTTACATATGCATTTCATTCTTCACATAACCCATATAAGTGGTATTAGAGAAATGTGTCTTTCTTGTTTTTCCATGCAAGTCCCCGATGAGATCAAGGAATATGGAGTTAGGCCTTGAACTAATTGAACTTGGTAGAAGACCACCCTTGTCATCCCATGTGGCCTCCTATGGTGGGTGAAAGGAAAGATGATGGAGAAAGAGATCCTATGAAGCTATTACTTAAGGAATCCCTGATGCGGCGAATGAATGAAATGATGGATAATTTTACCTATGTAATACCCATGTTTCCCCCAGTTTGTAAATATAACTATAAGTGGACAAGAGACTATGATGGAATAAATATGGGTGAATGTTTTATTTGATGAACCTTTGTGTAAAAGGGTCAATGTATGAATTTTGTTTTATTAATAGAATTTGAATTTGAATTTGTGTTGCACAACAACTGAAAGGGGGGAAGTTTTCCAAGATAGACCATGGATGCTATGAGAGAGATGGTGAGGGGAAACCAAGTATGGTTGAGATGAACCTCACTAGACCAATAACTATTGGGTGTAATTTCTCAACATTCCTCTGACCCAAAAATGAATTACCAGTCAGGATGGTAGCTGAAAGGCCATCCTTAAGAGTTAATGAGGAGATAGGCCAGGGTACCCATTTTTAAGGCTTCTAGGCATGACCATGAATTGGTATTCAGACCAATGAAAACTTGTTGAGGAAGGCATGAAATGAGGCAATTTGGGGACAGAGACAAATCTGCTAGATAGGAGAGTAGAGAAAAGCACTCTCCAAAGAAGAGTAGCGAAGATACTTCGACTATGAAGTGGAAATAAATGATGAGTAGTAAGATCATTTTGGATGAAAGAATCCATGAGTAGGGTTTGGATACAAGATGATAAATGAGGTTGAGGAGTGACCGAGGAAATATTCATGTAGACCTCCTTGCTTGGAGCAGAGAAAAACAAACACCCAATTTTTGTGGGAGAAGGATAGTAACCTTTGTCCTTGACTGTTGTGGAGCAAAGAGAAAGAATCTCTCTCAAAGAATCATGGTATAGCTTGGGGGTGGCCAGTGGTAAATACGTTAGGGGTGATTGTGCCTATGGTTGTGAGGAAACATGCACCCCTTTCAACAGTTTCTTCACAGTTTCCAGTTTTGATAAGTATGTTCATACTTTGTGTATTATATTGAATGTGATGATGAAATATCTGAGTTTATGATTCCGTCTTTTAGTATCAGAACAATTATTAGAAAAGATTTGTGATTTCTGTAAACTGGTGTATCTAGATGATATTTCATTTTATCTCAGTTTTTCTCCTAGATAGTCATGAGATGTGAATCCACAGGAGAGAGGGGGTATGAACGACCGAAACACCTAAGCCCCTCCAACCCTATGAATTTTACCTTAGAGGGAATGTTAAGTTCGAATTATGTGGGAGAAGGGAATTTTCCCCTTAGACCATTCACCCATTTGACCTAGGGATTGTTCCCAGGTCATTAACCCAGTTACTGCTAAAGGAGTAGTGCTTAGTTCCTAGAATTTCCAAAGTACTGATGTGACTGGGTTTGGGAACCCTGTGCTAGCCCAAAAGAGTCGAACTCTTTCGGCTTCAGGACTTCAGGACTTGTGACTCCACAATCCTTGAAAGTATCCGAAGCCTTGAGTCATGAATCAATGAGGACCGTCGATCTAGGGATCCCGTTTGGATCTCTCTCATCCGTCAGATTTGACATAGGAAGGGAAACATTAAGTGCTTCAGAGAAGTCTTACTTCGGGAGATTTGGAATGATCTAGCGCTGAAAATCCCAAACACTGGAGTCACAAAGTAAATCTGTATCGTTGAACTAGAGGGACACGTTTCCATAGATCCATGGTTATCCAAGACTTCGGGTATTCGACAATTTCAAAATGCATGAGTTTTCCCCGGTGGTCGGCAAGCTAGAGTGAATCCTGGCCATAGATGCTAGGTACACATGGAAATAGATCTGACCTAGTCTAGAGGGAAGTAACCAGTACCGTTGGATGAACAGGTACGTGGAGAACGATTCCATGGTTTGGAGACTTTGTACTCTAGAGGAATTTGGCCAAGGGTTTTTGAGGAGTGAGAACCACCGAATTCATGAACGCCAGAGTAAATATTGACCATTGGTTGAAGATGACATGCGACACAAGATCTAAGAGTTCGAAGATTTAGGTATTCGAGGGATGTGCATCAAGAGGATTCGACAAGTGCCGAAGCTCGGAGCCACAAAGAGATGAGAACTATATATCTATGGATCTATGTGGAATATTAAGGAATAGAGAACAATTATCCGGTCTATGATGACATGGCTCGCTGATGTCATCTCGAGTGACAGCAATTATCAGTCTATGATGACATGGCTCGCTGATGTCATCCCAAGTGACGTGGACCTGCTTTACGCATGCCACGTTTCACCCAGGTTTGGATGACTCATGTACCCATTGTTCCTATTATAGCATGACACATTTTACCCCCTATCGAGGACACATGTCACCCCTTGACCCTCACCATGTGTCAATTTCAAGTTTGTGGCCACCTAGCCTACATGGCTGGTGACGTGTCCGGGACTCCGGGAGTTTGGATAGCTTCGAGATTTTGGAAGATGAGGGGCATGGTATGGTTTAGGAATTCCCAACACAAATATTTGAATTCGGATCATCGACGGGCCAAGGCCATGTGGAGAGATATCAGGAGTTCGAGAGTTTGGGCATAGTATGGTAAAAGGAAACATCTAATGAGGATCGTCGAACGCCGAATTTCGAAGGGCTAGGGGCACATGGTGAGATTACGAGACTTCGGGGATTAGAATATAAGAATGTTCAACGATGAATGATGAAGCTCTTTTTAACCATAGATCTCAGTGGAGGGTGTGGACCATTGATCCCCTCCGCTATTCGACGATATGAGATTTAGACAACACTTTTAGGAACTCACGAAGTCCGGGGAATTCTGAAGTGTCAAAACCTTTCTAACGCAGGTTCTTAGCTCTCAGTTTTCAGCCCGAGGTCATGAGGAATACCTCGCTATCTAGTTCAAGCGCACAGTAACAGATGTAAGCTTCAGGGGAGCTATTTTAGAAGGTTTTTCTTAAGTAAGGGACTGAATATGAACTAGGGAAAGAAAAAAATATTAATTTCCCACCCCTAGAAAGGCTATTTAGGGGTTGGGTGTTTTACAAATTGGTATCAGATCATGACAACAACACTTGGCCTGCCAAAACTCATGCATGAGTGACATAAAAATATTATTAGAGAACTTACAGGGTAATACCCTACCTTACCCCCTTCTACTATTGATAGATGTTTTGGAAGTCTTCACTGTAGGTTGCTAATGTCTCCAAATAAAGAACTGACTTCAACTTGCAATGATATATGTTGTTCATGAATTGGTAGATTAGTAAATAACAATTTTTTTTTTATCTTCACTCAAGAAATAAGTGAACAACAGGAGAAATACAAATTAAAGTATGGTAACATATCAAGAATTTGGGGGGGGGGCTCCAACAATAGAGAAGAATAATCTAATGAGAGGAGGGTGGTGGAAACCCCTCCAAATTTGGCTTAAACTGTAAGAAGCCTCATGGAAGAATTACAGAGTTATAAGGTTGAAAATGAAAGGTTGATCAAGGAGCAGGAAAAGAAGACAAAATTAATGTAGTCCTACTGCAAAGTCTATCATATATACAAATGAAACTGCAACATGGTCCAACTGTCATTCATGTGGAAAGACATCATACTAAGAAAAATCCAAGTCCACCTGATATACAAAAGCATGGTCTTTAAAGTGGCCACACTAGGAGGATCACCTCAAATAAGGCCCAACATGGAGCCAAGATAAATTCAATGGAATATTCCTCTAGTGAGGACACTGACAACTCCAAGGAATCTTCTAGTGGTAAAACTAATTCCCATTCTTAGACAAGAGGAAATAAGAGGAAACATTCCAAGAGTCATGAACCTGAAGAATTCATGAAATCCAAACCACCCACCTTTGATGGAGATATTAAGAAGGGGGACGAAGTAGAAATTTGGCTACTCGGTTTGAAGAAGTACTTTAGAGTCCATGAATACTCTGAAAACTTAAAGGATCAGATAACCGTTTTCAATCTGAATGGGAAATATTCCATTTGGTGGGAGGACCTTAGGAATGTGAAATGAGTCCATGAGAAGGACTTTTCAAGGAAACAATTCGAGAAATACTTCAAGAAGAAGTACCTGCTAGAGAAGTACTTTGATGGGAAGACCAAGGAGTTCTATGAACTCAAGCTGGGACAACTAACCATAGATGAGTATATCAACAAATTTCTCAAGCTGATGAGGTGTGTTCCCTACCTAAAGGATGAAAAGGTAAAGATGCAATGATTTATTAGTGGCTTACCTCAGTCCTACAGAGAAAAAAAATATTTTGATGAGCCAAATACCTTAGAAGATACCATTCTAAAAGTAGGGTATTGATATGAGCAATTCAAGAGTAAGACAAAACCCTGTGAATAATGGAAGAAGAAAAACAATTCGAAATTCAAGAACAAGGGGTTTAAACCCTCGAAATTTAAGAACCCTAGTAAGATCTCTAGGATGAGCCTTCCTTCCAGAAGTGTGTATCAGCAAAATTTTCCATCCTAGAATGGAAATAAACCATTTAGAGCAGCTCCAAGAAAGACTGATAACACGAAGAGAGAAACCTTGAAATGTTTGGGTTGTGGAGAGGAACCTCTGCTAAGGGACAATCCACATAGGAAAAAAAACCTTGGGAGGGTCTATAACGTCCAAGAGGCTACCACAGTCAATGGTGTGGGTACAACTAGCCACTGGAACCAAAAGAAAAGTAACAAAGGTCATACCGACATGCCAATTGGTCATGATTGGGTTACCCACCCAAGCAAACCTAAACATACTTCCTCTAGGATCTTATGACCTGTTGATTGGCATGGACTGGTTGGATGCCCATAAAACCAAGTTGGACTATTACAGTAAAACTTTGGAGTGTGAAAATGAAGAAGGAAAGAGGGTAACCCTACAAGGGATTCAAAATCCTGTCTCAATGAGACAAATATCAACCCTCCAAGTGAAGAAGTATTACATAAAGGGATGTCCCTTATATGAAATACATGTACTGAAATCTATTGAGAATGACAAACCTAGCCTAGAGAACCATCCCATATTAAAAGAATATAAATATTTATTCCCAGAAGAGGTACCAGGTCTACCTCTAAGAAGGGATATTTAGTTTTCAATAGAACTTGTACTAGGAGTAGTGCCAATGTCTAGAAAATCCTATAAGATGAGTACACCAGAGATAGTTGAGCTCAAACTACAACTAAAGGAGATGTGGGATAAAGGCTACATACGGCCTAGTGTGTCTCCATGGGGAGCAGCAACCTTGTTTGTGAAAAATAAAGATGTCACACTCAGACTATGCATAGGTTATAGACAACTCAATAAGATGACCATCAAGAATAAGTATCACTTGCCAATGATTTATGACTTGTTTGACCAATTAAGGGGTGCTACAATATTCTCCAAGATTGACTTGAGGTATGGATAAAATCAGGTCCAAATTAAACATGAAGATATCCACAAGACAACCTTTAGGACAAGATATGGTCACTGTGAATTTGTGGTGGTTCCATTTGGGCTTACCAATACACCAACCACTTTTTTGTTCTTAATGAATAACGTATTCATAAAGTTCTTGGATATGTTTGTATTGGTTTCCATTGATGATATCCTAATATATTCCAAGAATATATAAGAGCACGAGGAACATCTCAAGCTAGTACTCTAGGTACTAAGAGAACATCATCTCTATGCGAAGCTTAGTAAATGTGTCTTTTTCCAGAAACAAGTCCACTACCTAGGCCATGTTATTTCCGAGGAAAGATTGGCAATTGACCCTAAAAATATTAAATCCATCATGGATTGGCGTACCCCAAAGGATGTATCTGATATCATATCCTTTACCGGCCTGGAAGGATACTATAGGAGATTCATAAAAGGATTCTCCAAGATTGGTTGCCCAATCACCTGCCTTCAGAAAAAGGGGGTTAGATTCATTTGGACATCAGAATGTGAAGAAATATTTCAAGAGATGAAATGCCTTCTAACCAATGTGCCCGTACTAAATATTCTTGATCCAAATAAATACTTCCTTGTGTGTACAGATGTCTGCAGGGAAGGGCTCGAAGAAGTCCTTATGCAAGAAGGACATGTGATTTGCTACGAATCCAAAAAATTGAATGAGCATGAAGTCAATTAAGTGACCCATGATATGGAATTGGTTTCCATAGTGCATGCTTTAAAAATGTGGAGGCATTACTTCTTAGGTAGAATATTTGTACTTATGACAGACCATAGTGGGTCGAGGTATTTGTTTGACCAACCAAAACTCAATGTGAGACAATCTAGGTGGATGGCTCTCCTTAGTGAGTTTGATTTTGAAATCAAACATATCAAAGGAAAGGAGAACAGGGTGGCCAATTCCCTTAGTATAAGTATGGAAGTAGTTCACTTGGCAACTGTAAGCGCCAGTGAATCAGACATTAAAGAGAGGGTAAAAAATACACAAGAAATAGATGCATTTTTCAAGACCATGACATCATACCTAAAGAAAGATCCCACAAGGTTGAAGTATGAAGGTTATGAGATGCTTAATGAAGGCCTGTTTACCTACAAGGGAAGATTGTATGTTCCAAGTTGTGACGACTTGAAGAGGTTCATAATGGATGAACTACACAAGAGACCATATATTGGTCATCTTGGTTATCATAAAATGATCACAACCACTAAGAAACTATTCTATTGGCCTGGAATGAAAAAGAACATAGTTGATTACTTAGGTAAGTGTCTAGAATGTCAAAAAATCAAGGAAGAGCACCGACACCCAACAGGGTTGTTGCAACCCCTACAAATTCCCGAATGAAAATGGGAAACCATCTCCATGGATTTCATCACAGGATTACAAACATCAACCAAACAAAACCATGCCATTATAGTAGTTGTAGAGAAATTGAGAAAAGATGCTCACTTCATACTTGTCAAGTAAACTTGAAAGGCAATAGATATTTCCAGCATCTTCATGAAAGAGATATTCAGAATGCATGGCATGCATAAGGATATTATATTCGACAGAGATACAAAGTTTACTTCAAACTTTTGGAAATCTCAGTTTGTTGGTTTTGAAACAAAATTACTCTTTAGTACATCCTATCACCCTCAAACGGATGGACAAATAGATAGGTTAAAACAAGTATTAGAAGACATGTTGAGGATGCATGTAATGTATCAACCCAAGAAATGGGAAGACTACCTACCACTGGTAGAATTTTCTTACAACAATGGCTATGAAGAGTCATTAAAAATGAGTCCATTTGAATCCCTCTATGGAAGGAAATGCAACATTCCAATTAGATGGAACAACCCAGTAGACAAAGTTACAATCGGGCCAGATATGCTAAAGGAAATGGAACAAAAAGTGATTCAGATTAGGCAAAATCTGAAGATAGCCCAGGATAGACAAAAGAGCTATGCATACTTGAAAAGGACTCCTAGAGAGTTCAAAGCAGGGGATCATGTGTATCTCCAATTTAGACCTAGGAGAATCTCCTTGAGGATGGGATCTTGTGCCAAGCTAGCACCTCTATATTGTGGACCCTTTGAAGTTTTGGATAGAGTGGGACTAGTAGCCTAGTGGCTAGCACTCCCTCCCACAGTAAAGGAACATAATTTTTTCCATGTTTCTTTATTTAAGAAGTATGTACATGATTATAATCATATTATGGACTGGTTTGTGATTCAGGTGGAACCCGAGAGAGAATTCCTACCAGAACCTGAATGCATAATAAAAAGGAAGGAAACCCCATTCAGGAACAAAACCATTGCACAAGTCAAGTTCCAGTGGAAACACTTTGGCCCAAATGAGGTTACATGGGAAATGGAGGATTCCATGAGACATGCATATCCATTTTAGTTTGCTTCTGTACATACAGAGCATGTCGATAGGTAGAACATCGAGGAGGATGTTCCTTTAAGGGGGAGGGGATTGTAATAACCCTTCTTCCCCTAGTTTTTAAATATAAATATAACTGGTCAAGAGAGTATGACGAACTAAATATGTGTGAATGTTTTATTTGATGAACCTTTGTATAAAAGGGTCAATGTATGAATTTTCTATTATTAATAGAATTTGAATTTGAATATGTGTTGCACAACTGCTGAAAGGGGGGAAGTTTTCCAAGATAGGACATGGATGCTATGAGAGAGATGGTGAAGGGAAACTAAGTATGGTTGAGATGACCCTCACCACATCAGTACCTACTGGGTGTAATTTCTCAACATTCCTCTGACCCAAAAATGAATTACCAGTCAAGCTGGTAGCTAGAAGGCCATCCTCAAGAGTTAATGAGGAGATGTGGTAGGGTATCCATCTGTAAGGATTCCAGACCGTACCACGAATTGGGATTCAGAACCACACAACCTTTCTAAGGAAATAAATAAATGAGGTGATTTGAGGATAGAGACAGATCTGCAAGATATGAGAGTAGAGAAAAACACTCTCCAGAGAAGAGTAGCTCATATACTTCGACTCTGAAGTGGAAAGAAATTTTGGGCAATAAAATCGTTTTGGATGAAAGAAGCCATGGGAAGGGTTTGGATACAAGATGATAAACAAGGATGATGAGTTACTAAGGAAATACTCATGCAAACCTCCTTGCTTGGAGCAGAGAAAACTAGACACCCAGTTCCTGTGGAAGAAGGAGACATCATCCCGAGTGACGTGGACCCTCTTTACGAATGCCACTTGTCACCCAGTTTTGGATGATTACCGTACCCATTGTGCCTATTAGAGCATGAGATGGGTCACCCCTACCGAGGACACATGTCATCCCTTGAACCTCGCCATGTGTCAATTTATGGTTAGTGGTTTCCTAGCCTACATGGTTGGTGACGTGTCCGAGACTCCGAGAGTTTGGATAGCTTTGGGAGATAGGAATATGAGGGGCATGGTACAGTTTAGGAACGTCCAATGAAAATCTCCAAACACTGATCATCGATGGGCCAAGGCCACGTGGCGATATATCGAGAGTTCAAGAGTTTGGGCATAGTATGGTAAAAAGAAACATCCAACGAGAATCAGTGAATGCTGAAGGGATAGGGGCACATGGCGATATTACTGGACTTCGGGGATTAGGATATAGGAATGTTCAACACCGAACACCGAATATCTTTTAACCATAGATATTGGTGGAGGGTGTGGACCGTTGATCCCCTATGGTGTTCGACGATCTAAGATTTAGACAACACTTTTGGGAACTCCCGAAGTCTGGGAACTTTCGAAGTGTCGAAACTTTGCTAATGCAGGTTCTTTGGTCTCGATTTTTAGACCGAGTTCACGAGGAAGACCCCGTGAGCTGGTTCAAGTGCAAAATAATCTTTGGAATATTTGGGGGAGTTGTTTAAGAGGGTTTTTCTTAATCAAGGGACCAAATATGAACCAGGGAAAGGAAAAAACATTGATGCCCCACCCCTAGAAAGGCTATTTATGGGTTGGGTGTGTTACAACCTAGATCCTTCGATGATTCCTAATTAAAATGGAGGAACCTTCAACAAGTAGTCACTTTGGAGGTAAATCATCCTTCATGGTACAAGTTAACTTTGAAATTTGTTTATTCAAAATCCAAATAGATGTAGGTGCTTTGGAGAAATGGTTAAGTTATCTATAGGGTTATTACTCTGTTCAATTTTTTTCTGATAGTATGAAGATCAAATTCGCACTCCTTAACTCCCTTCCCATGTCAAATATTGGTGGAACATTTACTAGGTGCAACATGCCATAGACAAGCTTGCAACATTTAAGACAAAACCCACTTGGGTGGCTTTTGTTGATGCCATTAAGGAGGAATTCGACCATGTTGAAAACTATGATGACTAGTACATAAGATGGAAAAATTTGTGCCAAGGGAAAGACTAGATGGTGCTAGTGTAAAAAAATATACTTCATACCTTGAGCTCAAAGTTGGGTATTAGAGACTCCAAATGACAGTTGGTTTTAAAATATTGCAATGGTCTACACAGGTACATCCAAATAGATATGTAGTTCACTAGTAAATTTGGGTCATTTTGCGATGACTCTTTCGACGCTCTTGCGACATTATGTCGTGGAGATTGTGATGAATATTGGGTCTCCCAAATTTCACTTCATTCACTGTGGCAAGTGTGATGAACTTGGAAAATGTCACAAGAGAGAAAACCCAAGGAAGTCATCGCAAACGAGATGACAAACGGAGGATGGTGTAATGCGATATGTCCTATTGTTGACAATGAAGTCAGTGTCTAACAGAGGTAGTTCCTTAGGTAACCATTGTTTCACTAGATGATTATACTTGAGTGGCACCTCTTTGTCTCATATGCTCTCATCATCATAACAACACGATCCTCCTTCGGCAAGAAAAAATTCCATGTGTCTACGGAATTTTCTTCTGACTTTTTCACCTTTGGTCCTTGTTTGTGTATCATATCTACTAGATGAAATCACATTTCCCTCTATTTGACCTAATTTTTCCTCACTTGATGAAGGAATATCTGACAAGTACCTGTTTGGTTGTACCTTCATTTTCATGTGCACATGTTGTTAGTGAGTAGTCCATCCTCATCCTAGTTCCAATTTTTGAATTTTTTTTTCTATATTCAAAGTTCTAAATATTTTTTTTATATCTTTAGTTTTGGATGCACAATTAGAGGGTGCAATTACCTAAATTAGTAGGGACACTCATGCATGCAGTGGATTCCCAGCTTAGTGAAGGGTATGAATATCTAGGTGGGTGCACCTTAATTTGACTTGCTTATCCATGCAAGCAATATGCAGTATGGTTAGATTTCACACTACAATTTTTTTTCAAGGCATTTATATTCATTGTACCTCTCTTATTACTACTTTACAAATTTCCCTCTAACTTCATCCCATGTAAGTGTTAAGCATAGATGATGTTGGAAGACTATGATATTTGGTATTCTATGGAGATGGTAGAGACTACCAATCATTTGTTGTTAGTAGAACATAAAATGAAGATGGCCAAGAATTAGGGGTAACACCCCTAATTCCATGGATTCAAACAAAAATTTTCATTAAAAATATGCTTGTTGTACATGCAATATTGTAGAGGAAAATGTCATTACCTTTTCATATGGAACAAAATGGACCTTGAAGAACAATCATTTGTACTAGACATTCTTACTCAAGTTGAGGAAGTGCTCATAGAAAGAGTGAATGCAATAATGCAAGTAACCCACACAAATGGTGGACAATACACATATAGTATTCACACTATCAATTTCTCATAGGACATGAGTACAATTGTCAATTACTTGCCTCGCCAAATTGAGGACTTGGACATCTTGCTTGTGAGAAGGAACAACTCTTACCAAATATATTATGATTTTTTTGTTAGTAGATATCACGTTATGGAAAGTTTGAACTATAAGTTAGAACATGATTATTATTATAAGGATTTCCAACTAACCTAACCACAATTTCTTATTTTCCTATTGAACTTACAAACATACCTCCCACAATTCACCTTGTCACAAGTAATATTCAAGAACCACAAAACAACCACATAGAAATTCATGAGGGATACAATGCCTCTATTAACCCACAAGACTAGAAACCATTATATTTTGTAGACATGCTCCCAAATGCATGTAGAGAGGTAGAAGAAATAAGGATCTACTTGCAATCTGTAGATTACATATCCACTAATTCCATTGAATATTGACCACTTGTTGGTTTTTCACCTATATTCAATGAATACAACACAAAGAGACTCTTTTCTATGGTCTTCTAATGAAATATTTGGAAGAAATTGATATATTTAGATCAGATTATTTTTTGGATCAGCTAGGTAGGGGGAGTTATGTCAATATTCACAAGTGAAAGTAGTAGAATCGAATGCAACCAAAGAGAAACCCAGTCTTGAAATACAATAGTGACAAGTGCACAATACACTATAGAGAGAGAAAAATACCCAACCACAAATTCTCCACTTAAGAGATGTACAAATGCTCATAAAATAATGACCTTTGTCGGTCATGACCTTATGTAAATAATTCCATTTGGTGTTTTTTGCACTAAGTGTAAATAAAAATGTTGGAGAATTATAAGATGTAAGTTAGGTATGATCTATTTGTTACCTCTTTATTATCTTTTATTTTAATGGTATCCATATTTTGTATTGATCAAATGAGGAATTACCTCGGAACTGATGCCATTCGACACAGACTCAATCCTAAGGCCAACTAAGGAGAAAAAAAAGAACACGCTAATTAATCTAGGAGTCAAGCATGCAAACAAACCTTCTCACAAAGAAGCACTAGTTGGTTATGGAATCCAACATCAGAGGATCGATACAACTAGTGAGGGCATTAGAGGTGGAATTATCATGAGGTGACATGAATGAAGACATGAGGTGATGATGTTAAAATGAACCATCAAAGGAAGTGATGATGGTGAGGTGATATTATAAATATTTGGGAAAGGAACCATTGAAGGCACTAATATTAATTGTAAGGTGACATTAGTGAGAACATGTGTCATTGATTCTAGAAAGGCACCGTTGAAGGCATGAGGTGAATATGTTAGCATGGGGATGGAAAATGAACATAAGGAAATAACGTTAATTAAGCACCATCGAAGGTAGGAGGAGAGCATTGAGAATAAGGGAATTTCATGGAAATGAAGGTGACCTTATAGCTATAGGATACAAGATGAAACTACCAAATATAACCTCTTATGGAAGATAGCAAGGGAGTGGTGACTAGTCTCAAGTAAGGAATTCCATCTTGAATTCATCCCTACTCAAGACAATCATCTAAAGGGAGGCAATAAAAGATGAACGAATAAAGGAAATAGGTGGTCAATAAGAGAAAAAATAAGACAAGGAAGAGAGGAAAACCTTTCCCTAGGCATCTTAAGGATAAGGTAAATAAGAGACATGAATAATAAAGGTATGATAGGCTATGATTAGGGGAATAGAAAAATGGAAGGGGGGAAGAAAACAAGGAGAGTAGGTGTTACCCTAAGGATATCAAGGTGATAATGGAGGAGAAAGAGAGGGGTAGGATGTGTAGACCCTGTGATAAGGATACTAATGATATTTCCCTCAAATATACAATAGGTTTGTAGGATGTGTAGAATAGATGCAATCACCATTCAGGGTGTTGTTGAGATCTTCAAATTCAAGAACTAGCCTAAATTCTTGTTTTTTCTCAAATTGTTTGATTCATGTGTCTATATTAGTGTCTTAATTAACCTCTATAAACTTATTGTATTCATCTAAAATACAATTGACCCAATTGTAGTTCAAAGAACTAGAGTGATTGCAAGAAAAGTAAGAGACAACAATCATTTACATGATCGAGGTTCCTATTCATGCCCCTCTTGCCTCTAGCTTGAGAAGGTTATACAATTCATTGCAATAATTTTTTTTGTTGTTGTTAATATCTAAGTACTCAATAACCTTCAGTGGACCAAAAGAAAAAATGATTCAAAAATCCATCCTCTCCTCTTTTTAAGAAAAAATGATTCAAATATATCCTCTCCTCTTTTTAGTCCTTGCAAAGCAAGGACCATAGTAATCACCTCATGCGAATAATTCATATGTATAGAACATGTAACAAAAAAATATTTAAGTTATGGTAAATCCATAGAATTTTGTAATTTCCGCCATATTAATTTTTTCTTGAGTTGTACAAATAGTGTAGTTGTAAAAGGTTAACTAAAGTTCATAATCCATATATCATATTCTTACAAGAACTAATGACATATGGAGAAAAGGTAGTTCAATATTTATCCATGCTTTTAATGGGGTGGGAATTTAGTTTCATAGATGCTATAAGAAGATCTATATAGAATGTAACCAGTTGGAAATTAGGATTACTCTCCTATTATTACTCTTGGGAATTTTTTACTGGGGACCTATATTTTCTCTCAAGACCTTTGGAAGGAAATTAATTTCTTGAATATTTATGCCCCCTAATCCAATAGGCTAGAATTCTAGGAAAGTTTCTTCAACTATACATTTGTACAAAAGGGATTGGTGATAGTTGGAGGTGACATGAACTTCTCTCTAGGTGTTTTAGAGGTTTTGGGGCCATTGGATCAGGTTGATAATTTGATAGGTTTCGTCATAAGCAAATTGGAAAGGGTGGTATTGTTGAATATTAAACCAAAAAAACATAACTCAACATAGAGAAATTGAAGGATATGCAAGGTAAGAATATCTAAGTCTCTGAATTGTTTCTTAGTATCGAAATATTTCATAGATGCGGCTATTTGTATTCACTAATGTGTCTCATAGGTGGGATCCTAATCACAACTGAATAATTTTTTAAGTGGCCCTTCCCCAAGGGAAGCCACCAAACCATTTCAAGATGAACCATTAATGGATAAAGGATGATTTTTTTTTAATAAAATCAAATATTCTTGGAATCCCTTTGATGAATCCATAAATGAATCATCTCCCATCCAATTCCATCAATATTTAAAAATTTCAAAGCTGGTATCAATCAAATGGTCCAAGGAAAATGGTCCAAGTAAAATGAAAAGAGAAGGATTATAGGAAATTAAAAGAGGTAGAGGATATTCTATCCTCAAGATACAATAAGCAAGGTTTTGGGTTTTTATAGAAATCCAAAAGTCTCAGTTAAATCCACTTGAGCACAAAAAGAAACAAAATCTTCTAGATAGAGTTCAAGAGAATGGAGATTGAAAAGAAGGATACTTTGGCTTCAAGTAGGCAATAAAAACACCAACTTTTTCATAGATTTGACAATTATATTAAAAATGTTAAGTTTTTTTAGAATATAGAGAAAGAAAATGGAGGACAGGCAATAAACTTCCCTAAAATAACAAATGAAGGGATAAAGTACATCTGATCTGTTTTCAAAGATGATTCTCATGCAAACATTGTAACTATAATCAAATTATCAATATAATTTACTATCTTCATCAATCTAGAGGATAATCAATCCTTTTGTATCAATCCCTTTGTGGGACAATGGAATCTTACTACTTTATTAGATACATAGTCAATACTAAGGCCAAATAAGGATAAAAAAACAACACATGCTAATTAATCTAGGAATCAATCATGCAAACAAACCTTCTCACAAAGAAGCACTAGTTTGTGATGGAATCCAACATCGTAGGATCAATGCGCGAAGGGGATGAGTGTTGGTAGGTGGGAAAGTTACGTTGACAACCTGCTTAATGAATTAACACCCTAGTGCAAGCTACCTCATCGAGTAGTGGGAAACCATCCAAGGAGTCTGAGTGAGTCTAGCCAACATTGATCCTAGGTACAATACCACCTTCATTGTGCTGTCACCTTGGGTAGGAAGTGTTGTTCCTGAGTCTGTACTAAGGCTTAAAATACAGTGTCAAGGCATCCAAAAAAAGGTAAAAGATGTATACAATAATAAAGTCTCATTCGGTACTGGAAACTAAGGGAGATTTCTATGTTCCCTACGTCTAGCTTCCAACTGTTCCTGGGTTGCGATATCTTGTTCAATGGCCGCCCATGAACGTTCTAATTAGCTTCCAACTGCTCCTGTATAGTAATATCTTGTTCAATGGACGCCTACAACGCTCTTGGTAATTTTCCCATAGCCTATAATCGTGCCGAAAAGATTTAATGCTATATTGGTTTGATCTAATATCCAGAGTTGAATATTAGGTTGAATTGCCACTTCCGGGTACAAATACAGGAACAGTTGGGTATGGAAATGATTTAACAAGAGATTTTAATGGCTGATTCGATTCTGTCGAAAATAAGAGAAATCTTCGATGAAGAATCCAAATGGGACTACAAACAAAGTACCCTTTCCGTGAATGTGGATGATTTTCATAAAGATATGAAATGAGAGAAATATCCAATACTAGTAACATAAAATCCTTATCAATAAAACTCACATATATATGGAAAGAGAAATTGACATGAACATAATTGACATGGTGCAAGTAGACACAAAATCCTGTAACTGTAGATTGGTCTTACACCTGCTAATAGCTGTTGCAGAGGAAAGACAATAGACAGTTACTGTAATATGAACCTGCTTTCACTATAGTAGTGGTGGTAATAAGTTATAGCGATACCTTTTCAGCTATGTAGAGAAATGAAAAGAAACTAAGAACATAACAAACAAATTAGTTGTGTAGAGCAAAATGAAAAGAAACAAATAACATGACAAAACAAACTTGAGATACCGTCGGGACAGAATCGAGAATCTGAATTTGCTTTTCAGATAATCCTCCTCCTTCATAAGAGAATTCTCGCTACAATGGGTACCAAAAAGTCCACTTTGTTCTTTCTTTCTTCTATTCTATTTATACAAAGGGTGCCGGGTGCTTTTACAAGAGTCGGCCCCTATGATACACTTGTCCGTGAAATTATACACAATACGCTGGTTCCGTTTGTCAGCTGTTAGGAGTGAAGCCACCCATCTCTTCAACTCCTGGCCAGTGCTTGTCTCGATGTACTCGCAAGGCATATCCTCCCATGATTTGTTCAGGAATCGATAGAGTCAGGATGGTTCGCCTGACAATTGGCTTCAAGAAATAGCGCGCCTCAAGTTAATCGCTGAAGTTGATTTCCCATATATGTATCAATTATATCAATGGTACTGAAGTAGTCGGGTTGAATTAGATGCTCATCAATTAGAGCCATCCCTGCCCTGTCTATTTAGAGATCTCCACCAAATCTCTCATTTTTCTTTGCGTCAATGGAGATCCGCTCCATATCTATTTACCTCAGTGCTTCTGTGTCCTCCATTTTCCATCCCTATTAGTTCAGTATTTATGTTTTGAAGGTTTCTTCGAGTGAATTTGTCATTTTTTGTACTCATTTTCCTCGCTTCAAAGTAAATACTATGCTCCAATTCTTTTAATAAAATATTGCCTCTGGTCTGCTCCGAAATGGTTAACCTGGGAGTACTTCCCGAATTCTTGTTGTTTGTGGCTATCACATCCTCCTGGAAGGTGACTCGAGCCGCTTCTGCATCCCTTTTTTTGATAGTCAGGTTCTCGGAAATCTGATTCATTAAAAAGCAATTGTTTCGGAATTCCCCGATCTTGCTTAGTAGGATCTGTTGAGCAGGAGAGACCTTCCTCCGTATGTTGATTGCTCGAGATTTGATTATCTCGAATGGCCGATCACCTTTGCTCTCTCAAGAACTTCTACTTCACTAGAATTTGTATAGATCAGATCCTTCAGAGGGTCGGACCGCACCCTCACCTATTTCGATAATTGAATTACTGTCGAGCTTGGTCTTGAGGACCTCAATTTCTTTCCTATCTACTAAGAATGGCTGTCTCGTTGTTTGACCTTTTCCTACCACACTTCCGCTTCTAAGGTCTTTGATCGTGATTTTTTTTAGCTGCTTCTTTAGCATTTCGATCGAGAATTGATTTGTCATCGCGTACTCTCCTAGTGTTCCTGCAATTTCTGTGGCAATTCATCCTTCTTTTATTCATTCCCATCTACTATACATTTTGAATTCCTAGTAGAGATCCTCCCTCTAGATAAAACTCTTCACCACGGCCTCTTTTGTCAAAAAAGAATCTGCTGGGAGGTGGTCTTCTGCCTTGCTTCTCACACCTTCGCCAACATCCAACTCGCTAACACCCGCTTTGTGCTGAAAGGTGATAGAGGTGATGGCTGTCTGATTTGTTTCGCAGCCTTTCCCCCTGTGCTAAGTGGATTTTGCTGCTTGCCCGAGTTCGCTCGATTCTCAACACCTTCTGCGGACCTGCCCGATTCATTCTGAGGTCCCTAGATTTGTTTCTTGTTTCGGAGCTTCCTCCCCGCCTGATCTTCTAGGACTCTTCACGCCCTCTCGACGTTTCTGTTAGAGGTTTTCCTCTAAATTTTGATCTCTTCTGATCTTTTGGAAGTCTTGCCTCCTAGCACCTGGAGACATCAAGCTCTCGCTCAGCCTGAATTTTACATCGTAATCCCCTGCCTCTACTGGTAGGGATTTGATTCGAATTGTACTCAATAGGATTTCAAATCTCGTAAAACATCATCCGAGGGTGAGTGTTCGTGCTCGAACCTCTTTAAGCTGCATTTTCCTAAATGAGTACTCACGACCCACTGTGGATCATGCCTTTTATATTCTCGATGTAATGCAAATTTGCTTCCTTCTAAGGCTGCAAATTTTACATGTCCAAAATGAACAAGGAAAAGAATTCGTTTGATAGAAAAGACACTGCTACCTTCTTTGCTGGGATTCTTTAATTCTTTTGCTCACTGCCATCGCTTACAGCCATCTCTATACGCCATTTCATCTGGATTTTTTCAACAGGGAGCCAAAGAGGAGGAACAAAGAGTCTCCAATACTCAGTTTGAGTATCATACATGTACCAATCTTCGGTATACCGGGGATTATGCCACGGATGAGGTGGCAAATAAAATGGTGACTTGCAAAGGTTCATCATAAAGAAAATTTCCATAAATGAAATTATTTTGTTTGATTCTCCCATAGTTTATCATGGTACACATGCACAACTTTGTCCTCGGATGGACTCCAAGCCCAATACATCAAAGGAAAAGGCTACAGATATAGCATCCATGATATATCGGACATGTAGAATCCATCGCTTCCCTAAACGCTGCTTTTGGTACTCGTTGATTTTGTTGAATAAATTATCATAGAGTATTTTTGCCCAATTGAAATGAGCAACCTCTGCCACTTAAAAATGAGGGGTACCTGACCGACGGAAATGAGAGCTCGTCCTCAACCAACACCCATGGGTGTCATCATCGCCACATACCAATTTGGTTCCATGAAGAAATCATACACACCTCATTGTTCACTCCCAATGTGATGGGAGCGAATCTAATCCTTTATCAAGCCCGCATAGTCTTGTCAAATTCCCGCTAGTATTCCTTTGAATCCCCGGCGAATTCGTGAATTCGCAGGGCTGGAGCTTGTACATAACTCCTCGATAAACGGGCATAAAGTCCCACACGTCCCGCTTCTAATTTAAAATAGTCCTCGAAGGCAAGTCGATGTGATCCAACGCCCATCAGGACCATATCGGCACGGAGGTAAAATTGGCGGTTTATGTTAACTTAGATGCATTCACATCGAATAATAGTCCTTCACGACATCATAGTTGGTAGTCATCGAACCGAACAATTTACCGATTGCGGTGAGACCGGTAATAGCTATCGTGAGAACGTCACCAAGGCTATAACGGAACGTTTGTCCGAACCCTGTCGCGATTTCGAGATATTTTAAGCTGGCTCCTCTTGTGCCATAGCCTAAGCCGGTAAGCTGTTCTTCGGTGATAAACCTGCGTATACATGCTGAGGCTATTTCACTCGGAGAAATCTTGCTCATACGCTTAATAAGAAATGTTTTTCTTTTAACAACTAAAACAAAGCCTCGTATATATTTTGAAACCATGTACTTTGTCGGTAACCACAAATCGCTAATAAAAATCGTGATTAATTGAAAAAAATCCGCCTTACTTTCACCGTACTTCATCAATTTCTATTAATATGAAGATGGGCGCTTCTGAGGAACTTAGGTTATAAATGAACAACACCCTGTGCCAACCTTGAAGCGCCGTAGACGTATTCTGATTTTAAAATTTTTGCAATCTTAAGTCGATTTAAAAGCTTTCCCTCTCGCTTTTCGCCATCTCATGAATTTCATCTTTCTTTGATTTTTGTTAAATCACGGGAGATTAAGTAATCTCGATTCAGGCATTAATTAAATAACAATAAACATCACGCCGGATCCTTACCGATAAGATTAATCCTAATTGTCTGATCGTGAACGTTAATCAAGAAAGTTTTCAGAGAACGAGCCACACCGAAGTCACAGACATATGCAAGGAGTAATTAAGGCCTCTGAGTAATCATGTCACATTTCAATTGAGTTTCTATCGCTTTATCCTATGAAAGGAAATGCCTAGAGGCGATGTGCCGAGAATCAAGTTTTACTATGGTTAGTTATTAATTCCTGCTTCTTTGACTATGGTTGGTTTAATGAATTATTCATGCTCTCTAGCTCGTAGGTTGAGGAAAACAAAATTTAGGGCCTCCAGAAAATGCCGAAAACCCTCATCATGTCATAATCAAGGGTTAAAGGTCGTATACTATTCTTGCCTCGGACGAAAATTAAAACCGAGTTCGCTTAATTTCTGGACTTCAGGAATTTAAGATATATGTGTCCATTCTACAGATCACGTAAACTGAAAACTTATGACAAACATACTTTGAAATGGGCCCTTTAGGTGATGGCGCTAGCTATTATTCGGTAAGAAATTCTTCGAGTTTTATGATTTTGGAAGAAAAGGGAAAGAAAAATCCTTTTATCAGCATTAGAAGATGCAAATTAGAGAGGCTGAAGTAGGGCGCTCAACATAGGTGGGCTCCAACTAGGAGGCCGCCTCAGAGCGGAAGGAACAAAGAGATCTGTACAACAAAATGGAGTCAAAAACCAAATCAAAGGAAAATACAAGAAAAAGCTAGTAAGGAGAAAGAAGCTATTGATAAACTATTAACATAAAGCTTTTTCCAACATGGAATAAGTACTTTCGCACTTTCTACTAAGTTTGGGGAAGTCTTCGAACGATCCTAGGATATTCAACGGGTCTTATTATTCTCAGCTTGCTTGAAAAGAATGATATATTATATGATCTAAACCGGTCCCACCGAATTTTGGGAGATGATCAAAGTTTCCAAAGGTTGATTCCTATATATTAATGTTCATAGCAACCGCCTTTACGATTTCCTGAGCATTATCACCGCCAATGAGTTCAATACCTTCCATAGTTGTCCTGACTGCTTCCATCAATTTTTCACCGAAAAATTTATGCTTAAACGCTAAGACGAGGTGGCGCAATCTTCATTTCGAATTTCCTTTCATCGTCTCTTTTTTTTTGGACTAGATGGGGGAAATCAACTTTTGAATTTCCTTTCACCACCCATATTATAATTCATTTCTCATCTTTAAATCACTTACATGGAGAGCAATCAATTTGGTGTCGTATCACGATCCGGTAAAAATATTTTTACCAGTTAGTCTGGCCGGAATTTTCTGGCTTTGATTACTCGGTATCAACCTTTCCTTTGACCCTTTCAAGACCTTTAACCCATAGGGGGATAAGGGAGAAATAAAGGAACTATAATGGACATCCTATTCAAGCAAGCTTTTCTTTTTTCGACGCTATTGAAAAAACCTAGAAAGGTCAAGATTACTATAAACGTCCTTTAGCATAGTAGGAGAATAAGTAATTGTAAGGACCATCTTTCTTAAGGTACGCTCTCTCAAATGTCCAGCAAAACTTAAAAACTTCAACCCAATTCAAAAACTCAGAAGATAGTGTGTTGGTTAAAATCAAATTAATTATGACAGAAACCGGGGAGCAACAAAAAAGGGGTAATATCTAAAAAGGTCACAACAGTTCTGGACTAATCTTCGAATGCATTCGGGGAAAAAAAATTATGACATGATTACCTTAGATTCAACATATTCATTCAAGTTTAGTTTGAAAATCGAGATCCAAAAATAATCCTGTTATCTAACCCTTTACATTTTGATTTGAAACAATATTGCCTCAGATTTCTTCAAAAGCCTTTCATGCTATGTGTATCGAGAAAACTCAATCGCTCTTCATTTCCACGGGATTCAAGGAATTATCTATGTATCACCATTTATATTGTTATGATTATCCATACAGTACACATTATTTTCTCTGTCATTTCGCTTCCTCCGAGGTCGAAACCTTCAAAAAATGAACCAGTTCATTTGAGAACGTGTTGAAAATTCTAAATGAAAAACCCAAATTGAAAACAAAATATTCTAACATCAATATGTACAACTCCTAATGAATTTTATTTATTTTGCAACAGGTATATATATACGTCAGCTTGTATCCCATCATCGCGTCATAGCAGTGTGTTTCAGACGCCTATCGACAGGGCTAAGTATTTCTGTCAATATTTTCCAGATATAATTCTTTCCTTCGAGTCGGTGACCGAACAACGGTCCATACCGTAGGTAGCGTCAGTCTTTCCATGTTTTGGCGGGTTCTTCGCCGCATCCATTTAATACCAAGTTGCCCGAGAAACTCTCTCTGCCTTTTGTTTTGAGATCTAACAATGCTTCATATCGTCCGTACAGATGTTTTTCATCGATCCCACTTAAGTCATACCTCAATTCACCGGTTAATTATTCTAGTTACGATTGGGTTCTTCATTTCGATCTTGCCATAACTTCATTACCGGCAACGCTAAGTTTGGCGGGCACTTCGGTCCCATATACCATCCGAAAAGGTGAAATGCTGATAGATCTTTTAGCGCTGATGCGGTTTTGTCTATACGCGGCTTCAAATGCCATGCCAGACCTCGGTTTTCATTTAGTATCTTCAATTATGTTTACTAGGATTTTGTTAGATGATTCGGCTAATCCGTTCCCCTGGGTGTAATATGCAGTGGAATGGATGAGAATGATACTGTACTTCTGGAAAAAGTCGATCATGGCCATGGATTTGCGCTCGGTGCCGCTATTTCGCTAAGCAATCTTGCTAGGCACCCAAATCGACAAAATGTTATCTTCAAAAAGTCAATCACCACCGGACTGGTGGCCCTTTAGTCTAATTGCTTCCACCTATTTCTGGTAAAATAGTTCCGTATTGTTAGATCCATTTGTGCCGCAATCAGGGATTTGTTAATTCCTTCCGAGAAGTCTTAATCCCCATTGTTGAAATGGGGACTGGCCTTTGACCGAACGAAAGGTAGTGCAGGAGCTTTGTTTACCAAATAAAATTTGACATGAATGACAGTAACGCACTCGCATTAACGCCTCGGTGTCAGTTCTACTAACAAGATCCTACTTCCCTCAAGATATTATATAGTCGTATTTCCATGCATGGTGTCCTAGATTCCTTCATGAATTCTTCTATAACCTGTGGAGTTTCCGACGACCGCAGACTAGCAAATCCCGGAAAGGATCCTTCCACAGCTATGGATTTACCGAGATGCAATACTTAATGTAAGATGAAGTTTTGCTGTCCCGCATGTGTGTGCCGTACCGATCCGGCATTTCGTGCTTAACAAGCGTAGAAACATATCTTTATACCACCGACGACATGAATTTTTCTTCAATTCCTCAAGCGGATATGCGACCGGTCATCCGGTTCTTGGTAACGCGCTTCGCCTTCTCCCGTGCAATTGATGTCAAGGGCTCGAGGCTCATTCCACCAATAGTTCGGCCGCATCTTCCTTTACCAATTTAGTCTACTGACTTCCGTATCAAATTCTTGTGGTCTTAGCTTAGCCAAATACCGCTTTCCATCATCAAGCCGTCGCATTCAATATATCCTTCACAACACCGTTGGTACGTACGCATGATTTTGAATGCACGAAGTTATGAATGCTTTTAGTGCTTTCACCATCATGTATGCCCACAGTTTTTCTATTATGTCGAGGCTTTTAGTTCAAATGTCCTCGGGCTCTTCTGATAAAAATGCGCATCTATTCAAAGCTCATCATTTTTGCAAAGAACACTAACATAGTATGTTCGAGGCTTATGAGAAGATGAGAAAATCTCAGGGGCTTGTTAACACAGCGCTCGCTAACACCTTTTGATACGCTCAACGACGCTTTGGTTTCAAATACGTCCAATTTCCACATCTTTTCTTCAACATTGCGATTGTTCTGACTATCTCGCCAGGTTTACAAACCTTCGGCGAAAAATTAATTGTTCCGCAAGGAAAAGATTGAATTTGTTTAACATTTCTAGGAATCCCGATCGTCTCAGATTGCCTAACTCTTTAGGATCAATCTTGATCCCATTCTTAAATACAATATGCCCCAGAATATTACCTTCCTGCATAGCTAGAAATTTTTGATTCAGAGATAACCCATACCTGTGGCATTTTCGAAAGTTTGTTTTAAATGGATCATATGTTCTTCATCAGTTTTAGAAAACTGCCAAATCATGCTAAGATATATTATTACTTAATTTATTCCTCTTTTCTCCAACGGAAGTTTATATCCATAGCTGCCACTGAAGGTAGCCCTCAAGATTCATTAAACCAAAAGGCATTTTATCATACATGAATGTATCCCAAGGAAAAATAAAATCCATCTTATGTCGATCATCGGGAACAATATTGATTTGATTATAACCAGAAAACCCATCTATCATGGACATAATGATGCCCTTAACTACTCCTTTCCGACATGGTCCATTTTAGAAGTGGATAATTTTATCTTTAAGAGAGTGGACCTATTCGATTTCGTAAATTCACAATATACCACCGGGATTTCTCCGTTTTTCCTGACTGACCAAATTTTATATCCAACTGAAAGTATCTCAGAGGTACAATTATTTTTGCATCTAAAAAAATTTTCACTTCTCTCTCCATGACAAACAACAAAATAGGATTGATTTGCCTCAAATTTTACCTGAAAGGTTTGGTCTCTTCCTTCAATGGTATCTTGTGCTCAATTATAGAAGTATCGTGTGTTCGAAGCTCATCATAGGACTAGGAAAAAACATCTTTATATTGTTTGAGTAGGTTTTTATACTTATCTTTGACTTCGAGAGGGAGTAACTTGGATATTTTTACCATCCAAGGTTCTTTTTCGTTTCCTATATCACAGTCCTCCACTTGTTCTGGTTGGGGTTGCAAGGTGGACTTCATAGGCATTTCGTTTTGATCAAACAACCTTTCGAGAGGTATCAGGTCCTTAGGGATCTAATTACTTTTTAACACTGGTAGGCGATGATTTGCAATTTTTTTTCTCGGAACTCCTGAGGGTTTTTTCCTTCTTGCATGATCCACATGGAGTTGTTCTGGTTTTCTTGGTCAGCGTGATTTTTAGAGAATTCGTCTGTTGCTGTAAGGAATTTCTTAATTTATTCGTCATCTTCAAAGACCTACCAATATCGGATATTGTCTGCATTAGAGGGTTTATATCTGATTTCCATATGATATTTTAGTTTAACATCTGTGGGAGGAGAAAAAGTTGAGGTTGCCTTAGCCAATAAGTGCCAAAGATGTGATTTTCCTCATATGAGGAATAGAATGGATTTTCATAGATGAGAAAAAATTCTCCATCAAATCCAAAACACAATTTCAGATACCTCAATCGATGCTTGGCTTGATACGCTGTCTATTAGTTGTCTTACTATTAATCTAAAGATCACCGTGAAACCCCAAGTTTATATATTTAACTTCTTGCCTCTAAACCTAAGATTAATGCTTCATACCCACATACGTTATTAGTGTAATCTATATCCCATCGTAAGCTTATATGAGAAAGGGACAAGAAACTTACCCTCAAAGCATCGTGTATACCAAAGACTGTAAGATGAAGCGCCATCAAGTACATCTTCCAGAGACCACTTCCTTGCATAGTTCTTCATTCAAGGGGCTAAGCTCTTCCTGCCTCATATTGAGTTCATCTAAACACCCAACTAAACCATGATCAAGTGACAATATGCAATGACTGTATTCATTTAATAGAAAATGCCTGATTGGATTCTGGAGATCATCAATCAAAGATATGCCAATCTGTTTCTCCACAATCAACCACCAATGGTCACACTAGAATTGTAGCATATGACATGTCCAATTGTAGAGTACTTCCTAATTTGGCTCCCCATGATCCGGATAACAACATACCATATTTGGGGGGAATATCCGCAATAACCACATCCACCAAGACACTCTTGACCGGGACTCGAAATGAGTAACAACTAGATCTTTTATCATTCCTATACATTTTAACCTTTCTTGAATCGAAGAGTACAGATCTCCATAGGGACTAGTGATCTGGAGGCCCAACCCCTCCATTATAATTTTGGGCACAGCCATTAAAGAAGGCAAAGCAGGAAGGCTGGTCATGCAGATCAGTAGAGAGAAAGATTTATTGTTTTTGGATCCCTCAAAATGGGGACCCAAGGTGATGTTAGGTCTGGCCATCTTCTAGGGTTGATAACATCAAGCGGACTTTCGGCCTTCAAGGGGACCCATCATCACTTTGGGTAATTTTGTTTTAAGGAGCAAGTTGGGTTTTTCATGCTAATTCTAACAAAGGAATTCCAGATTCAATTTCATTTAGTTCATTTCAAAATCAAGATGTATCAGTCTTGTCCGGCTTTTCGGTTGAGAGCTCTCAAAGTTCTTTTCTTCCAATCCTATTTAGTCCTGATCACTCTTATCACTGTGTTTTTTTTTCGAGGGATGTAGCCATTTCCATCGTGGCTTAGTTTTATTTGGGTCTCTTCCCCAACTCCTGAGACTCAAGCAGTTTCAAGCAGCCTTGTCTCTATCGCCTAATGGTATCAATGTCTTTCCAAAGGGGGTTATTAGGATTGACCTCTGGGCGATTTCTTAGGTTCGTCATTGAGGTGGGCTTATTTTTTTGATCTCATATTGAATACAACCGGGCCATTATCATTTCTCGCTTCCTGGTTGAGGCATGCAAAGGTCAATATGATCGTCTTCCTATTCCTCGTTAGATTTGCTGAGAAGTATTTATGATTTCATAACTTGTTTATAGAGAAATGATCATGACATTCAATATCGGCCAAACATGCAACTTCTATTCTAACTTAAAATCTTTTGGATACTTGCTCCCATGTGTACCTTCGCTTTTAGTGGAGCTTGTGGCTGACTTCTATTTTTATTTGCCTTGTTGATTTGGGATCGGGTTTCTCCCAAGTCCTTTCTTATTAGAACTATTCCATTGATCTAACTCATCCTAGATCTTTAGATGATCCCACCAAATAGCACATCCACTGTCATGTGAATTTATTCGAATTCTAAGGACCCATACCTCAGTAGCTCTATTACTACTTGCTTTTGACTGTTTATTTTTGGCTTCATCTTACCTTTCAAGCCATCATATTGGATTCATCTCATCAGACTGCCTAGCATTTGTAGTCACAGGTTCTTCTTTCTCAAAAGCACCTAAATGGTCTCACCAAAGGCTCCTAAAAGTTACTTGTCTCAGAGGGTCTCAGAGGCTTACAATACCGAATTTGATATAAAGTTAAATCTTAAATGAATCCTGTTCTGCCTGAAGCTATTTTCAATCATCCAAATTCAGAAGATAATACAAGGATCTCGTTTCTCCTCTATTGTCTGAGGGAAAGCACTTTCCAATTTATTACATGTCTGAATCTGGTGCCGAGGAAGGCTCCAACTCAAGTTCTGGACTCACCCTTCTCAAGGCTGTCCTGGGATAGTAATCAGAATAGACATGTACACACCGCAAATGTTCACGACCAATAAAGAAGTTTATGTGATTCACCTAGATCTCCTTCCCAGGTAAATTTAGGAAGATTTTTGATGTAATTGTTTGCAAATGTGGAGGGGAAACTGCAAACCAGGGGAGTGATTCTGATGCTGAGCTTTCTAAACATCTGTGAGGGGGGATTTGTCCTCCACTCTCCCTCAGCCCCATATCGATTTAGAGAGGGAATGGGGCAACACACTGCTTTGAATCGGTGAGATGTGGGGATTGCTGAAGAAGGGACAAAGGCCTAAAGATAAGGGATCTTCCTAAAGGACTCTTTCCTGTTTACTCCATGGGAAGCTCCGGATGTGGTCAGCCTCAAGCTCCTGGTAGCAGGTTTCTGGGATCTTTGATGTGAGACAGGGACTCACAGAGATAAGAGGTCTCTATGCCAGCAATGCATGAGGGTTTTGGATTTGACAACCGGGTTCTCGGATGAGCCTCTATTTAAAATTTTTCAGATATTATTGTGCTTAGCTGGGGTTATTATCCCACTGGCTCAGGCCTCACTGCCAGCTTTATGTCAGAGCCTCATGAAATATTGTCAGCCTTTTAATAAGGTAAAATTTATGTTCACTCAAAGAATTACTATCAATAAATAGTTTGTCGCTTTTCCCAGTAAATATTTCATTTTAGAACCAGCATTTCTCAGAAGATGTTGTCTCGAACAGTATTTAAGGCTTAAAATAGTGTCAAGGTAACCAAAAGGTAAAAGATGTATACACAGCTCCTGATTCGCATCGAAACTAAGGGAGATTTCTATGTTCCATACGCCTAGCTTCCAACTGTTCATGGTTGCTGAGATCTTGAAATGAAGACCGCCCACAGAACGTCAATTCTTCCCGGGTATTAGCATTTCTAAGGGTCGTGTTGAAAAGATTTAATGCGATATTATTTTGATCTGATATCCCGAGTTGAATATTAGGCTGAATTACACGGGCATGCCTACATTGAGGAGGAGTAAGGTATGGAAATGATTTAACAAGAGATTTTAATAGCTGATTCGATTCGGTCGAAAAAAAGAGAAATCTTCGTATGAAGAAGGTTTAGAAATGGGATTCACAAACAAAAAGGCCATATTTCATAACTGGATACATTTTCGTAAAAGATATGAAATTAGAGAAGAACATCCAATATTAGTTACATAAAATCCTTATCAATAAAACTCACATATATATATGGAAAGAGAAATACGAAATTGACAATTGACATGGTGGCAAGTAAACACAAACTCGAGTAACTCCGAGTTTTTGGTCTTACACTGGCTTAAGTAGGAAAGACAAGACAATTATCAGAATATGAACTCGTCACTATAGTAGCATCAGTAGTTGTATTACCTTCCGGGGCCAGAGGAGCAAAATGAAAGACTATGAATTAAGAACAGAAATAAAAACAATTGTTGTAGAGCAAAATGTAAAGAAACAAATAACATGACAAAAATCCGAGATATTTGGAATCGGGAACTTTGAATTCTGTTTTCAGATAACCCCCTTCATGAGAATTTCATAAAAGTCCGTACCGTTTTTTCTTTCTTTCTATTCATTATATAAAAGGTGCCAGTGCTTTCTTTTTTACAAGAGCTTTACCCCTATGATGTTCTGTCCTAGCTGACACAAGTCAAGGTGGTTCCATGGTTGGCGTTGTTAGGAGGAATGACCCTTTCAACTCTATTTAAGCAGCGCTGTGTGCTTAAGTTCCCTCGATAGATCTTGCATATCCTACATTTAGAATTGGGATATCGATGGTTCCGCCGAATAACCGGCTTCTGCATAGCATAGCCTTGGGCTAATCAAGGAAGTTGATTTCCGGTATATGTATCAATAGTACTAATGGTGCCGAGTTAGTAGTCAAGGAATATTTCATCCTACTCGTTTATTTCTGAGATCTCCACCAAAATTCTCTTCATTTTTCTCTTTTGCGTCATGGAACTGCCCATATCTATTTGCCTCGCTATGGTGGCCTCCTTCATCCTGTTAGTTCTGATTTATGTTTTCAAGGTCGAAAAGAGACGCATACTTTTTGTACCGCTGCTCTCAAAGACTATGCCCAATTTTTGAACAAAATATTGCCCTTTGTCCGTTCTAATGAGAGACCGGGTTCCTCAAGGAACCTTATTATAGCTGCTATCACTGCCTCCGAAAGACAATTGGTGCCTCCTATTTCTTTCATTGTACGATTCTAAATTGGTCTTATCAGCAATCGTCTCAAACTCCCGATCTTGTTTAGTAGGCTCGGTTGTTAAGAGACCTTTCTCATCGTAAGCTCGATTGTTTCTGAGGATTTCCTGATCTATCTCTCACTGCCTGGATCACCTTGCTCTCTAGCCTACTTCATTCGAATTGCATGACGGGACTGTATTCTGATCAGACCAACCATTTCTGATACTCTGAATTCCTACTGTCGAGCTGGCCTTTGACTCCTCAATTTTTCCTATCGGCCAATTGGGCTAGTTTACTGTCTCCTGCTGTTTGACTTTGATGCTTCCAGCCTTCGGCCATCCCCACGGTCTTGATCACATTTTTTGTTTGAGTCACTTCTTTAATGCTTCCCCGACCGAGAATCGATGAACAGTCGCCAGACGCTTCCTAAAGCGCCCCGCACTTCGCGTTCATCCTTCTTTTTTATTCATTCCATCGGCCATTACTTTGCATCTTTTAGCAGTAGACTCCCCATCTTGATAAAATTCTCTACCACGTATCTTCCTCTTTGTCAAAAAGAATCTAAGTGGAGTAGTTCTTCGCCTATGCCTCAATTTCGCCAAATATCCAACTCTTCTGAACAATTCGCTGGTAGCCGACAAAGGTGTGATGTAGTGATGATGGGTCTTCATTTGTTTCGCAATTGCTCTGCAGTGTTATGGATTTTGTCATTTTGGGTCAAGTCTGCCGCCTTCCTCGATTCGAATTTCTGCGGACTCAGATCTTTATTCTCCCATTAGAGGTCCTTGGGAGATTAGCGCTTTCTCTTGTTCGGTGATTTCCTCCCCGCTTCCTGTGATTCTTCTTCTCCCTGCTTAGGACTCTTCGCCCCTTGACGCTTTTTGGGGTTAGAGGTTTTCCTTGGAATCTTTGAGGATTCCTCTTCCCCACCTTTGTGTCCTGTGCTCTAGCACCACCTGGAGACATCGCTTCCGTCACCGAAATTTGGGCATTTAATCCCGGTTCTCTACCGGTAGGATTTGATTCTAATTGTACTTCCTCGAAGATTGGGCCTCTGAAAAACATCGTCCGAGTGGAAGTCTCGTTCGAACCTTGGGAACCGTAATTTTAAATTGAGTACTTCACGACTCTCTGGGGATCATGCCATATCGGGATGCTGTACGTAAATTAGTTTCATATCATATGTTCTCTTAGCATGTCCAAAATTATCAAGGAAAAGAATTACCGGGATAGGAAAAGACGCCATACCTTTTTTGCTGATGCTTTTAATTCTTGCTCACGCCGCCAATCGCTTAAGAAATGACTTCGACATGCCAAATATTCTGATAAATTGTGGGAGTTTGCAGAGGAGGAACAAGAGTTCAATACTCTCAAATAGGAGAACTTCCATACCAATCTTCAATATGGTTCGATTTTGCGCCATGCTTATCCGGATAACGGTAAAGGCCAAAATGGTGACGGCAGGCACCATCACCCGTTAAAAATTTCATAAGTGAAATTATTTGCATTATTCTCCCATAGTTTATCATGGTACACATGCACAACTTTGTCCTCGGATGGACTCCAAGCCCACTTCATCAAAGAAAGGTACCAGCTTACATAGCATC
Source organism: Picea sitchensis (assembly GCA_010110895.2). Taxonomy (NCBI): domain Eukaryota; kingdom Viridiplantae; phylum Streptophyta; class Pinopsida; order Pinales; family Pinaceae; genus Picea; species Picea sitchensis. Next base: position 140,554 of record SNQJ01S0001834.1, read on the forward strand.
CATGATATACGGACATGGAACTTTATCGCTTCCTGGGCTATCTTCTCTTCTTTTGGTACTCGGTGATTTTGTTGAGTAAATTATCAGAGAGTATTTTTCCCAATTGAATGAGCAACCGCCATCTAAAAATGAGGGGTACCCATCGACGGAAAATGAGGCTGTCCTCCCATCCCAACAACTCATTACGCGTCATCATCGCCACATACCCGTAATTTGGTTCCAACGAAGAAATCGAACACACACCCTCGTTGTTCACCCTGAAGGTGGAGGGATGATATACCCAATCCTTTATCAAGTCTGGCAAAGTCTTGTAAAATTCCTCGCACTCCTTCTCCTCTAATTCTGCGAAGAATTCTTTGCCAATGTGAATTCAGAGGTCGCCGGGAGCTTATACATAACCTGGATATGCTCAGGCCTAAAAGTCCCAACAATGTCCCAGCTTCACCATTTACAGTAGTTCTGGAAGGCAAGTCGATGCGATCCAATGCCCATCGTATCATATCAAAGTACGGGAGCAACCAGGGTCCAGAACGGTGATTTATTCTCGCCGACCGTAATATTCTATACTTAGCGGGTTCGTATGCTCCGCCAGAAGTCATCGAGTCCGGTCAGCCATCGCTCTGATTGCGCGTAGACATCCGTAATAGAAGACCGTGTAGAAACGCCGAGTCACCAGCCCTGAGATGGCACCAAACGTTGTCCCAACCCCGTACGCGACTTCGACAGGCTCTGTTTGGCTCCTCTCCGTGCCATCGAAGTCGGTGTTTTCGCTCTCCGTGATAAACCCGCGGTGATACATACAAACAGGCTAGTTCATTCGGGCTAGAAATCTTTGCTCTACACGCTTAATGTTGTTATGTTTTCTTTTAACAACCAAACAAAGCCCTCAGATATATCTTTGAAAACCCATGTACTTTGTCATCACCCATCAAATCGCTAATAAAATCGCATTGATTGAAAAACTCATTTTACTTTCTACCCGGATTTACTCTAATTCCTCTATTAATGTCATAAATATCATGGCTCGATGTGCACTCTCAGCAAAGAAGAGTAAATGAACAAACACCTCGTTGAGTGTGCCAACCTTGAAGCGCTGGACGTAGTCCGTTTGATTTTAAAAGTTTGGAATCTTAATGATTTAAAGCTTTCCTCGCTTTTTCGGCCATCTCGCACTTCCCTTTATCGCTTTGATTTTATAACCTGAGATTTAATTCGACCTGTTAATAATTAACACAACACGATGTAGCGGATCCCACGATAAGATTAACTAATTACCTGATCGCGAATCTGGAATTCAAGAAAGTTTTCTGAGAACGACACGCCGAATGCTGAGCATTACATGCATCGAGTAATTAAGGCTCAATAATCAATAAGTGTCACATTTAATTGGAGTTTCTATTTGAATGGAGAAAGAAAATGCCAGAGGCGATGTGCCAGAATCAAGTTGAATTATGGTTATTGTTTACTCTTCTACTCTGATCATGGTTATTTAAAATTATCAGTTTCTCGCCAAATAGTGCTGAGAAAACAGTAATGAGGTCGAAACGCCGAGGCTGCTGTAGAAACCCCTATCACGAAGGGGCTAAGGCAGTCTTATATTTTTACCTTGGACTAATTAAAACCCAGTTCAAGATTCGACTCGACTTGTGAATCATATAGCACCACAGATCACTAAAATCGAAAAAATCCTATGACAAACGTACTTGTGAAAAATGGGCCCTTTGTAAGTGACAAAGCATTATTATTCAGGCAACAAAATTTCTTTCAGAGTTTTATGATTTTGGAAGGAAAAGGGAAAGAGAACAACTTTTTATCTCAAGCATCAGAATATTCAAAATTGTGTGAGGCGAAAAAACAGGGGCGGCTCCAACAGGAAGCATAAAATATTATGGCCTCTATGGTACCACCTACTATAGAAAAGCAGAGGGGGGACAGTTGACAGTCAACACCAATACCAACAATGCAAGGTTAATTACTCTGTTGGCCCCAATGCGACCTCGTGCTTGACCCTTGTGTTAGAAGGGCTTGTCAAAGTCAGTGATATAGCAATTGGATTTCACTCCCTAACTCAAATATTTATGTTTGTTTAGCATCTTTGTAAAGTTATTCTGACAATACTATTTGAAATATCTACACCTAAGCTAAGATGGGTTCGAAGAGCCCTAGAAAAGTTGATAGATAAATTTTAATTAGCGCTTGATTTTAGGTTGTTGTTACTCAAAGGAGTGGTCATGAAACTGATGGTGTTTCAATTCAACTCTTTAAATCATGCAAGAGGAAAATGAAATGCAAGAATGTCAACTTCGATGAAAACTAGCTATGGGAAGGAGCAAGAGGTTGTAAGAAAATAAATCATTTCTTGATAGATTAATATGTGTTCATGCTAATGACAAAAATTATGAGCTAATTATCCAAATAAATGGAAGCAAAATGACCCAAATTTTAAAAATAACTTGCAAATGTCATAGTTCACTTAGTACACCTATACAACATTGAATCAAATGTCATAATTTCTAACATAATAAACTTTTTTCATTATAGAGACCACCATACACATCTTAAATATTCATAAGTATCATGGGGGCTTCACCTTGTTTACCAATATCTTATCATGTTCATTCATAAAGTTTTTTTTTTTATTATGAACCCACATGTTGTGAATAAATGTGTTAGCGTCAAACACTAAAAAGAAGAATGTTATAATAAAGAAAAAAATGATAGAAATCCTTGTTTCATAATAGGAATGTCACATAAGGATTTCAAATTTTTATGTTCTCTGGAAATTCTTAACCTTGCCAAGACATATGAGGTGTAAACATGGTGATCTTAGTACCCAAGAAATCTATGTTCCTACAAAACAAAGGTTAACAAATTTCCTTAAGTATGGAAAGGATATTGAAAACAATTACCACGAGAGAACAAAATTCAATCAAAGGTGAAAGAGAAAGGAGACAAGAGGTGATGGGATACCACACTAGGGTTGAACTAGTTAAGGAAAGGGAGGTGAGAGGAAACAACTATTATGAGGGAGGGTGAAATTTGGAAATGCTACCCTACAACTAGTGAGGGAATTAGAGGTGGAATTATCGTGAGGTGACATGTATGAAGACATGAAGTGATGATGTTAAAAGGAACCATAAAATGGATTGTTGATGGTGAGGTGATATTATCAATATTTTGGAAAGGAACCATTGAAGGAACTAATATTAATTGTAAGGTGACATTAGTGAGGACATGTGCCATTGTTTCTAGCTGAAAGGCACCATTGAAGGAATGAGGTGAATATGTTAGCATGGGGATGGAAAAGGAACATAATGAAACAACATTAATTAAGCACCATCGAAGGTAGGAGGAGAGAATTTAGAGGAAGAAAATTCCATGGTGATCTTAGTACAAAATAAATCTATGTTCCTACAAAACAAAGGTTAACAAATTTCCTTAAGTAGGGAAGGGACAGTGACAACAATTACCATGAGAGAACAACATTCAAGAAAAGGTAAAAGAGAGAGGAGAAAATAGGTGAGAGGATACCACACTAGGGTTGAATTATTGAAGGAAAGAGAGATGAGAGGAAACAACTACTATGACAAATGCTAGACTACAACTAGTGAGGGCATTAGAGGTGGAATTATCATGAGGTGACATGAATGAAGGCATAAAGTGATGATGTTAAAAGGAACCATCAAAGGCATTGATTATGGTGAGGTGATATTATCAACATTTTGGAAAGGAACCATTGAAGGCACTAATATTAATTGTAAGGTGACATTAGTGAGGGCATGTGCCATTGATTCTAGATGAAAGGCACCGTTGAAGGAGGTGAATATGTTAGAATGGGGATGGAAAAGGAACATAAGGAAACAATGTTAATTAAGCACCATTGAAGGTAGGAGGAGAGTATTGAGAGGAAAGAAATTTCATGGAAATGAAGGTGACCTTATAGATATAGGCTACAGGATGCAACCACCAAAGACAACCTCTAAGGGAAGATAGAAAGGGAGTGGTGACTAGTATCAACTAAGGAATGACATCTTGAATTTATCCTTACTCAAGAAAATGAACTAAATGGAGGCAATCAAAGATGAACAAATTAAGTAAATAGGTGGTCAATAAGAGAAAATATAAGACAAGGAAGAGAGGAAAACCTTTCCTTAGGCATCTTAAGGATAAGGTAAATAAGAGACATGATTTTGACACATTATGACGGATTTTGACAAATATGTTCTCAAGTTCTCCTAAAAGGTCATTTTCTGAAGATGTGTGTATCTTATTGGTGTCTAGCCTTTCAATATATGGTGGGGCTTGTTGAGGAATAAGTGGTTCTTGTGGTGATGTATCCACTTTCTCAGAATCTGAGTATTCGATGGGTTTGGTAGTAAGAGGAGGGTACTTTAACACCTTTCCTGATCCGAGGTTGATCTCTTGAAGGTCCACAGAGTAAGACTGGAAAGTCACCTCACCATCATACACATGTTGGACCTGCTTATTGTTTGGATTAGGATCTGGTTGGGAAGGAAACTATGGTTTCTTTGGTGGTTGTGGCACAACATTTGTGGAAACATTGTTTTTTTTTAGGAGGGGGAAGTGGAAGCAATACTTTTGGTTATAATGTTGGAGGTCTCCACCTTTGTAGAGGATGACTCCACTAAAGTTTTTGCATTGGAGTTTAGCTTGAAATGGGTTATAAGAGGAATCGATAGGTTGATTTGGGTACTACCATTGGTTTTGCATAGGCCAAGTAGGTGGAAAAAAAACAAAGTTACTTGATCCAAAACCAAGAAGTGAACTTGTTGGAAAAAAACAAAGTTGCAATTGTCTAAGTTGATCTAAGGAACAATAAATCAAACCCCATAGTAAAATATTGCATTGCGAAAATTGAAATGAAACAAGATAAAGAAAACTAATCCCTCTTGAGGTAAGGATAAAGTAATTCATGCTTAACACATCTATTTTGATGATAAAAAAAGACTATATACTACCCAAAACAATGTTGGAAGTGATGCTCCAAGAACAAAGTATTTTTACATAAACTATGATGCCTCTATAGGAAACCAAACAGAATTGTAGAAAATGAAGTATTGCTACAAAGTGCATAAAACTATACTCAACACAGAATGTAAGTGAAATATACTAAATGAGAGTGAGGATGAGAAAATTAAAGAAAGAGAAACACGAGATGTAGCTACAGGAAATATGTTGTTACAAGAAACATATTGCATATACAAAAATCATGCATAACCTAATCTATGTAAAAAAGGAACTAAAAATGATGAAATTAAAGTGCATGCACCAAAGTACAAAGATCCCTTAGGTAACCTTGATTGGGCCCTACACAAAGATTCTGCAAGGAACCTTAAAAAATACTAATAGAAACAAGATTGAAAGTGCAAATTTTCCATTAACATATTATCTTAAAAACATAAATACATTTTAAAGAAATTCAAGTTCTTTGAATGCCAAGCACAATGACCATTAGGGTTTGCAAACCCTCGATTTAAAAAAGGCCAAGGCCAAGGCCATTGAGGGTTATAGCCATTTAGAGTTCCATAGTTAAAAATCCATTTAAGTATCCACTTTTCCTGTCTTGAATCCATATATATCTACCTAAAAATCCTATTGATAGGTTAAAAGGAGTGAAAATGATAAAAATAATTTATCATTTTTGGCGGCATGTTCAAAGCTCGAATGTCTCCACTCCATGACACAATCATTTTGGGATAGTGGATGGATAGGGCCTCCTCTATAACTATGGGCAAAGATGTCAGGTTCTCTATCTCTTTCGATTTTAGGTTTTCCAAATCACCGAGCCTCCTCTATAAAATGAGGCCGGTTCTAATTTGTTTCACCGGATAGGGCCTCCTCTATCAGTACTATGGGCCAGAGTTTTCGGCCGATTCTGATCTGTCTCTGTCATTATCGAGTTTTCCAAATCACTCGACCTCCTCTATCATGCATAGGGTTCTAATTTGTTTCACCTCTATTGAATGAGTACATGGCACGCGTTCTAATTCGTTTGATTGTTTTTTATGTTTTGTTTGCTGTATTTTGTTTTTTATATGTTTTATTTTTTATTTATGTTTAT
>SNQJ01S0001834.1:178603-194081 GCA_010110895.2 Picea sitchensis
TAAAGAAGGTTATAGGTGACAAGATCCCAGTTCAAACTATATTGCCAGAACTTGACGAGGAAGGAAAAATCATATTGGATCCTGAAGCCAACACTGACACAAGAATTCACCAACTGAGGAATAGATCCATTTCAGAGTATCTCATTAAATGGAGGAAACTACCGATACAAGATTCCACTTGGGAAGATGAGTCTTTTATACAGAAGCATCCAAACTTACTCAAGCATTGCGGACAACACTTGTCTCAAGGGGAGAGGCATGTTAAGCCCTAAATAGTGGCTCATTACCCATTAATTGGGGCATATTATATTAGTAATGTTATTTTATTTATGTCGGCTTTAGTCCATTAGTTGTAATTATACCTCCTAGTCTCCTATATATACCAAGGAGACATTTTCATTTTGAATCATCTTGTAATTTTACATTTATGTGGGCATAAGGAGGTTTCCCCCTCGAAGAGGCTTATTATCTGAATTTCTCTCTTTTTCAAGGCATTGTGTACTTATTCTGAGGTTTTTCTATGCTATATTGATATTTGGTTCTTAACATTGATCCCGATGCAGACTTCATTGTGTGCACGAATGCATGCAAGTAAGGAATCAATGGAGTCCTGAGTCAGAATGGACATGTGGTACGTTATGAATCAAGGAAGTTGAAAGAACATGAAAGGCTCTATGCTACCCATTATTTAGAATTGTAAGTTATAGTAAATTCTTTGAAGATGTGGAGGCATTATCTGATGGGTAAGATATTTGAGTTGAGAACATACCATTGTGGTCTGAAATATTTGTTTGGATATCCAAGTTTAAATGCCAGACAAATTAGGTGGTTGGAGTTCCTCATTGAATATGACTTTGATATAAAGCATGCCAGAGGAAAATAAAACAAGTTGGTTGATGCACTGAACAAAAGGATACATGAGATGCATGTTACAACCATTAGCATGTGTTAGACAGATTTGTGTGACACAATTTTGGAAGTTTCTAAATCAGATCTGTGCTATATGGATATAAGTACGACTTTACAACAAGGTATTTCAAAACCTAAGTTTGAAGGTTATGAGCTAAGAGAGGATGGGATCCTCATGCATAGGCACGAAGTCTATGTGCCAAATGATCAAGAGTTGAAAAGATTGATATTGTCAAATATGAATAAGGTTGCTTATGTAGGACATCCAGGTTACCAAAAGGAAATTGTTGCAGTCAAGAAGCAATACTTTTGGCCAGGTATGAAAAAGGAAGTTGTTGATTTTATAGTTCGGTGTCTCAAATGTCAGAAGGTCAAGACTGAGCACAGACATCCAACTGGTTTGTTGCATCCTTTTCCTATTCTTGAGTGGAAGTGGGAAGTTGTGACCATGGACTTCGTTATTAAGTTGCCTAGGAAATCTAAATAACATGATTCTATTATGGTGGTCGTGGAAAAGATTACTAAAGATGCCCATTTTTATTTCAGTGAAGTTAACACATAAGGAAATCAACATTGATGAGATATACATGCGAGAAATTTCCAAGATGCATGGTGTTCCTAAGAAAATTATCTATGAAAAAGACTCCAAGTTCATCTTGAACTTTTGGAAAGGGATATTCAAAGGATTTGGAACAAGTTTGAACTTTAGCACTGTATATCACCCTGAGATAGATGGTCAGACATAGAGAGTAAATTGGGTGATTGAGAACATGCTGAGGATGTATGTGATGGATAAGCCATCAAAATGGAAAAACTACCTTCACTTGGTAGAGTTTTATTACAACAATGGGTATCAAACATCTTTAAAGATGAGCCCATTTGAAGAACTTTATGAAAGAAAGTGCAACACACTTGTGAGTTGGGAGAACCTAGTATATGGCGCAATAGTTGGGCCATATTTGCTTCGAGAAATGGAGGAGAAGATGGTAAAGATAAGGCATAATCTAAAGGTTTCCCAGGACATGAAGCAAATATATGCAGATAAATACAAAACCCACAGAGAGTTTAAAGTGGGTGATCACGTGTTTCTGAAAGTGAAGGCTAGGCAGAGTTCCCTGAAGTTGGGAAAGTGATCTAAGTTAGCAGTGGGCTACTGTGGGCCATTTGAAATCCTTGAAAGGATTGGTCATGTCACTAATATGCTTGATTTTCCCGTTTCCTTGTGTAGTCATAATGTTTTCCATGTGTCAATTCTTAAGAAGTACGTACTTGATGCTAATCATATTATTGATTGGAATGTGATTCAGGTGGATCCAAAAGGCGGATTTCAAGTGTGATCTATTTGGATATTCAATCGGAAAATCAAGTAGCTCTAGAATCAAGTCATGGATTTGGTAAAGGTCCAACAGACCTCATACATTCCTGAGGATGAAACCTAGGAATAAGAATATACTATACAAATAGAGTGTCCTCATATTTTTGAAGATTTTTTAAATTTTTGTACATACATGTGTATATGATGCACCAAGGACAATGCATAAATAAAGGGGAGGGGAATGCAATGTCCCTGATCTAGAACCTTTGTAATTGTACATATATGCTGGTGAGAAATTGGTACGAATGGTTTTTGTAATGAATATATAGGCTGGTGAGTCGTGGGCAGTTGGTTTTGGTGTTGCACGGACTTGGGTAAGTGCACACAATGCACCATGTTTCACTCACTTGGGTAAGTGCGCGGTAATGATATGNCCTGTGTGATTATGAGGCTAGTGATCCTGGACCCAGATAGGACAATGTGCCTCGCCATGTAAATATAATGTCATCTTTTAATACAATCTTTCATCATTGTGTGCAAATAGACTCAGATGAAAAGATATGGGGGGTCAACTCCACTGAAAAAGGGAAAAGGGGGGAATATTTTAATAATATTTTTGAAAAGTGTAATGTGGATATGTTTTCATCCTAAGTTCCCTAGGGTAGGGAATGGGTCACCAAGTGGCTTAAATGTGTTAAGTGTAAGGCATGCAACATATATTTATAGCCTTAGTCTATTTTGGGGATTATTGCATTATGACTATTGAGATTCATGTTGTAGGCTCTTGTGAGTAGAAGGGGGTCGGACCCTATGGAAAATTTGATTATTACCTTATCTGCACAAAGAATCTTATGAGGAGTTGTGGGCTATAATCAAAACTACTGTCAAGGAGACAAGTTGACATATCATGAGCAGTATCTCTAGGAGAGATGTTGGTTGTTGTGAAGAGGTTGTCAGACCCATGAGCATACTCTGAAAGTCAGAGTAAGGATCATGAGAATTGTTCCCTAGTGCACTAAGCATTAGTCACAGGGCTTAGAGACTTCTTGTCCGACCTGTTGCTGGTAACATTGAGAAAGGAAGTGGGTTAGTTGAAGGATTGTTGACTAGAGAATGAGCTCACTTCCTTGGGTGTGACAAGTGCATGGGGAATGGGGGACTATGGGATAGTTGAAAAAACGAGCATGATCCAGATTATTTTCAGCACAAAATGGGAGTGGAGATATAATAAATAAATGTATAGAGATACCTTGGATATAAAATAATATAACAAAAATGTATCAGAGATGCAACAATAAACACAAAGATATAGTAATACACAATTTTCTATTAATGAGTGAAAATGTATAAAGACTATAAAAATACAGAGTGAAAGACTCGCTAGAATGGTGGTATCTTATCTCTAATAAGAGATGTCTCCACTACTCACATTCACAAGAAGATGATTTTACAATCAAGCTCCAAATGGATTTTTATCATAAATAAAATCCAAAACTCTAACCTCGGAAGATGAAAATCCAACAGTTTTGTGGACCCCATTTTGGGTAGTTTGGTGTATCAACTTCCCGTGGGCGTAACTTTGGCATACGATCTTTGTTTGGGGTGAACGATAGCTTGTTGAAAAGGCATAGTCAAGGAGATTCATTTAGGGGGATCAATTAGATCCTTCGACAATCATTGAGAAAATTGATCCCAAAAAACCTTCATTTGGGCCCTCAAAATGGCCTTGAAAGTTAAAAACTGCTAAAAATAGTAAATTACCAAAATTGTGAGAAAACTATTTTGAGCCAATTGGAAAAGGTGGGTGGCCACCGATATCCACCTGGATCAATCCTCCCTCCTTATGAAGAAATGGTCTCCATTGCGTTGAGTGCCCCGGGGAGAGGGAAAAGCGTTTGTTGAATCTGCATCTTGATGAGTTGCTTTCCTTGCATGGATGATTTTAGGGGCTAAATTTCACTCATGGGCTAAATTTCCATGGTTTTTCCAAAAATGAGATTTGTTATTTTAAAAATGATTCGCCCAAATTCTATAGAATCAATTATTTTACCTTAAAAATCGCCAAAATTTTATAAAAACTATATAAAATACTTAGAAATTTGAATATTTTTAAAAACATATCACCAAACATTTATAGTTGACATATGAAGGATTAGTAATATTCGGGAATGTTTCTACATTTTAAAATAAATTTCCATCCTTAAAATCATCCCTGTTGCCTTGTTGGAGAAGTTGCATTGCTTAACTTGTTGAAGGTTGTCACGAACATGTGGCTAGAAGGGTTGGACCTTTTTAACTAGTCTGGCTACATGAGATTCCTCTGTGTAAAAGGAATCATTACAATTTGTTGCAATCTTGTCGACCTGCTTATGTTGGATAGAAGGTGATTGGGTCAAGGCTGTAGTGGTTGCAATATCCTTCTGTTCACCTTTTGAACAGATTGTGAAGAAGCTGAATTTTGTAGTATGAGATACTACCTTGCGACGCTGTTTAGGTGGAACAATAGTCGAAAATACCTCTGGGATTCTGTAGAGATGACCACCAAGAGAAACAATGACACTGTAGGGTCGAGACTCATAAACAACATGGCGCTTCCATATATATGGTTGGCCAAAGAGAACATCACATACATCAGTGGGGAAACATCACATAATACCTCATCCTTGAAGGGTTAGATGCCATATGACAATCGACATTGTTGGCTAACACAAAGATCTCATCCCTGGCGAAGCCACCAGATGTTGTATGGCTATGGGTGTGGTGTTGTTGACAATCCCAACTGCTTGACGACCTCTACTGAGATGAGTTTCTTCTGGCTTCCGCTATCAACAATAAAATGCAGCGGGGTCCCCTTCACCCACATACGTGAATGAAAAAGGTGCTCCCCCTCTTCAAGAGTTGTGGGTTATTCTGGTTGAATTTCTATGGTTGCGACAATAACAATGGGGTCTGCGTCGATGATCTATCTTTTACTAGTATTTTCAGAATCATATTTTGAATCAGGGTTCAACTCCTTGTCTTTGATCTTGATCACCAATGATTGTTTTGAGAGACATTCCTCGGTGTTGTGCCAGGGGATTTTGTGAAAATCGCACCATTTTTCGGTGTCCTTCTTTGTCTTCCCATGACCCTTATTTTCCCGTGGCTTGGACTGGTTTTCGGGAGACTGTTTGTTAGGGTCATCTTTATCATACTTTGGTTGTTTTAGATTTTCAGACCCAAACTCCCGTTTGTTCTAGTGCTTAAACGTTTTCTCCATTTTAATAACATATCGATAAACAACACCGAGTGATGAGATGTCTAGAAAATCCATTTCAGTTTCGATGTATCTGTGTAGAGCCCCACGGTATTTCAGAACCAAATGTCATTCAGAGTCTTTGATACCCAACTTTGTGCGCAAGGTGTGGAAGATATTGGTGAACTCTAGAACTGCTTGGCCCCTCTCTTGCCGCAGTGTGGTCCATCTCACGTACTGGTCCTCATAGTTTCCAATAGGGTAATACTGTTCCTTTACTGCATCCACACAATAAATCCCAAGTGGGCTCGGCCCCATATATTCCAGAATCCTCTGTGGAAATTTTCTCCCAATAATTTTCCCACCAATGTTTGACATGGGGGAGAGATTTAAGGAGTGCGAAGGTTATCCTTTCCCTGCCGAAAAAAATATGAATAGAGAAATAACCTTCTAACATATTTAACCATTTGTCTAGGGTATTCGCATCTATCTGACCTTCAAATACGGGAATATCAAAGTTAACCTGTACCTTGAAAGGAGAAGTGCTTCCAAAGTGGTTGTTTGATGAAGATGCACTTGTTTCTATCGACAGGCATTGAAGGATGTGGGAAAAATTCTCCATCATTTCGTCCCTCTGTCACGTGAGAGATTGCTCAAGCAACAGATTGATAGGATCGTCTACTCCGTCGTTTTTATTTTCTTCCACCATGGAGGGTTTCTTGGGCGTGAAAGAGCGATTGTCTTCAAGAGAGACAAGCTCGAGACCCAAACTTATATACTCAGACCTCGTCGGGGACATGCATTGAAAAATAATCAAGAGCAGCCTACTCTGATACCACTGATCCAGATTATTTTCTACACGAAATGAGAGCAGAGATATAATAAATCAATGTACATAGATAACTTGGATATTAAATAATATAACATAAAGATATCAGAGATGCAACCATAAACACAAAGATACAGTAATACACAATTTTCTGTTAATGAGCGAAAATGTATAAAGACTGTAAAAATATAGAGTGAAAGAATCGCTAGAATGGTGGCAACTTATCTCTAAGAAGAGATGTGTTCGCTACTTGCATTCACAAGAAGATGATATTACAATGAGGCTCCAAAGGCCTTTTTATCATAAAGAAAATCTGAAACCCTAACCCCAAAAGATGAAAATCCAACAGTTTTGTGGACCCCGTTTTGGGTAGTTTGGTGTATCAACTTCCCGGGGCGTAACTTTGGCATACGATCTTCGTTTGGGGTGCACGATAGATCTTTGGAAAGGTATCATCGAGGAGATTCATTTAGGGCAATCATTCAGGGCCTTTGGATTTTATTGAGAATCTCGGTCCCAAAAAACCTTCATTTAAGCCCTCAAAATGGCCCTGGAAGTTAAAAATTGCTAAAAATAGTAAATTACCAAAATTGTCAAAAAACTGTTTTGAGTCAGTTGGAAAAGGTGGGTGGCCACCGATATCCACCTGGATCAGAGCACCTAGGACTGAGAAATCATGCTAAGATTCAACCTTAGTGTGTCACTAGAAGTCTTTTTCCTTGGTGGACTTTGAGCCCCAACTCGACGATGACCTATTGCTAAAAGCTTATGAGAAACAACGTCTATTGCTAGGAGGAATGTATGAGTCAAGGCGATAGTTGGTGAATTTCATAAAAGATAAGTGCTTTTTAAGTGATTTTCTTGTTTACTATGTGATTATTTGTGAATTCTTGATATGGGTTAATTCTTGTATGTAGTCACATATAAGTAATTGTCTCTGTTCTATTTAATATCCCCAACATATGTAAGTATGGTGCTTATAAACTTTAATTGTAGTTGTGCATGGATATGAAAAATGTGGATAGTCTTGTCAGTTAAGTTAACCTTGTGATTTTGGTTATCAATCATCAAGAAGAGGATTGAGTGGGTGGGTGCACAAGATTATAACCAATGTGCACCAAGAGGCTGGAATTCATGTGTGTCGATAGAGAATTATATTTCATGCATAAGGAAATCAGAGTTGGCCCAGGATGCCAAGATGGTTGTGCACACAGTTGTGCTATGTGATCAATACGCTGTAACACATAATTATTTGAGTTACTTCCGCTCCTTAAGGTTGTATTAAAAAGAGAATGTTTTTTCCACTTTTATAAGTTGTGTGGCATGACTCAAGCTTGGGTTGAGCACATTACTTCAAGAGATACTGCGCAGATTGTGTTTAAATTAGAATCTACATAGTGTACTTTTAGAGTAACATTGGTTAGTAGTATGTTAGGAATGTTACAGTTTGGTTGACTCAAATATATAGAAGTCGAGGTTGTGTGATGTGGCCCATCCTGGGGTGGTTGGGGACATTACACACCACCCCCCCACTCGACCATAAAGGTTGTACTTGTTGTTCAATAAAATATAGAAGAAATGATGACATAATTAAATCCAAATGATGGCATGACATAACTTTCCCCATTTGTAGATTGAACCCTATCGTTTACCATTTTAACCCCTATGTCCATCATTTCAATTTTTATGACTCAATGTGGGTATTAAATGCACACAAATTATTAACAGACCCAAAAATTCTAATGTGACCATTGAGAATTTTTAGTTATCACCACAACATTGTAGCACTACCCCATAACTTTAAAAACATCATTTTTTATGTAACTCCAAGATCTTATCTGGATTCAACCCAAAGGTCTTATCTTGACATGCCATAATTCCCCTTCACCCCCCCACTCGAACATAAAGGTGGTACATGTTGTTAAAAAAAATATAGTTGCCAACTGAAAATGACTACAAGACTTTAAAATTTGTCTAGACTTGATTGACTAAAGACTTCTTAATTATAGGGTTAGGACATACTCTATTAATGTGAGTAGATTCATTGGCTTCTTCACAATATTGACTAGTTGGTCATTTCTCCTTGCTTTCACAACCCATCTAATTTCTTTAGGTGTGCTTCCATTATCCCTTCCTTACTCATTGTATCCTTAAATACCATATTGTCTCTTAGGTGAACCTCCTTCATCTTGTTTAGCCACCACTCATTAGTTATTGCATCCCTTTTCAATACTCTTTGTGCTCTCTCTAGAGCTTGTGCTTACTCCATAGTACCTATTTCCTTCTACATACTCACCTGCACCAGTCCCATTCTAGGTCATCCCCATGCAAAAATATTTATTCCACCATAGTTTTTGAGTTGAACGAAATATAATCCTCTTTCATCAGGAACATTTTCATCCAAGTCATAACTACCTTCAATATTCTTCAATGAGCTCCCTTCTTGAACTTCTCTTCTACTCTTAAAAAAGAATAGTTCAACTCTACTATGAACTCAATGATGTATCCTTCTATAGTTTTTTTCACCCAAAAATTGATGGCCCTTGCAATTCCATGGACGAACCTCTGTACCACAACCATGTTTTGGATGTTCCACTAGATCTCTCTCCTCTTTTGGTACATTGGTTGTGGATTCTCTACCTAAAATATTTCATAGTTTTCATGATTACCATGAATCCATCAAGATCGATCACCCTTAATGTATTATTTATTGAAGCGATCAATTTTTCTAGAATCACTAACCCATTATGTATCTGTCAATCAACTCGCCAATCATGTTACTAGAATTCCATACACATAATGAAGGGTCCCAATAATGGAACCATTTGTTGGCTCAATCTAATACTAGAGGTGATATGGATTAATTTCAGAACAAAATGAAAGAAGATATATTACAATGAAATACACATAAAAATTGCAAGAAATAGAGAAATACAACAATACATGATTTCTATTAATGAAATAAATTTACAAAGACTGTAAAAATATAGTGCAAGAGTCGCTAGAATGGTAACAACTTTATATCTGAGAAGAGATGTGACAACTACGCTCATTTGCAATAATATTATTACAATGAGGCTCTGAAGGCCTTTTTATGATAAACATGAATGCCAAAACCCTAGAAATGCAAAATCAAAACCCTAGCAGATGAAACAGAAAACGTTATGTGGGCACCAATGGGTAAGTTGGTACCTCAACTTCTTGGGATCATAACTTTTGCATACGACCTTTGTTTTGGGTGCGTGATAGCCCGTTGGAAAGGTATTTTTGAGAAATACACATTATCTTGTCAAAATCTAACTTTGTCTATAGTTTGACTATGGAAATAAATAAAAAAACAAAAAAAAACACATTGTTTAGAGCCCCAAAACGACCCTAGAAGTACACAAATATGTGCTGACATGAAAACTTAAAAAATAAGCCAGATGGAATAGGTGGGAAACCACCAATTTCCACCTGGATGCTTTGTATGGATTCAGGACAACCCCATAAGTGCATAACCCATAATTAAAAAGAAATGTCCCCATTACAGAGACATGCTGAACTGGAAATTTTCAAAATTTGGTAGTTGGAATTTGGAACAGGTGGGTGGCCACCAATATCCACTTGTATCAATCCTCCCCCCTTAGGAAAAACTAGTCTCCATTGCGTTGAGTGCCAGGGGAAGAGGGAAAAATGTTTCTGAATCAAAATCTTGGTGCATTGTGTACCTTGTTGGAGAAGTTGTGCTGCTTGGTCTGTGGAAGGTTGTCACGAACCTGTTGCTGGAAGGGTTGAATTTGTTCCACTAAGCTATTGTCTCTGAGATTGAAGAGGTATTGTGTAGGCACCATTGTAGGTGAAGAAACAATATCCTCTTTCTCTTCTGCAATCTACTTCTACTGGAGAGAAGGTCTTGAGGTTGCAAGTGGCCTTTTGTGCATCCGTTGAACAAACTGTGAAGAGAATGCATTTTAAAGTATGAGAGATTACCTTGCGACATTGTTTTGGTGGAATAGTAGTTGGAACTACCTCTGGTATCCTGTAGATATGATCCCCTAGAGTAATAATGACACTACGGAGTCGAGACTCATAAACAACATGAATTTTCCACATATATGGTTGGCCCAAAACAACATCACAGACATCAAGAGGGGAAACATCACACACTACCTCATCCTTGAATGACTGGATTCCATAGGACAAGCGACGTTGTTGGCTGACAGAAATATCTCGTCCCTGGTGAAGCCACCCGATGTTGTATGGTTGTGGGTGTGGTGTTTTCAACAACCCCAACTATTCAACGACCTCAGCTGAGATGAGGTTCTTCTGGCTACTTCTATCAACAATGAAATGAAACGAGGTCCCCTTCATCCACATCTGTGAATGAAAGAGTTGCTCCCCCTCTTCAGGATCTACTGGTTCTTCTGGTTGAATTGTTGTGGTTGTGACAATTGAAGTAGGGTCTGGATTGATAGTCTATATGTTTTCAATATTTTCTGGATCAAATTCTGAATTAGGGTCTGACTCCTTGTCTTTGACCTCTACCAATAATGATTGTTTCAAGCGATATTCATTGGTGTTGTGCAAGGGGATTTTTTGGAAGTTGCACCACTTCCCAGTGCCATTCTTCATCTTTCCTTCCCCCTTATTTTCCTATGTCTTGGAATGGTTATCAGAAGGATGTTGGTTAGGGATGTCTTTACCATGATTTGGTTGATGCGGATTTGCAGATCTAAACTCCCATTTGTTCTGATGGCTACATTTCTTCTCGATTTTAACAACATATTGATAAAAAAACTCCCAATGATGAGATGTTGAAATCCATTTAGGTTTGGATGTGCTTATGCAAATCCCCATGGTATTTCATAACAAGATGTCGCTCAAAGTCATTGATACCCATATTGGTGCGCAAGGTACATAAAGAATTTGTGAACTCCGACATTGTTTGGCTCTTCTCTTGCTGTAGTGTGGTCCATCTCATGTATTGGTCTTCATAGTTATCAACAAGGAAGTATTGTTCCTTGACCACATCCACAAAAAAAATCCCAAGTGGGATCGACGCAATATATTCCAGATTCCTTTATGGAACTTTTCTCCCAGTAAGTTTCCCACCAATGTTTGACATGGGGGAGAGCCTTGAGGAGTGCGAAGGTAATATTTTCCCTGCTGAAAAAATTGTGAACATAGAAATAACCTTCTAGTAAATTCAACCATTTTTCTAAGGCATCCACATCTATCTGACCTTCAAATACAGGAATATCAAAATTAACTTGTACCTTTAAAGGAGAGGTTCCTCCAAAGTGGCCACTTGATGAATATGTACCTTTTTCTATCAACAGGCGTTGAAGGATGTGGAAAATTTTCTCCGTCATTTCGTCCCTCTGTCGTGTGAGAGCTTGCTCAACCAACAAGTTAATAGAATCTTATTCTCCTCTATTTTCCTTCTCTGCCACCATAGAGGGTTTCTTGGGCGTGCAAGAGCGATTTTCCTCAAGAGAGACAAGTTCGAGACCCAACTTGATGTACTCGGACTTCATCGGGGACATGCACTTAAAAACGATCAAGAGCAGCCTGTTCTGATACCACTGATCCAGATTATTTTCGGAACGATATGAAAGTAAAGATATTACAATGAAATACACATAAAAATTGTCAGAAATAGAGAAATACATCAATACATGATTTCTATTAATGAAAGAAATGTACAGAGGTTGTAAAAATACAGAGTGCAAGACTCACTAGAATGGTGGCAGGTTTATCTCTGAGAGGAGATGTGAAAGATACACTCATACGCAAGAAGATGATTACAATGAAGCTCTGGAGGCCTTTTTATGATAAACATGAATGCTAAAACCCTATACATCTAAAAACCTAACCCTAGGAGATGAAACACCAAAAGCTATGTGGGCCTCGATGGGTAAGTTGGTACCTCAACTTCCCGGTATCGTAACTTTTGCATACGACCTCCGTTTTAGGTGTGTGATAGCCCGCTGGATAGGTATTTTCAAGACTTATACATTATTTCATAAAACTCTAACTCCATCTATAGTTTGACTATGAAAAAAAAAAAAGACATTGTTTAGGGCCCCAAAATGACTTTGGAAGTACACAAAGATGTACTAACATGAAAAATTTGAAAATAAGCCAATTGGAATAGGTGGAGGCCACCGATTTCCACATGGATGTTGTGTAGGGATTTAGGATAGACTTTTAAGTGTAGACCCCACAATTACAAAGAAATGTCCCCATTACAGAGAAACGTGGTGAACTGAAAATTGTCAAGATGAGCTAGTTGGAAATTGGAACATGTGGGTGGCCACCAATATCCAATTGGATCAAGAGGTTTTCATTGGTTTCCAACAAAAGGGTTCATTTGTAGTCTAAGAACATGCATATTCAATCCTTTAGAAGGAGAAGGTCTCACTCAAAGAGCATGGTTGTCACAACTAACACTCAACTCAATAGGCACAGATTTCCTTAGTTTTCATGCCAAACATTATCGACTAGATCACAACTCATATTAATGAACTCAAGAAATATTATACCATCATAATCAATACTATAATCCTACTTAAGTGCACATCAAATATTATATTAGATACTATTCATTCATTGGCATAATTCAAGAATAACAATAAACCACATCGTTGCCATACATAAAGAAGAAGACACATTTTTTTAATGGGGCCATTATTCCATTAATAGTCAACATGAACCAGTATATTTCCCAGAGTGCCTTAGTGCCACAACCACTCAAAGTACATTCCAGAGAATGGATTACTACTTTAACCTTGAACTTATTACAAAGCTTGACAACCATTTATTCTCTGACTTCCAACAACCCTTTTAGGGTTCATCCATTACAATATATATCATTGTACCTAAGGGAAGAAAGGTACATTCAAAACTATGTAGAGATACTATCCTTTTTCCAATCTCGGTTTGATGGAATCACTATTATCTTCTTCTGCTTCGGCCACATGTCTTTCTCTTTCTACCACTTCATTCTTCATCCCTTACAATCTTGCCCACTACTTCGGTCCATGTCTTCCTTCCACACCGAGGATCCTTAATGATCCTGACAATGTCTACGTCACATGGAACAACTCTTCATCTGCTCTACTTGCTTATTTGCACCACGTTGTCCTTCCTGCTACTTCAACATGGCTTTTTCCAAAATTCGAAATGAGGATCCCAACAAAACATTATGCTTGCGAACCTTTGATTTGTTTAAAAAGTAGGAACATCCTTTTTTTTGCATTAGCTAAATCAATAATTTATTGCAATCTCATTGGTATGTTTTCATTTTTCATTGTATATAACTAATTAGATCACTTACGAGTTTATTTGAGCAATTGAGTGGTTTTCCTAAGTTCAATTTATAATCTTTTAATTTTCTTTAGACTTAGAAAAACGTGTCACAAGGTTCATGAGATCATTTAATATAATACCTTAAGTTGACCTTATGGTTCTAAGGAAAGGCCTCATGGGAATTGGACCTTGCCTATTAGCGAACAACTCCTCCCTCGTCACTAATGGATCCAATCCATTTGAGCTTTAAAATTGAAGGACATGGAGGTCAAATTTGATGCACTTGTGTGCATATGGGTTATGAGGTCATTTTCTCTAGGTGCAACCAACCCAAATGTCATGTGTATGTGTGACACACACTTTTCTTTTAAAACGTACCTTGATTTTTTTCTACCTGCTAAAAAAAATCACAAGGTGGTCCAAGCACTAGGCTTAGATTGAATATTACCTTAGTTCAAAGTTCTTAAGGTTATACCCATGGTTTCCCATGCCTGCTATGACATGGACTTAGAAGCCCTGCTATGACATGGACTTCTTGACTACAATTAGTCTAAAGGGGTTGGGTTTCCCTCACACATTGACCCTTCATGAACACAACTGACCTTTCATGACTTGATTGCAACTCTAGATTGAATGAATAAGCACTTCTTTCTACACACATTTCCAATGAAAAGAACTAATTGTGATTATAGTAATCCAATGAAACTCTATTTCACTTGAACCTAAACATACTAAAATGAAAAAAAATTAAGGAAGTACTCCCCTTTAAAAAATGGTTATGATAATCCAACAAAACTATATTAAAGAACCAACCAAACTAACCCTAGAATATGAACCATGATTTGTTGTGTATATAATGTTGTTTTCTTACATCACACATATGGGATTTCATTTCATGGCAATTTGTTTGAGATTGAATTAAATTAAATTTGTTGGAATCTTATAGATTGAGATTAAATTAAATTTGTTTAAGTTTGAGTAAGTAGCAATGCTTTGGTTTTCATTTCATGAATTGGAGTACCTGTAGGCAAAGACTAGCCATTAGCAGAATTGAAACTGCCGTTTTAGTCTTGTTCTTATGATTTTAGGCCAATTTTTCCAAGTTCGCCCCTCGTGATTCTAGACCATCCTTAAAAAATCATCTTGAATTTTCTATCTATTGCTTAGCCTGTGATTTGGTTTTCAACTGTATTCGGCAGAGGCAGCCCAAACTGAGCCCCCTATGGCCTTGAGCTCAATCAGCTCTATAAGCACTTCTCGCCAATTGCAAACTGCACGTTTTTTACTTTTTATTTTTAACTGTAAACTGTTACAATTACAAAATTAAGACACACTTAACAGTTTGAGTGTAGTGCAGGGATGGACATTTACAAGATGTTATAAAATCAAAACTATTTTATTATATTTTATATTAAACTATCTGTTTAAATCAAATTGCTTTTCCGTATTAAGTGTAGATTTATTAAGTTCCTTCATATTTAAGTTGAATTTTTTAATACATCTCGATAATTAATAAACGCTCGCTAAAGTTGAAACTATGCTGATTTCCATTTGCATAATACTATCCCAGTAGCATCGATAATGGAGGACGGTGAAGATTAAAAGAATAAACTATACGGATTTCCTTATTACATAATACTATTACATCATTAGTGGTGGAAGTAGATATGGATCGCCATCTGTCAATCTATAGCATTAACAGTAGTATTGAACGATGAAGATTAAAAGAAGAAACTTCGTTGAATTCCATATTACATAATTTTATCATATCAGCATTATTAGTGGAGGGTGAAAGTAGATAGGATCACCATCTCTATGAAGTAGATAGGGATTTACATCAACATCATTAGTGGTGGAAGTAGATAAGGATCACTATCAACGGTAGAGATTAAAATAA
>SNQJ01S0001835.1:9399-39544 GCA_010110895.2 Picea sitchensis
CCATTACAATTTCAATATTGACAAGAATCAACAATGCTCATATGTAACAGACAAACCCATGTGGATAATCACAACGACAAGGTGTCTAATATTCTTTAGCAAGCTTTCATTAAGTGACACAAAAAATAATGCATGCACCAACACAGTGGTAAGATACTTATCTAGGTGTGAGCTATATGATGGATTTAATGTTATGGAAGGGTACACCCTAACAAGGCATATATAAGAGTCAACCATAATAGAGGGGATTTTAGTCTTTAGATGTCAAAGACAAGTATTATGCAATGAACCAATGACCATTGAGCAAAAAAACATTGGAATTGAGGACATTGATGGGTTACTGAAAATTTGTCCCTCCTTTTGTCATTTTATGATATTTTTAAATCTTCATAAATGACCAGTGATTTTAAAAATTTATATTTTATTTGAAGGATGCTTTTTGAATTAACCTTTTATGACGGGTTTGAATCAATTTAATTTTGATCACTAAATGGGAAAATAATTGTGCACTCATTACAAAACCAATTAATATTGAAGATTCCAAAATGCACCATCAATGGGTATGCAAATTGACATGTGTGGGTTTTGTCTCATTAGATTAAGTGACTAAATCATGAGGGTTCTCAATTATTTCCTCAAAATTGAGATGTTGAATCTTTTTGGGCCCTCCTTAAACTTGATAACTTGATACATTGAACATTATGTGAATATTTGGGTTGCAATATTTTCAACAATATTAAATATATTATTCATGTAGAAACCAAAACTTGGATATTAAAAAAAATCAAAATGCAAATAACAAATTTTTAAATATGTGTTTTTTTTTTTTTTTTTTTTAATTTATTTGCATTGTTAAATTAAGAGAGTAAGTTTCTCATTAAGAATTTAATTATATACTTTGTGACTTTAACATTAAATGTCTCGATATGTTATTTCCTTTTAATTTATGATAATCAATATGTATTATTCGTGGAAAAGAAAACAAACTATTTCATGGTTGTTGCACATTTTGTAATGTTTGAGTAAAATAAACAAACTATCGATCAATTCACAAACAATATTTGCATTAACAATGAAATTCGAGAAAAACCTCCATCTAACACTTATGTAACACTTTTTTAGTTAACTTATGGTTGAAAAATCCAAAATTAAAACCTTTTAATGCCTGTCCCAATACCATCTCTTAAATTTTGAAGAAATTATTTGAATACTTTTGTGAAGTTTTTTTTTTTTGTAAGTGAGTTGAGATTCTATATTACTGAGAAAAATATGTTACAAAAAGGAAAAGAGGGGTATCCCCTGATCTACCAAAAATGAAACTAGATCAGGGATCTCGAAGTTGCGTTGTCTACATAAGCGAGGGGACGGCTAGGTCGCCACTCAGGGAAACTGATCCAATCTTTGAAAACTCGTTTGAAAAAACTATACCATAAGATATACATAAAAACCAAGAACGTATAACAAGGGTTTCTCATGCATTGATAAAAAAAATGACCATGGGTTGAGGCTACGCTAGTCCAAGAGGATTGGATGGCTTTCATCTCCTTCCTTTCTTGCCTCGTTCTCCCTTTTATTCTCCACCATGCGCATATTTTTGATGTAGGTTGGTGTTCTGCATCGGTCTGTTGGAGTGATGTCCATGTGGTGGACATAATGAAGGTAGAGGTGGAATTGTCCAACCATTCCTCTGGTCCTCTACTATTCTTCTTGCGTTGGCCTCTAGGTTGTTGAGGCAGCTCAGAATTTATGTTAGCTCCTTCTTGTGGCCATGGTTTTCCACCCTGCTGGTCTCTTTCTTGTCATCTCTCAGCTTACTTATCAACATTTTTGTGCACCAAGCTTCCTCCACCATTTTTTTGTAGAGGGTTGTCCTGGGCTATGTGGCCCCTGGGTCCCTTATCCCATCTGCTTCTTGGATGAGTTCCAACCAAGATTTTCCCTGGCGCTTGGTGTTGACTTCTCACTCCCACCTATCGATGACCGCTTTTCCCTTTGTATTGACCTACCCAAGAAAGGTGCCTTTGGCCTCTCTGGCCGCTTGATCCATCCTAGTGATATTCTGGGTGTTTGTTGGAAGTTTCTCCCCCTAGGGGCCCCTCTTAATTTGGGTATTATTCATTCTTACCATATTTGTTTGAGTGCAGTGTCTTTTGTCTTGACTTCATCCTCCGCTTTTATTTGCCCCTTCATGGTATTTGTAATTATTTCTCGTTGGTATGTAGCTATCCATGATGCTTCTTATTTTAAGCGGTTTCCCTAGATGCAATCTTATCCTGCTAATCATGGGTCTCCCGTAAAGGCATACCTTTTGGTCCTTTTTCACTGTTTCAGAGTGTGTGTGTTTGGGAACCCTACCGCCATCCCTGTGCCAATCCTTTTCCTTGCACGTTGTATGCCAATAATTTCCTCCCACCGTATCTATGTGTGGATGAGGTGTACCCATTCCTTCCCACGGGCTATCCTTTTGATATTTGTCCTTTGTCGTCTATGGATTAACCTTTCTTCTCTCCCACAAACAACCGCTGTACTTCATTCTATTGACAGGGTCGTGGTGTCATACCTGCTCTTGTAGTGTGACTGTGACCTGCATTGTAACTCGTGTTTAAATGGTGGCCTATCGGATTCTACCTGGATTCTAATTTCCCTTCAATTAATTTTGTGCCTTCAGCCTCGATGTGGTCATCTGTACTTTGGCTGTCGCCATAATCCTTTGCCTCTAGTTGGGTACAGTCTATCTGAAACTGGCCATTGAGGATGTTACTCCATGTGGAATCAAGTTTTGATCCTTCCTTGTCGACCCCTTCGTTAGAGATTCTATTCGCTAGTCCATTTGCTGACCTTCAGACCCAGCGCAACTCCACTATGATCCCCGTTTGCAAATGCTCCTAAATTTTTTGCAGGGAGAAAGCCAAGCGCCAGTGCCTATAGATTTTTCCCACTCTGGTGTCGTTTTGGATTTTCCTTACTACGTTGATGACCAGCATGGAATCTCCTTTCACTATGACGTTGGTCATCCCTTCTCGGTGTAGTATCTCAAGGCTGGTCTCCAGGGCTCCAAATTCCACAGTGCTGTTGGTTGAATTCCCAAGACTCCTAGTGTATAGCTAGATAATTTTTCCTTAACTGTCCCTGATTACTCCCCCTGTACCTATCTATCCTGGGTTACATTTCCAAGCCCCATCAAAACTTAGCTTGAGGGATCCCTCTAGTGGTGGTTTCCAATTTCGCTCACCTACTTGTAGCTGCGACAGTCGTCTTACCTAATTGCGGTTGCGTCCTTATTTTAGTTGAAAAGCCTCTAGAATTATGAGATCTCAGTCTGTGAGTTGCACTCCTCCTACTTGGGAGTTGTGGCTCTGTATCATTTCTCTTTTCATGGATATTATTGTTTCCTTGATCTTTCCTTCCATCCATATTTGGTTCCTGAAGATGCGTCGATTTCGTTCCTTCCATATTTCCCAAATGATCATGTCGGGAATGAGGGTCCACCATAGATTAACCTCTTTGTTTTCACTGTATTTTTCCTTCCATTTGTTTATAGTTGCAGAAATAATACCTCTGATCATATTATACTATCGAAAGATGCATGCCGCCCAGTCCCAGACTTCTGTTGTGTAGGGACATTCATCCAAGATATGGTTCATTGTTTCCTCCTTTTCTTCACATAGGTCACATATTGAATGGCCTATGAAACCTCTATTCTTTAGGTTTTCCCAAATTAGGATTCGGTTGTGTAGTATTAGCCACTGGAATATTTTTATTTTTGGCTAATGGGGGTTGTTCGAGAGCTTGTCCCATTGGTGCGTCGATTCTTCTTGGTCTTGGTCCGCTATATAGTGGCGTACTTATTTAAGATTGAATTTCGTGTCGGCTTTGTGCCCCCATCTCAGCTGGTCATTTCCGTCTGTGACTGCAATTTTTCATCTCTCCAATTCCTCCTCCACCTATTTTACTATTTTTGTGGTCTCGTCTCTAGTCTGTGGGGTGAGAGTGTTCTAGATTCTCCATTTATTGCGATCATTTTCTTGTTTCCATTAATGGGAGACTCGGGTTTTTCCTTGTGCCATCGTCTCATGTTGTAGTTCCTCTCGGCCCAGTTTTTCCATTCTAGGTTCCTGTTGTCAGGCATCCTCCCAAGGTCAGGTGGTTCTTCCATTCTTTATTTTCCAAAAACTGTGTGTTTCGATCCAGGTCTTTTTGCACCAGGCTAGGTTCCAGATGGTGGAACCTTCCTTGGTGCCTCTAAAGTAGATTTTTTTCTGGTCGCAAATGTCCAGGGCATACTTTTCCTTCCACAGGTTGACCCATGGCATGGTATTTTCTTTGACCTAGTGCCACCAGAGTTTCGCCCCATAGGCGTCATTGGTCACTTGTGGGTCATGTAACCCCAAGCCTCCTTTGCTTTTTGGTTTACAAACCTTCTTCCAAGCCACTAGTGCCCATTTTTTCCTTGTTTTCTCTCCTCGCCACAGGAATTCCCTTTGTATGGTTCTTATTTTTTGTAGAATCCCCTTTAGGGTTGGGAAAAATGACATCATAAAGGTTGGGATAGCTTGCAAAACCGACTTGGTTAGGATAAGTCTTTCGGCTAGGTTAAGAGATCTGTACGTCCAATTTTTTACCCGATCTTGTTGCTTGTGGACTATTCCTTCCTAAGTTGACAACTTGTAAGATTTGTCTATCAGGCGAATGCCCAAGTACTTGGTTGGCAGGGATTTGCGTTCAAAGCCCAATATGTTAGCCAAATTCCTTTGGAAAGCAAGGTTGGTATTAAAAAAGAAGATCATAGATTTGCACTGGTTTATCTCTGCCCCCGAGGCTTCCCCAAAATATTCTAAGATTCATTTGTAGGCTTTCACTTCCTTGACCGTGGGCATGCCATGAATTAATGTATCATCCATGAACTGTTGGTGTGTAGAAGTCGGACAATTCCCATAGGGTTTGATACCTTTTATTTCCCCTATTGTGGTTGCGCTTCTTATTCTTCAACTGAGACCTTCCATCATTAGGATGAATAGAAAGGGGGATAGTGGGTCTCCCTATCTGATGCCTCTCGTGGGCCAATAAGGTTTGGTAGGGGCTCCATTTACTAGTAGAGAGAAGCTTGTTGTGGTTACTAGGTTGACTATCCAGCTGATCCAGTGTTGGGTGAAGCCGAAGGCTTCCAGGGTCTTGACCATATAGTGCCAGTTGATTTTGTCATAAGAATTTTCTAGGTCCAGTTGTATTATCATTCCCCCTCTTTTCTGAAGCTTCAAGGTGTGGATAAGTTCGTGGGAATGGATAATATTGTCCATTATTTTCCTTCCATCCATGAAACCTGCCTTTTCTTGTGAGACCGATGTGGGTAGGAGTGGTTTCAATCTATTTGCTATAACCTTGAAAATTATATTATACACCACATTGCACAGTGTGATGCAGGAGCATCGTACGCAACCAACCAAGCAAGCACAAAGGTGGAGGACAGCTGGAAAAGAACCAGCGCACATTTTGAAATGTTTTGAAAAATTAATGAGAAGATATTAATGTAATATCTAGGGAAAGCGTACTTACATTTATATCTAGATGTTGTAAACAGATCTTGAGTGTTTCTCTCATCTGTCGAATGTAGAGGCATTTACGCATAATGAATGCAAGTAGGTAGATTTAATTTAATAGATTAGACAGTTTAGAAGCATAGGAGGGAAAACGGATATAGACACCCTCACCCTTGTATCATGGTAATTTTTTTTATGATCATTCAGAATTCATAAGCTGTAGAGCTGTAACAGAGAGTTGTAGAGAATAAACCATGTACAAGAGCACTTGAGTTAATATATGAAGCTTTGACTCAACTTTCATGGTGTTATGATGCTTACTGTTTACATTTGTTGAATGGTATGTTTACAGTTGATTTGTTCCGCTGTTATGAATTTGTTTCAATGTTATGTTATGTGTATGATTTCATGTTGAGTGTATGAAGTATGAGAGAGGAGAAGAATGAGTTTCAATTGTTTCTCTTCCTAAGAATTCCTGCAAGGAGTGCAGTGAACGTCTGCAAGGTGTGCGTTGACGAGGGTCTGAGTTTTATCTCATAAAGTTCAGGAGAGATATCGTTGTTCTCATACCAGCAGAAGTGCAGGTGTAGACCAGAGCCATGCAAGGTGTGCGCAGGCTGGTTGAAAATTTAGAACTTATCAACTAAGGGGAATGTTGAAGGACCACTGTTGCAAGGAGTGCATAGGGTCGAAGACTCAAATAACCAGAGGTTATTTGAAAGTTGTCACAAGGAGTGCGAGTAGGGATCTCTTTTGGGAAGCTTGAGTTACAAGTGAAAGATCAGGAAGGATAACACCTTTGAAGTGTTCAAAGGGAGACAGAGATCAAAATCATCTCATAGAAGTCAAGTTCAGGAGCGAGAACACCGAGTTGTTTGAGCATAATTCATCGAGGAGTGCATATGGTGGTCAGAATTCTCCATGGAGAACTTGACAAATTGCGAGGACCGTAAGATCTAGAGGAGTTGTAAGGTGGTTAGGAGTTGGATGAACCCACCACCCTAATATCAAGAATCAATGTGGATTGTTGATCATGGTCAATTTGAGCCGTCAGATCATTTTGGGAATTCGAGATTCATAATTTTGGAGTGCAGGCCAAAATCCTTGGTCACTCTAATTCCCGAATCGCGAAAGGGATTATCAGGTGTGGAATTTCGGCATTTTGGCATTTCGGGGTTCATTATTCCAGCAATTCCGATGACAAGGAGTCGGGGTACTTTGCATTGAAAACCCTGAAGTCGCGAAACGTGAGATGTCCTTGGAGTGGAATTTCGACATTTCGGCATTTCGGGGTTCGGGAAGTAGAGGAGGCTGTGATTTTTGGAATCGAGAGTTTCAAACTCCTGGTATGCGGAATCTCGAAAAGGTCGTTATTTAGGAATTCAGGAATTGGTGCAACAAGTGATTTGGGGTCGAGAGTTTCAAACTCCCGGTACACAGAATCCCGAAGTGGGAAAGGAAAAAATCCTGAAAAGTTGAGGGACAATAGTCGTTGGGCACCAATCGAGTTTTTGGGGTTTCAGGACTCAAGAGGTAGGGTTGCATGGTCAACACAACTCCCGAAATCATGAAGGGTGAAACACCAAAAGGTGGGTCCCAAGTATCAGTCAGAGGATACATGTGGCAGAAGGAAAAAAGAGTGGTCAAGCTTCGGCGAAAATCCTGAAAGGCCATTGATATAGCCAAAGGATAAATTTTGGAGTTCGGGGAATCATAAGGGAAGAGGAATGACTGTTGGTTTTTCTCTCAAAGTCCCGAAAGCTGAAACTAGTGAGTAATAGGTGGCATGTGCTCTTCGCATTGGAGGAGTCAACCTTCACTGACGTTTTCGCATTTCGGCGATTGTAAAAGTTGTGACATTGCGTCGAGAACCTCCAACTCCCGAAACCCAAAATATTTTGGGGCTTAAACAAAAGGGGTTTAATTAACCCTTGGCATGGGTTTAGTGAATATTCTGCATGGATCTCGGCTTGAGGGCAGGGGGTTTTGGCTTCATTTTCTTTGGGGATAAGTGTAATCATTGTAGCATTTAATGCTTTCAAAATGGAGGCTAGCCTTCTAGAGTCTTCTAATACCCTATAAACGTCATGATTGATGACTTCTCGATAGACTTTGAAGAACTCCACTGTGAAACCATCTAGGCCTGGGGATTTTCCATTGGGCATTTCTTGGAGTGCTTGGTCTATTTCCTCCTCTGCAATGGGATTGTTCAAGTTGTTATTTTTTTCTTCTGTTACCAGGTGAGAGATATGCTATATTACCTTTTGTAAGGCCTCTTCTCTATATTGGTTAGGTTCTTGGGGTATCCTATGGAAGTGGTTTACCAGATTTGTTTCGATGTCCTTATGTGACTCTCTTTCTATGCCATCATGGTCCCTAATCTTCAGGATTTTTTTATGGGCTCTTCTGGCCATGGTTGTTCTATGAAAAAACTTGGTGTTATGTTCTCCTTCCTTTAGCCATCTGATCCAGGACTTTTGTCACCAAAGAGTTTCTTCTTGCTGGCACCACTCATCCCATTCCTGGGTCATCTGGATCTCCTCCTTTTTTCGCTCCTCATTGTAGCCCTATGAAATATAGGTTTCCTAGAGCTTTTTCATTTTTTCTTCAATGTTTTTATTCTCTTGGTTTATATTCCCAAAAATGTCCTTGTTCCACTCCTTGAGCCTATATTTGATATGTTTTAGTTTCTTATAGAGTTTGAACATTCTTGTCCCTTGCTCTGGTTTCTCCTCATGCCACCACTGTTTGATTCTTTCCTTGAAAGTCGGGTGTTCAATCATGAATTTCTCAAATCTGAAAGGTCAGTTCTTTGGTGTGGCTTGGAAGCGTGCTTGCAATTGCACTGGCCAGTGATAAAATTCCCCCCATGGAAGGATGTTGCAGTCTAAGGTTAGCCCCTGCATAATTATTGACTCTAACACTTGGAATCTGTCGAGTCTTGTTGCTACCTGATACTAGCTCATTCACTTATTGTTCCATGTGAACTGGCCATTATTGGTTTTCATATCTACCATCTCTATTGTGTCTATGAATTTTGAGAACTCCTCCGCATCTCTATCTAATATTCTTGTACCTTCTTTTTTCTCGGCAAGTGACATGATGATGTTGAAATCCCCGGCTAGGATCCAATGGAGGATGTTGGCTCGGTTTTTAAGATCTTCTAGGTCTCTTAGCATTCCTCTCATATCCTCTAACACCTGGGGTCCATACACATTAGTGCATAAAATCACCTCTATGTTCCCAATAAGTTTCATGCAGACCGTAAGGGTATGGCTTGTCGATTTGACTGCTATTAGGTTTAGTAATTGTGGGTTCCACAGGGTGAGGATACCTCCTTCCATTTTGTGGCCTCCAATAGCCACCATATTGTACTTGCGCCATTATTGTTGACTGATTGTTTCCATTCTGTTTGTATTACACTTGGTCTCTTGAATAAAACAAAGATCTGATTGTTCATGTTTTAGTCTATTCCTAAGGATTCGTTGCTTTCTTGGGCTATTAAAACCTCTTATATTCCAAGTTATAACCTTCATTTAAACATGCGGGGGAGATTTGGGGAAGATTTTTTTGATCTTACCCGAGTTTATTAGTAGTGCTCCAAGCTCCTGCAGGGCTACACTATTTGATTTCCTGCCTTTTTCCCTCTGCGTCTTCTTGGGTGAGAGTTGTGGTTATCCCTCACCGGATTTGACTCCTAGGTGTCCAATCTCCCTGTGTGTATGCTTTAGGCCTCTAGCTTTGGCTTCCTCCCTTAGGAGAAACAAGTACTAGATGCAGTCAAGTTTCTCTGTTGGTACATTGTCTACTCCCTGTATTTTCCATTGCTCTAGTATGTTCATGAGATATATCCCTTCCCTTTACACAAGGTCTCTGATTTCTGGATCTTCTGTGCCTACTTGGATTAGTGTCATTTCCGCCTCTCCATTTGCTTCTTGCATGGGGGTGTTGTCATCTCTGATTTCTCCTTCCATTGAAGTTGCGTAGCTTCCCTATTCCTTCTTATTATTTGGTCGGTTGGTGGGCTCGTTTGGTGTTTGTTCTCTGACTTCCTCATATTTTTCCCTATCCTTATTGGATTCTCCCGCTTGATTGGTTTTATCCCATCCTGCCAGGTTATTTCCTTCTTGGGATTTGCTGTTCTTTTTGTTGGCTCTGCTTTTAGGGTTTGGTTTAACAAACACATTCTCATCTTGTTGTGGTTTGGGGTTTTCTATTTCTTATTTTTTATTAAGAGGGAATTCCCTGATCAAGTTACCATGTTCATGGCACCTTATACATCAGAAGGGGATATGTTCATAATTGATGTTTTGGATCCATTCCTCATCCCTAAATTTGAGGCTTATGTCTTTTGGGAGTGCTCCAGACACATCCATCTCTATACATATTCTTGTGTAAGATGTGTATCTCCCTTTCATGGTGGCTTCTGTGGTATTTATATATTTCCCTAGTTTATTCCCTATTTCTTCAAAAGTAGAGGGTAACCAGTAGTCTAAAGGTAGGGAATAGAGTCTCAACCAAACTGGTACCTTTTTGAAGGTCCCTTTTTCTGGGGAGAAATTCTCCTTCCATGGCTGCATGTACAGTCTTGTTGATACATGGAAGTATGGACCTCCTTCAAATACTCTATCTTTGTCTTCCAGGTTTATGAAGATTGCTATGAAGAAACCTTTCGAGCCCAGATGGAGCTCCACTTCCCCATTCGACGTCTAGTGATATTTGATCCAATTGTGCATCGTTCTTTCGATGGGCCACAAGCCCATAAATTTGAAGATTAGCGAATGTGCATTCATCTGATCCCTGTAGAGTTGCGTCTGCGGATCCTCCAGTATCATCTTGGGTATCAGTGTTGATTTGGGTTTGCATGGGTTGCACCCTTCTATCCGGTTGGTCTTTGTTGTGTCTTGCGTCTCGTTCTGGGTTTCTCTGGCTTCCTCTTCCATGAATTTACTTTTTCCCTGGTTCCTTTCCAGACCTTTCCCTAGGTTGGATCCCAAGGTGCCTGTCATTGCTGCCTTAAAAAATATGCCCCTTGGCCCTTTCTCTTTGTCTAACACTACCTGTTTCTATGAGGGGGTACCCTTACCCCCCGCCCCCCCCCTCTAGTGCTCATGTTGTCCTATGCTATGGCCACGACTGTCAAAAACCCTAACTTGCGGTTTCTCCGAAAAATTCGATGTCGATCTTCGTCAATTCGATTACCTTTTTGTGAACTTATCAAACCTATGTCCCTACAAAACATTGCAGTGACGTTTTCACACGCCCTCATCAAAATAGGAATTCATCAATATACTATAAATATTCCCTATCCCATAGATGGAAACATTAACTTTTAGGTGCAAGAAAATATGAAAGATAGATACTTTCCTATCGTGTCAATAGACCGTTGGAGATACTTTCTTACTTTACTTTCCATTCCATCATAAAATTTCATATAGGAAATATGTATTATTGCCAATCACACGACAGAAAAAAAACTACAAACAATTGTAGTACTGTAGGTAGATGCCACTCTCTCGGTTATGTCATTCAATTTACATCCTTTGACAAATTCAAGAATAATACATATTTACTTTTAATTTCCAAAATCTGTTTCAGATCCAATACAATTATATTTAATAAGTTGATCTACTTCCAAAATATAACGAAACCTTTATAAACTTTTAAACAAACTTGTTAAGATTGAAATCTGGTCACAATTTCAACTCGGGAAAGTTCATTCTCAACATTTAAGAGTCGAAAGAAGGCATATGATATATCATTACAAATATCTTGAGAAAAACTACTTCATCATCACTGGGCCTAATTTTCTCTATAGGTATGATTCAAGATAGAATCTAAGCAATGAAGTTACAACTATGACATTTCACTCCCTAGGAGACATGCAATTAATACCCTTTGTAGACTAGGCATTCATACCAAAAATTGGGAAAATGAGGACACATTGGAAATATTATGCTAATCAACTTTTGTATTTTCTAAAATTTAATAGAATTAATTTTATAATATATACAAGAGATGGTTTGCATTAAGCCTATCTAGTGACTAGTGAAACAATGTTGATTTTTTTGCAAACTATGCTTCCATCTCCTTAAATCTAAACTGATCAGATTGGAAATATACTTTGTTAATATGGGAGGGTTTAAAAAATCCAACTAATCTTGGTATGGCCTCCCTAAAGGACAAAACAATGGGTTCTTGAAACAAGACAAACAAGGCCAAATTCAATCCAACTATAAGTGGACAAGATCCTATTTGTCATTATGTTCTTAATGGTTTTCATGAATTATATGAAACATTATACCAAGCATTATAGGTTTCAACCATTGGATTTTATGAAAAGTGAATAGAAATTATTTTATAATTTAAGAAAGACATGGGATAATAGAGCCTAATTAGTGACTATTGGAAGGGCGAACTTTGATTTTTTCGCAAAATATGTTTGTATCTCACAAAGTACTTCCTAATCATTATGTAAATATAATTTTATGATATGGTATGGTTTAAAATATAAAAATCAAGTATGGATGGTCTCCCCAAAGGCCAAAAGATTGGGTGCCCAAATAATCCAAACAAGGTTAGACTGATCCAATTACGTGTTGAGAATATTTTGTTGGGAACTGTAGCATTAATTTATGCCACAAGTAATACTCAATATAATACAAAGAACTACAAGGTTAATTCATTGGATTTTTGGAAAAGTGAATATAATTTATTTTATAGTCTATGCATGATATGATTCACATGGACCCCAACTAATGACCAATTAATGACCAATCAAAGGGGCCAACATTGAAATTTCCACAAAATGTTCTTTCATATTATGAAATATGATATGATCAACCTAGAAATATACTTTTTGATATGTGAGAGTTCCAAAACTAAAAAATAATCCAAGGATAGCCTCCCTAAAGGTCATCATATTAGATGCTCAAAATGAATCATATAAGGTTAAACTAAATCCAATTACATGGAGACAAGATCTTGTTGGGAACTATAGTCATAATGACTATCATGAATGATATGAATTCTTATACCGAGCACTATAGGGTTTAACCATTTCATTTTCTGAAAAGTGAATGAATTTTTGTTTATAACCTATGCAAGACACAGCTCACAGCTCATGTAGGCCCCAACATTAGGAGAAACTTTATGTTTAAAATAGGCCCCGTAAGGAAAATAATAAAATAAGAGTGATGCATTTTCAAAGAAAAAGTAAGAAAACTATTTTTTAAAACATATTTTCAACTTATCTCCTTAGATGTTTACTCAAATTTCAATTGCATACACTCATTAGATGCATAATTAAATTTTTCATCGAATGAGTACCAACTCTACATACTTTTGATAGACCAATAGTGAGATAAACTAAAAAATACATTTAAAAAATGTGTTTATTTTCAAGAAACACGTTTTTTCATGTATTTCTAGCTTATGTCACCATGGGTCTATCAAAAGTGTTCATATTTGGTACTCATTTGATGTGGAATTTAATTTTTCATCCAATAAGTGCCTAAATTTGAAATTTGAGTAAACCTATAAGAATTTAAGACAAAAATACAATTAAAAAAAATAGGTTTCCTCTTTCCATCAAAAAATATTTACCTTTATGGTTGACACCATCATCGTGAAACTTTTTTTTTTAAGTTGATTTTGATAGTACATTTTTTTATTTTGAGGACCATCTTTTACTTTAAAATTCCCCTAATGTCAGTGACTAGTGAAAGAGGCCAATGTTGAAATTTTTGCAAACTATGCTTGCATCTCATGAAATTTGACTTGATCAACCTAGAGATATACTTTGTTGATATGGGATGGTTTTATAGATCAAAAATAAGATCAAGATATCCTCCACTAAGGTTAAAAATTGGGTTCCTAAATCATTCCAAATAAGGAAGGATTGAATTCAATTGTGTGTTGACAAGATCATGTTGGGAACTATAGCCTTAATGGATTCCATGAACATGTGAGAGTTATAGTAGGTTATCCAGAAATATTCCCTCTTATTATGAACCATGATGTAATTTTAAAACTCTAGAGGAGATCCTGTTAGTTTTGATAATAATTTTCTTACTTAGAAAGGTCAACCACATGAAAGTGAAAGCTCATAAATCCCATCCACCCTCACACCATTCTCAATTGT
The DNA here is from genome assembly GCA_010110895.2 of Picea sitchensis. Classification (NCBI taxonomy): domain Eukaryota; kingdom Viridiplantae; phylum Streptophyta; class Pinopsida; order Pinales; family Pinaceae; genus Picea; species Picea sitchensis. The sequence goes on from SNQJ01S0001835.1 coordinate 23,080, forward strand.
TGATACTCATTCTATATATTGAAAAGGAAATGCAATTAACATAATATTATGTAACATAAAAAATGACATAAAACGTAGCAAAACATAAATCATAATAAAAAATAATAAGGAATATAAATCATATTAAAAAAGCATAATCACATCCCACATTTCAACAATTTAATATCATTAATATTATTTATATTAATCTAAATCATCAAAACCATAATCACTAAAAGGATTACCCATAACAAGATCATCATCAATTCTTCAACTTCTTCATTTGAGACATCTACCTACTCTTGATTTACATCATCTTCAACTTCATCAACTTATTTGTCTAACACATTTACCCTCTCCTTTGCATAATATTCTTGATCTTATTTAATACCATCCTCTTACAATACTATATATTTTGAGTCATTCCTCTTGCGTCATATTTAAGAACACATGGCTAGTTTGATTTACCTATAAATTGTGAATAAAATACCTACTCATACTTACTTGAAAGGACATTAATCTCTATAACTAGCTCTACTAACCTTGTATTAATCGTGGTAAATGCATTAGCATGCTTAATGCTAATTATATCGAGATCCCATTCATTCATCCATTACCTATACCAACTAAACTTACCTACTCATACTTACTTGAAAGGACATTAATCTCTATAACTAGCTCTACTAACCTTGTATTAATCGTGGTAAATGCATTAGCATGCTTACTAATAATTGTATCGAGATCCCATTCATTCATCCATTACCTATACCAACTAAACTTAAAGAAAACTTCTTTGAAGGATTTGAAGTCTAACGAAGTTATATATTCCAAAAATCCAAGGTATCCATTTTTTAATACTTCTAAACATTTGTCACTTGTAAAGGAAAAAATAGTAACTTAGAAAATGGCAGTTTTCCAACAATCACAAGTTTTCTTCTTATAATCTAACTATTTGATGTGAAAATTTCAACCACTTTTTAGCCACTACACCACATATCCTTGTGGTTTTTCACATGCGATATTATTGAAATGTTAAAAAGAGATTTTCAATTGACAAACATATGTATACCGAGTTAATATTTTGATGAGAAAAACACAACACACACAATATTGGAAAAAGCCTAATTTTTTTGGGGGCAATGCTTATGTATCTATCCTTTGAAACATAAACTCAATCAATTTTCCTGTGTAAGATTGGTATATATTGAGAATAATGGTATCTTATTTAGAATATTATTTTGATGGTTGTACTTTTATTGAGAATAATATTTTGAGGGTTGTACCTAAGGTAATTCCTAGAATCTTTAGCCAGGATAAGATTCGATCAACAACAAACATCAAATTTATTACAAAAATATACTCATTAAAAACTCAATATTTTGTCACTTGTGGGAATTGATCATGGGTGGGGAGGATAGCTATCACTCCTCCCAACCACTCAAGTTAAATTATTGATAAAGATATTCTCTATGGTTGAAATAAACTAGTGGAAAATTTAATTTCTCAAATGAAACCTTTTATACCAATTCTTCCATTCTCTATAAATAACGATGGTATATTGTTTAATTATTTGTAACAAGAATAATGAATCAAATTTCACATTACATTTAATTTTCTTCTTGAATTTCATTATAAATTACTTTAACGATTTTATCTCTATTACTCATTACATCTTAAGATTCTCCATAATGGTTCTATAATAGTATTCCTGATATGAATTGAATCAAACAAATGAAATACTTATAAGTGTTCTTAGTATTGAAACCTATTGAATCAAATGGAGTAAATCAAATGGAGTAGATTTTGATTTTTCATGGAATCCCACTAATGGATTGATTACCTTTATAAAACAAAATAAAACGGTAATAATTGTTATATATGATAAAAGGAATTCCATATAAATAAAAACTATATAATGTTACATAAGATATCCATACCCCTAATTTCTTGCCTTATTCATTCTTATTATTTCCCTATTTCCATAGTAAATGTGTCATTCTTTGTTCTTTTATTCTAGTTTCTTCATTCTTATTAAAAATATATTTTTTGGTGATTTATTAGTTATGATTCTTAGAAAATAATTTCTCATACTCATCACACACCTCTTTTCCTAAACATACTGAACATTGAAATATAATTATCGGACAACAAATTGAACATGCAAATTTACCCTTCTTTTCTATAAGATACTTCTTTTCTACAAGATATTGAATAGTGTCAAAGATACTTCTTTTCTACAAGATATTGAATAGTGTCAATACTAGTATACCAACCAATTAGTTTTTGAAAATGAATAATCATTCAATTAATTGTATACTATTAAAGTAGCACAGTACTTAATTTCATGTTACAAAAAATGTGTTAGCCCTAGGGAATCATTAATTGTCCACGTAATTATTCCATTGAATTGAATTTTTTTTCCTTCATGTTTGGAAATGTCTTACATAGTTATACCAACCCATAATTTTAGAAATTTATCGATAAGAAGTTCAATATATATACTCATATATTTAATTTGGTACCTAGATAATTATTCAAAAATACATATATTTAATACTTTGTATATATAATTATGTAACAAATATGTAAATGAAATGCTATGTTGAAAACAATATTCTAAAAAAATACCTAAAAGAATCAGTGTCAACATTGTGTGCTCCCTTTTTATTGATATCCAACAAGAAAGGTTATTGCTTATAAAAGAAATAGGCCATTCTAAGTAAACAAAATTGATTTCTGCAAATGGATTGACATCGTAAACTACCAATGAAATCCTAATAATACAAGGTTCTTTTTTAAAATTTGTTTGTCATTCCTAAAGGTCCCTAAATGCAGAACAATTTACAAGGATTCAAAGAATACAATATTCACTTCTCTTTCATGCATGGTAATCCATAAAACATGCTATGTTTTTCGACATAAACAAATGTTTAAGGAATTATGGGAATATGACAAAGAACCTTGCAAGACACCATATATATTAATTGATTGGTTCAATGTCTACTAATAACACATTGGGGGAATTCCACATTCATTTCATGTTTTCCATAATATATAAAATTATCATTAGGGAATACATTCATATATCTTTCATAATGATAAATAATTCTTGGTATGTGTGAGGTAAAGTATGTGACAATAATAGAATGAAATATCCTAACAATATAAAACATAAAAATAAATAAATTAATGAAATGAATATTTATCAATATTGCATCATTGATACAATTAACACAACAAAAGGGAAAAAAAAACATCTATGGATAATTATATTTCAAACATTAGGATCTATGTGAGATAGGTGTTTCAAAAACCATTCAATACATTCAAATTCACCAACAACAATAGGGACATGAAAATATTTGTCCTTAACCTTCATATATAGGTTTATGTGCCTTTTCAATCAAAGGTACATCATGAATAACCTCAAAATTATCATCCATCGAAATAAAGCTATCATGGATTAATCTACTTATCTGATAATTTTGAATTATACCATTGTCATTTTCTTCCATAAAACTAACTTCATCTTTCTATTCCCCATCTCCATTAACTTGTATTCCAATGTTTCTACTATAATTTAATTTTGGCACATGATTAGGAAATTCAATCCTACAATGCTCCATCTTTGTAATTATTAACATTATTCAAATATTTTTAGTATATATATTAAATATTAAAAATGATAAAAAAAATCCAGTCGAATGTTATGTCATGTGCTGGGAAATGGAAGATAAGGTGGAGGAACTTGTAAATTAGTAAAGAAAAAACTTGTCTATCCTACAGTTATGTGAATGATTTTGTGAGGATGACTACAATGTGTTCCATCATGTAATAAATCTAGGGATTTGGTTATTTATAGCTCTTTTGTATGGAATATAGAGAGAGATCATGGTAGTAGTAGCAACTTTAGGATATAGTGATGGAAATGGCATCCTACCCGAGATCAACTCACATGGATCATATTTGAAATTGTCATAAGTTTTTGAGTTTCATACTCACTTTCTATTTAAACCCTTATTAGTTCTATTTCTTTTTCTTTTCTTATGTAAATAATTTATTGTAGAAGTATAATCGTAGTCATGTCTAAGAGTTGGGTGAATTCTCCATGGAGATTCACTCCCCCATCTTAGGTGTCAATTATTTTCTCTAGCCTCACCTATTGTAACACCCCTGAAAATATGTCTCCTACAACCTCTATTATCCAAAACCCCTGTCATTTTCCTCCACTATTAATCAAGGTCATGATCCTCCCATTGTATCTAAATATGTTGAAAATAAGAAACAAAATGAGTCTTGTATCTAGTAAGACATGGCTCGAGGGTAGGGGGAGACATTAGACAAAATTCCAAAAACCCTAACCCTCATAAGTTATCGTGATCTATCACTAAATCCTAGAAGGATGTTATGAAGGCATCCAAATATTTCCACAAAAAGTTTTGTACTCATGTAAAAGAGGAGATGGCATAATTGTAGAACTCAAATCTACAAAAAAAGAAAAATCATATCTAAAGAGAAAATTAAAGATGGATTTTAGGGTTGGATTCATTATATGGGTTTCTCTCACATAAGGGATACAAAAATATGTAGGCTCACTGAACTTTACTAGCTCGACAAAACATGTGTATATTTAATTGTGGAGGAAAAAGGGCTACAACAATAATCCATCCTCGATAAATTGGAATTAATGGAGACAAAATTTGAAGTTCTATTTAATGAAGTATTTGATATTAATATTACAGTATCTATGCCCCAAGGAAATGAGAATGATACTTTGGAAGTTCTTGAGCACACTCAAGGTTCAAAAGTCACACATTCCAACCCTATTGTCATTAATGAAAACCTTGTGATGTCAAGGATACACATAATGGGATGGCATGGATACCCATCCATGTAGACCTAGCAATATAAATATGTTATATCATGTTTTGTATTCTAACTGGAGCCATTAGTTTATTATGGTTTTATCTTTTATTTCCTATAAGTAGTATATTGAATTTTTTCTTATAAATATCTAAAAGTTAAAGGGTTTAGCTGGACTTTAAAAATTGGGTTTTCTCTAACTTGTTGTGGTCATAGTTTCCCTAGTGGCAGGCCACAATTAGTCATGAATGTAAAGGATTTTTCATATTGTTAATATAAGGACTAGTTAGCTTAAAAAAATTAGGACAATAATAAAAAACATATAATGAATAACTTACTATCACATGGTATTCAATCCCTCATTCAAAGTTCCATACTCATTACAATGTTTTTTAGTCTTTTCCTTTGGATTATTCTCTTTCTTAATCCCTTGCATAGGAAATAACGTCTACTATAACCATATTGATCCTTTAGTCTAGCAATTGTCCTCAAATTTTCATCCCAACCAAAATATGACATTGTTATTTATTACAACACACTCCAATGAACCGATATCAATACATTTGTAGAACACATTCTAGGAATTCCACACATACATAATCCAAAATTGTGTACAATTTCTTTCCCTAAATATAATTTGTATTATGTAGGGGTAAGTGCATGAAATTCGTGGGCGAAAAAGTTGCAAGACATGCAGCAGGAACACGTACTCGTAGAAATGTGTGTGTCTTCTTAGGAACTCACATGCCTTCCTAAAACTCTAGGTTTGGAGGTGGACGAACCTCCACGATGCTTTCCATGTAGGTTTATTGGAAAGAACATCTGCATTTTCTTAGGAACACATGCAGATTCTTAGGCACACGTGCACGTTTTTAAGAATGCACATGTGTTCCTACTGATAAATGTTTTTAAGAGGCAGTGAGTGTGATTTTTCTTCATTGTGCACAAACCACACTCATCTTTCTACTCTTGTTAAGCAAAGAGAGGAGCTATAGAGGAAGTACTTTTCCACCGTGTCTAGTTATGTTTGATTTATCTTATTTTTAACCCAATTTGGTCATTTCCAATTTAGTCTTTTCCTTCCAAGAATCTAAATTAAAAAAAATAAAATGAAAATATGTATTTTAATTAAAAATCCAACCTAATTTAGATGCCATGGATTTTAAATTGTAGTATATATAATAAAATGGAACCCCAAGACAATTAAAATAACTCATAAGGAAACCAAGAAGATCAAAATCTAAACCCACCAAAACCACCCAATGTAAACACTCAAATTGATGATGGGTTGGTTATATTAAGAACCCTTGAGGAACAATTACGGGACACTAGAGAGCCTAGAAAAGTTTCCTTGGCAAATTATTTGGACACCATCGTAAATTCCATTGCAATTTTGCAAGGGATATTGACTTATTTTCTAATTATAGGGAAATAATGTTTGAGTACTACAACATTGGTTTGAATTGAAACCAAGTCAATGACCTGGGAATTTCAAAACCACAATTATTGTCTATTTTTAGGGATCCTAGATCTGGACAAGAACTACCATTGAATAAGAAACACATCTCCATTGATTGATGCATCCATCCCCAGATTAGTCAAAATTGAATGGATATGTGGTATACGGTTTTTGATAAAAATCCCTGCAATAATAGGGAGATGTCCTTATATTTTCTGTGAAAATTATGGGTTGAGTTTATTTTGGGTAGGCATGTCAACTAATTTTATATTGGATACTTCCGAGGGGTGGGTCTTGGGTCTGCACAAGACTGAGATCATGAAATATGTGACCCTTTGTTATGCCCTTGTCCCACTAAGCAAAGGCCTGCCCCCCCTACCCAACATCCTCCTATTGCAAAGATCTTGCAATAGGTAAAGCTAGCCATTTCATCATTAACGTGTAGTCTAGTACAACACAATAAATTTGTTGCACTATATGGGAAGGAGGTCTGGGATAGTGACATTGATAGAGGGGTTGGAGGTTCAATATGCACAACAGATTATAGTGAGGAGAGGGCACATGGACATAGCAGTAGTCCATGTGAACCTCACAGATGCTCGAGATGTGGGAATACATTATATCAACCTATAGAGCATAGTGGATAAAATAGCTTCAAGGAGGAGGTTAGTATCGTAACCCTCTTTATGTTCTTCATTGTTATGTGTATCTATATTTAATTTGTATTATGTGTATTTATATCCATTCTTTTTTTTTTTCAGTTTTTACGTCCTAGTAGTAGACCCTATACACCAATGGATGCATTAGTACCTAGCCCCACCATTGATGTGAAAATAGATGAAGCATGTTCATTTGGTGTAGCCCACACACAAGTATGTGTCACATATGATAAATTCACCATAGTCATTTCTTTATTTTATGGCATCCTCAAATTTTTAATGTTCTCATGTTTCTAAAGAATTTGGGACTAGGGGATGTCAGGGAATGTCCATCTAGGATGGACAAGTCACCTGCATCACAGGTATCATGTGTAGAGTTAAATATCGTACAATTCTCAAGTTTTTTGTGTTTACATTTTTGAAATTTACTAGTTGGTACTAATAGTTCAATTTTATTAATATTTATGTAGCCCATGGATATATTTGATAGTTGTAGTACGATTTCATTCCCTGAGCACTTAGGCATCACTTATATGTTACCTTTCTCAATGCCTAGGGAGTTACAATCACTTGTACAACATGTGGGGGTCCATCGTTGTCCACCCATAACATTTCTATCAGCCCCATCGACTGAGACTACCATAGTAGACATTGTCTCAGAGCAGGTTGTACAACCTATTGCTCCATATGCCAACAAATCTCCATCGATGCATAAGATATTCACGGTGAGATAATCCATTGATGATAATTTTTTATGTTTCATGAATTTTATTTTATGCATATTTGTTTAATTTTATTGACTTGATCTTTATAATTGATGCAGGGTGGCATCACAGAGAGACTGGGGTTGCGGAGGAGGGTAACACCCTCACTATTGACAATAGCATATGCGGTGAGTTGTCTTAGGTTAAATTACAAAGAATCATTTTGTATGTTTATTAATTCATCGAGGAAGAAAACTTATAACAATATTTATTCTTTGTCCAGTCTCCAAAGTGTGGAATCATGCGCAGGCCTGGAACCTTTCAAGGTGCTTCCTCGAGAAAGAGAATAAATATTGATTTCTAGGATGCTCCTAAGGGTGGCGAGGGTGGAAGTGGTCAATTATTTACCAACTATTGCCATTTTTTTTATCTAGGCCATCATATGGATGTTTCTTATGTTAAGTCACTTGTTGTCTCTTATTATATTGGGCACGAGATGTCATTTTGTAAAAAATGAACAATTTAGACGATGTTGAATATATATATATATATATATATATATATATAATTTTTATTTTTATTTTTTTTCATGGCACATTTTTTATGAGTCTCATTGTTTCTGCATTTTATGATGATGAATATATGAATTTCAAAGTGTTAGAATTCCAAAGTGTATGAATTTTATGTGTATTAACCCATTGATTTTTTTCTAAAGTGATTATAAATACTTGCATTACACATTAAAGAATATCTTATGGTGCAAAAGATTTCTAGGTACTAAATCCATAAGCTATTAATGGTTCTCAAGTAGCATTGCTTGCTAATCAACCATGTATCTCTACATCATTGATAGATCATTCCTTTTGAATTATTTTCATGAATGTTGTGGATATCCATATTCTAAATCACAACCAAAAATGCATGGACTATGATCCAGATGGATGTCAGTGGCCTGCTACCTATTCCAACTGGCTCATTTTGCAAATTTTCCAGTTTGTCAGTTTTTTCTAGTTTTGAGGTCTCGAACTTTCAGGGCTGTTTTGAGGTCGTAAACAACATTTTTAGGGCTCACCACAGTCACACTATAGGATTTGGCCAAAGTGTGATGAAAACATAGGTATTCCTCGGATAGACCTTTCCAATGGGATATCGTGCACCTAACCTAGAAGATGAAGTGCAAAAACTCATGTGGTCCCCATTGGGGTAAGTTAGTACGTGATGGGTAAGTTAGTACGAGATGATGAATAATTTTACGTAAATATTTTGGAGGCTACCACTAGGAGACGCATCTTCCTCTAGCAAAGGCGCTACCCCCTTCAAGGTACAAATCAACTTTGATATTCCTATATTTGAAGGTCAGATAGATGTAGATGTTGTGCATAAATGGTTGAATATGCTAGAAGGGTTTTTTCTCTCCATAACTTTTCGAATTCAGAAAAGATTAATTTTTCACTCATCAAATTCATTCCCCATGTCCAATATTGGTGGGAGACTTTTTGTGAGCAAAAGGAAACAAAGGAACCCGCATTATTTATAGTCCCAGTCACCTAGGAGTCCTTCATGGATGCTATTAAGGAACAATACTACCCTATCAAAAGATATGTCGACCTGTATACAAAATGGAACACACTGCAGCAGGAAAGAGATCAAGCAGTGCTAGAGTTCACAAATATCTTGGATACCTCACGCACCAATTTGGGTATCAAATATTCTGAACGACATCTGGTGCTCAAGTATCATCGTCATTTGCATAGATACATCCAATCTGAAATGGAGTTTATGTACATCTCGTCCTTGGGCACGACCTATTGATATGCCATAAAAATCAAGAAGAAGCTTAAACAAAAGATGTGACAATTTTGTTATGGGAAACCAACATAACAAAGGAAAGGAAAGGATAGCCCCAACCAACATAACAAAGGATAAAGAAAATATGGACATCCTTGGGACCACTAGTCTAAGACACAAGTAAAGAAGGACACCATAAAGACAAATAAAGATATCGGGAAGTGGTGTGACTTCCATAAAATCCCTTGGTATAAAACTATTTATTGACGCTCAAAGAAGTCATTGGTGGATGAGGTGAAAGACACTGAATCAGATGTGGGTTCCAAATCTAAGTTAGAACCAGAAAGGGGGAGATGGATCATTGACATGGAACCCAATTCCACTGTTGCTACCACCAAGACCTATCCTGGTGAAACAAACGAGCTAGAGGAAGGTGATCACCTCTTTCATTCAAAAATGTGGGTTAAAGGCACCCCATTGCACTTCATCATTGATAACAATAGCCAGAAGATCCTCATCTCAACAAAGATCATCAAGTGACTAGTCCTGCCGACAACACCACACCTGCAACCCTACACCATTGGATGGATCCGACAAGGAAGTGATCTATGTTTCAACCAATAGTTTCGACTCTCGTACGACATCAAGCCCTTCAAACATGAGGTATTTTGTGATGTTTCTCATCTCGAAGTTTGTGATGTTCTTTTGAGACAACCTTTTTTATGGAAATGTCATGTTGTATATGAGTCTAGGCCTTGCAGTGTTATTACTAATTTGGACAGGAAAGTGTATAGGATACCTGAAGCAGTCTCACCTAGTGCTATTTCCATGATCTCTTCCAAGCAGGTATGATCTAGGGGCTAAATTTTGCTCATGGTCTAATTTTCCATGGTTTTTCCAAAAAAGAGATTCACTATTTTAAACATGATTCACCCAAATTCTATAGCATAAAATTATTTTACCTTAAAAATCGCCAAAATTTTATAAAAACTATAAAAAATACTTAGAAATTTGAATAGTTTTACAAAAATATCGCCAAACATTTATAGTTGGTATATGAAGGACTAGTAAGATTCACCAAGGTTTCTACATTTTAAAATAAATTTCCATCCTTAAAATCATCCCTGCTTCCAAGCAATGCAAGAAGGTCATATCTCAGACTAGGAAGTTTGTCTTCTTCGTGATTCTCTCTCAGAGCGAGTGAAAGATTGTAGCCACATATAGGGCCTTCATGGCCAACCTCTCCACACAACATAAGTAGGTGGATAAGGTCGTTGAAATATACAAAGATATATTCTCCTCACCTACCAGGGTACCTTTGAACTGTCAGGTCAAGTATCCAATCGATCTGACCCCTAGTGCACCGCTACCCAATGGGCCATTCTACCACGACTCTTTTTTAGAGAATGAGTACATCAAGCGACAGATCCAAGAACTACTCCACAAGGGACACATCTGTCCCATCTCATCGCCTTGTGGGAGCTTAATCAGGCTGGCGGAGAAGAAAGATGAGACTTGGAAACTATGCATTGATTTCTGGGCCATAAATAAAATCACAGTCATGAACCGGTACATGATTCCCTGAATCGACGATCTTCTTGATCGTCTCAAGGGGGACAAATAATTCAATAAGATTGATCTGAATTATGGCTACCACCAGGTTCCAACAAAATAGACAGATGTATGGAAGACCACCTTCAATTCAAAAGAAGGTCTTTCTGAATGGGTAGTCATGCCCTTTGGTTTGACAAATGCTCCAACAAATTTCATGAGGATGATGAAAAATATCCTACGACCTTTCACCAATGCTTTTGTAGTGGTGTATCTGAATGACATCCTCATCTACAACAAGACTTGGGTGGAACACTTGTAGCTTTTTCAACAGGTTCTACACACACTGTGACAACACACGCTATATGCCAACTTGGAAAAATGCTCCTCCAACATGGACAGGGTCCAGTACCTAGGTTGCATCATTGATCAACATGGTGTGCATGTGTATCTAATCAAGATATGGGTCATTCATTACTTTTCAGCCACAATCACACTCACTGAGCTTGAGAGGTTCTTAGGCCTTGCCAATTTCTATCACAGGTTTGTGTTGGGATTCTCGCATATTGCATGGGACCTCAGCCAACTAACCATGGGTGGTGGTAAGGAAAAATGTGTGTGGGGCTTGTCCCAACAATAAGAATTAGATGATTTGAAGAAGCACTTATGCTCAACCCCAGTACTTTCATTAAATGATTTGAATAAGAACTTGTTCGCAACCCTTTGAGATCAAGACATATGCTTCAGACTATTTTGTGGGCACATTCCTCACTCAACATGACCACCTGAAGGCCTTTCACAGTGACACACTATCATATGTCATTTGTAAGTACCCTACATATGACAAAGAAATTTACTCCATTGTGCAAGTCTATCACCAGTGGAAGCATTACATTCTTGGGATGGAGAGAGTCATCCACATTGATCATAAGCCACTGTAGTTAATGTAGACAGAAGGAAAATTGTAGAATGACCACCATCAAAAGTGGTCCACATACCTTCCATAGTTCCACCTCAACATCAAGTATAAAATAGGAAGTACCAACCAAGTCGCTTATTACCTCATCCGACCTCCAGTCACGACACTCACCATGATGCTAGACTCTTGTAGCCACAAGATCTCTGGATGGCACACCCCTATGAGATAGAGCTTGACTTCACCACCACTTACCAAATGTTGGGAACTAACTCAGTTGTCACTAATTTCCATCTTTAGGATGAGTTTTTGTGCCATCTGGTCCATCTTTGCATTCCATTAAGCGAGCGAGGGAAGATAATTTGGGAATCCCACTACAGTTTGATGGCAACACACTTACGGATCGAAAATAAAGTGACAATGTTATAGAAACATTTCTACAAGATGAAACTTCGATAGGATTTCAGCAAGTATATCAAGTCTTTCACTGCATGCGCCATTTCCAAACCGACCACTAAGAAATAGGGTCTATACAGACCTATTCCTACTCCTGATAGGACATGGGAATCCATATCAATGGACTACATGTCAGGCCTTCTGTCCACCAAAAGGGGAAATGAATGTGATTTTTTAGTTGTCGATCATTTTTCCAAGATGAAAATTTTGGTCGCCTGCAAGAAGAGCATCACAAAAAAGGCCACTTCCAAGATATTCTTTAAATGAGTATGGGTACATTTTGGAATCCCCCACATCATTGTCTCATATCGGGATAGTCAACTCCTCAACAAATTCTGGTCGAGCCCCTAGTCTCTGTTGGACACCAAGCTCACCAAATCCACTGCCTTCCACCCCTACACAAATGGCCAAACTGATATCGTCAATTAGATGATCATGCATATCTTGCACATGTTCAATTTCAAGCACCCTCACACATGGGATGAGAGTATTCCCTATGTTTACCATAGCTACAATCGTGCCATACACAACTCAACCGACCAAAACCCTTTCAGGTGGAGTTGGGATTCCAACCATTGGGTCCCATGGATGTCACACTACCCCTTGTGGCCACCTGTTACAGATGATTTTGGTCACTCTGGTGATGTCTCTACAAGTGATGTATTCAGGATCCCACAAGGACTTTTTTCCTGAGAAAAGTGATTGATGTCTTCTTCCAAAAAACACATTTTTAAGATGAGTTCGCAGGCTGCCTATGTTACAGGATGCGAAAATCCTTGATTCTCGCAGGCAACCCATACTTAGGGTGCGAATTGTTCATAGTCTGCTCTATGGGTAGGGTGCGAGCCTGTTTTTAAGCTTGAAAAGGAGAAGAGGTCATGAAGGTTCTAGAAGGGGATCTTCTAGAAAATGAGTTTACATTCGCATGGTTGGCATTCTTCTGAATTCTTAGATTTGGTGGGATCATCCTCATCCATTTAACCATCTCTCCCTCTCCTATATATTGAAAGGTTTCTGATGGAAAAGGTTAAGCAAGATTGAATGAAGAATTGGTGAAAGAATTGTGTGAAGAACCCTGCTTGGATAGAAGCTTGGAGACTCTTTTTGGTCTATCAATTTGTATCGGACCTTCTTCATGCAAATATAGAGTAGGTGTGTGTGTTGGTACCAAGGGTCACTAAAAGGAATCTTGTGACATCAAGGTGATCTGGTTGTATCTTCTACTTTCATTTAATATAATACAACAACATGTCTCTTTCCCATAAAATCACTCTTATTTTATTGCATAACTCATTGATCATATGCATAGGTTGGCATTGAATATACTTTGTTATCTTCACTTTGGTTGGTTTGTGTTGTCTTGGACCTGATTTCACAAGAGAATCAGAGCGAAGTGGGAACAACAGAGACCTAAGGAAGCGATATAAAGGTATGTCACTCATTCCTTCTTATTAGTAGATTCAATGACTACAACTTAGGGAAAGAGTCGTGTCCTGTCCTGTTTTGTTCTAGATCCAGGTGGATCTAGGGAGATCTGTTAGTGTCCACACCTACCGATTTATCCGATAACAAAATTGGCGAATCCACTAGGGATACAACCCATTTTGGTGTTTTTTTCTTGGCCATTTTCTCTTAACCTACCATTTTTCATTCCCAATCAATCTTTGAGTCTTTAGGAGACCCTTATAGACTCCCTGGATCCAGAAGTTCCCTCAGAAGTTTTGTCTTTTTTCCAAAATTTGCTTGATTACAGACCTTCTCACACTGCACCTTTTTGTAGCCTACGAGAATCACTGGAATTTGCACCCTAGTGTTTAGTTTAGTGAGAACTTCTCGCAACTTGCCTGTGTCTAGCCTGTGAGAAACCTTAATTCTCGCACTGTACTCCACTGTCAATGTGCAAACTCACTTGTAAAATTTTTGGATTAAGTCTTTTGTGTCCTCAGATGCCCAGATTTGTTTATGTGTCTAGGAAGAACTTCTCTGGATAGTGAGTGAATGTTTCTTGACTTCAAATCTTGCAAATGATTAGTTTTCGGAAATCGAAAGCTCTTCTTGATCATTTTTTCTCAATTTTTACCACTTGAACTTTTCTTAACAAGGGTATAATCTCTGGTTTTGAAATCCGAGTGCTTGTTTGGTCGAGAGCCTTTGATTGGATTAAAAGTTGAGATTAATTGTCCTTTTCAATTGCTTATTACTTGGAAAACTGTTACCCATGTGCATTTGAAGAGAATGGTCTTGTCAGTTTATTATTTTTATCTTCATTGAAAGATCGGTTTGGGTGTTTGTTGTGTATTTCATTTTCATTGGTTGCTTACTTTTTCTTAGTTCCATCCTTGTTGCTTGGTTTCTAATAAAAAAATTAAAGACATTTTCTTTTTTTAAGAACCCTTGTATTTGAAAAATATTGGCATTCAAGTATCGAAAGACAATGAATAGGGAATTTGCATTGTTCACAATTGTTTGATATTGAATAACAGAGAAGATCATACATCGTAGTTCGTATTGTTCCAGAAAAATCATCTTTCCCTCCTATAAATAGGATTCATCAAACAAAAAATTTGTATCATTCATCCTTATCTACGCATTGTTGGGTTAGAGTTTCACACAACATCGGTTTCATTTCCGCCTCCTTTTTTGCGTAACAACAACCTTTGATAAAATTGCACAACTTTAAAATTCAACTAGTAATTTTTTCTAGGGCTCTTTTACACAAACATTAGCTAGGCTAGAGCTTTGGAATAGGCAGTGAGACACACTCTCCAAAGCCCAAAAAAAACAATAGGATCCTGTGATAAGGAGTGTCAAATTCCATTTGTAGCATTTTGTCCTGGGAAGCCCTTCTCACACAAGGGTCAAACCTAAGGTTGCATTGAGATTGACATAGTTACTCACCTTGCTTTGTTGATATCGGTGTATAGATTTCCCGTATTACGGGGGTCACTTGAAGGTATACCCACAATGATGAGTGGAAGCCTCACAAGCTAATTTCGGTCTAGATAACTTGCCCTTGCATGTGGATTGGATTGTCGACTATTTCCCTAGGCATCATTGTCATTGGTGGTAACCTCAATAGCCTATCTTCTTAGGGTCTTACACAAGGTGACTGGGAAGGGGTAAGTCTTCACGGTACCTGGAATCGACGTTGGCTAGACTCACTCGGTCTCCTTGGAGGGTATACCCACGATTGTGTGTGGGATCTTGCACCAAGGTGTAAGTCCATTAAGCAGGTCGTCAACGTAACTTTTCCACCATAGCCCAACCCCTTCTTGTCTCATCATCGCGACGTTGGATTTCATCATCAACTAGTGACTTCGGAATTGGAAGGTCTTGTTTGCTTGGTTTTTCTTCCTAGATTTTACTAACGCATGTTGTTTTTTTACCCAAGTTGGCCATATAATTTCTTTCATAATATTCTAACTTGATCACAATTGACCCTCCACGCCATTCATGTAGAATGCAAGGCCTACCCCCAGAAGATCTGGAAGGTTCTCAACCCTTGCCTACCAACTTACCAAAGGGATCCCCTCAACAGAGTGAAGTCCAAGACATCGCCACTCCACAAGTGGAAATAACTAACTCTCTAGAATGGTTCTGAATTACCAATTCTCGAGAGGACTTCTGACTTCCTCCCGACTCTGAGAGACGTATTTTTCGATTGAATTCTTTCGGAGAAATAGTTGTTCAGTCTTCTGGATTACCAACCAGACCTTTCACAGGACCTGAGGGTCAATATCCTTTTTGGATTACTAGCATTTTTAGACTGGATCTCTTTGGATCAGGAGCAGGCGTTGATATCACCATCACACCTGAGTTTCCTGAAACATCTAATCCAGGCACAATACCTTTTACTACGGAATATTATTTTCCTAGTACAAATGCTCTGCCAACCGACCATATCTTGACTATCCCCCTACAAATGGTCCATTACACAATGGTCCCAGATACTATGAGTCCTCGCACCAGGACTACAATGGCTAGCCAAGCCCCCATTGGCACGCCACTTCTCCTAGATTCACCCCAACGCTTCCGCCCAGATATCATGCATTGAATGCTTCTTTTCCCACTTCTACACAAATCACATACG
>SNQJ01S0001835.1:55145-78902 GCA_010110895.2 Picea sitchensis
GTGCCAGAAGTGAAATCTTCTCTCTGATCGATGGTTTCTCTGGATATAATCAAATCAATATCATACCCATGGACCAACAAAAGACCGCTTTTATTTGTCCTTAGGGCACTTTCGCCTATCGGAAACTTCCATTCGGTTTAAAGAATGTCGGTGCAACTTTTCAATGTGCTATGTCTTATGCCTTTCATGACATAAAGCACATTATGAAGCCATATCTCGATGACTTACCTGCTCATTCCATGTTTCATGTAGATCATCCAATACACCTCCGCTCCATTTTCCTTCAAGGTTGGTTTTACCATATACGCTTGAATCCCCACAAATGTGTTTTTTGCGTAGAATCTGGCCGACTTCTGGGCTTTAATGTTTCACGTCAAGGGATCAGAGTATATCCTTTGAAGGTCGAGGTGATTTTAAATCTCCCTCCCCCTTCCTCACTTCACTAGTTACAAAGTTTGCAAGGGAATGCAAACTTTCTCCATCGTTTCATCCCAAACTATGCTAAGCTAACTCTTGGATTTACGCGACTTCTCAAGAAAGGTTATGAGTTCGTATGGGATACCACTTCCAACAAAGCTTTCGAACATTTGAAACTATCTTTGACACATACCCCTCTTCTCTTGCACCTGATTACGGTCGGGATTATTTCCTTTACCTCGTAGCCTCGGACTATACCATCGCTATGGTTCTCGTCCAGGAGGATGATTCTCATGACGAACATGTAATCTATTACTTGAGTGGGAGTCTCACGACTATCGAAACCAAGTATTTACATGTTGAAAAACTGGCCTTGGCAGCTGTCTAGGTTGTTCAACGTTTCTGGAACTATATCCTTTTACGCAAAACTACGGTGATTTCTAACTGCAACCCTATGTAGCACATTCTTACACGTCAATTACTAGGGGGAAAATACTCCAAATGGATCGTAATAGTCAATATTTTGACTTAGAATTCGAATGTGCTAAGTCCAAGAAATCATTAGTGTTTTCCGAGTTGATATGCGACCTTCCCTTCTCTGAGACAAAAAAAGTAGTAGAAGATTCATTTCCTGATGAATCCCTTTTCCTGATCAGTTCCGATGACCTTTGGTACGGAGATATAATCATATATCTCTAGACTCAGACTTTCCGGCCCAATTTGTCTAGCACTGACTGTCGTCGAATATGCTACCACACCCGTCAGTATATTATCCTCGGTGATACTCTTTATCTTCATGGGATAGACTCCATTTTTCGACGCTGCCTCATGTTTGATGAAGACAAGAAAGCCCTGAATGACTGCCATTATGGAGCCTATGGTGTTCACATGTCTGGGTATGCTATTGCCCAGAAAATCTTACGGGCAGGGTATTTTTGGCCTTCTTTTTTCAACAATTGTATAATTGTTGTCCAAAAATGCCATGCTTAACAGACCTACAACAATAAAATACGTTCACACCCTTCTCCTCTACACCTTGTAGTCTCCGTGGGTCCTTTTGCGAAATGAGGCATCTATTTCATGACATGCCACCCTCACTTGGCCAGGGGGCATGGATACATTATTGTAGTCGTAGATTATTTTACGAAATGAGCCAAGGCGATGCCAAAATTTGACAATACTGGAAAGACTGCAGTATTATTCATATTCAATCACATCATTGCTCGTTTTGGTGTTCCTCAAGCTATCATTACTGACCACGGTAGCCACTTTAGAAACTTCATGATGTTCGAACTCACTGAAAAGTTGGGTCTTCTCCATGAAAACTCAACACCCTATTACCCACGAGCCAACGGCCAAGTTGAAGTAATAAACAAAATCCTCATTGCCATGCTTCGACGAATGATAGGGATTCACAAAATGAGTTGGCACACGATGTTGTTTTTAGCATTGTGGGCATACCAAAGATCCATTAAGTCTGCTATCGGGTTTACACCATTCTAGTTAGTCTATGGTCTAGAAGCCATCTTGTCGATTGAATGTGAGATACCCTCTTTAAAACTAGCTGTCAAACTTCTCCCAAACACTTATGTCAAAGAAAAATGTCTGTTGTATCTCATGCAATTAGATGAAACCCGTCGCGATGCCACCCTATTTATAGAATCCCAGAAGAAACGTGTCAAAGCCCAATACGACAAACATGTCAGGCCACACATTTTCTCCGAAGGTGATATGGTTCTCCTTTACGAACAAGATCGGGATATGCTAGGATCCAGAAAATTTGAAACTATGTGGTGAGGTCCTTATATCGTTAGACGAGTTTTGGAGAAAGGAGCTTACGAGTTGGTGGACTATTATGATATCCCTTTGAGTGAACCCAGAAATGGGTTGTACTTAAATATATACTATGCCTAAGATCACCTCTGCATGGGTGCTTGTATTTTATTGTATCATACTTTTTGTGTGTTACTTTAGTATGATTTTTTGTTATTTGGTCTCTGCCCCTGACCACTTATCTTACGTTGTGCTTGGTTTCCAGATGTCCGAGTCTTCGCTACCCCACATTGGTTTCGCTAATGGCGCTATTCGTAGTACTCAGAACCTTGCTTATGCGGCATGGGAAATTTACACACCTACAAACGAACTTATTAGTCTGCGAGGTGTGTGCCTCGGATGTGCAACCAATAATATTGCAGAATATAGAATCTTCATCGAATTGTTGATTGACGCTATTTCTCTTGATATCCCTCACTTGGTTATACGACTCGATTCACAGCTAGTAGTACTACAACTAAGTAATGTCTATACTATTCGAAGTCCTACTTTATTACGGGTGTATTTACGAATTCGCCTCTTGGAACGTTATTTTGATTATATCGAATATCCGCACACTCCTAGATGTCTAAATACATTGACTGATGATTTAGCTAACTATGTGTTAGACATACATTTGGAACATTTATAAACCAATCACACATTACAACACAACACAAAATAAGCTAGTAGAATCTGTATATATGTATATAACGATCAAAAGTTTTTACAAAAAGTTTCTATCCAAGGATCAAAATCTCAAAATACGAAGCCCGTAGCTTCTACAAAATAGCGTCATGGATGACGCTCATGATAACACACAACTACTCGGGCTACCCTACGAAGCAGTCGACCCTATAGATGAAGAATGACACCAAAAGTGATCCCTACCCAAACTGCTTCAAGTCACCCTTTCTGCACTTCGTCAATTGTCTCTTCATACTGCGGATAACTGCATCCAACCAGTTGAATACCCAAGGCTCTATGCACTCTATGGAATATTAGAAGTAGCTCTGGAGAGCCATGTTCGGAGTTGTGCTCCCAACCATGTTGGACCCCCTAAATGGCAACCTTACTCTTGCTTCTCTCTGCCTCGGGAACACAGTATTGGCGACAATATTTTCTCATGGGAAGTCCACTGCCTCTACCTCTATTCAAACTAGCATGGTATCCAAGTCGTGATAATCCCGTTAGAAAATATATATCCTCGATATATGGTGTCAACATATGGAATCCCACGTGAAATAACTATTGATCCACATCCCACATGTGGACTAGGTATTCCAACAATCTGAGTTGGGCTCTCATGCCCGGAATCCTGAAGAATTTCAAGAGCCCACAGTCCTGGAGGGCAGCGACTGTACCTGGGTCATTCCAGGCAATGGCATCATCCTCCTCATGTTCTCTTTCTCTCCATTCCAACATTGTGATGGTCAAAGACCTGCAAAAGATCCATGAGAGAGAAGTCAACAACTTGTTTTAAACTCTTGCATAATTTTTATTCAGCAAAACTTCACTTTAAAATCCATTTTTTAGCCCCCACAGGTGGCCCTTTTTCACAGTGCGAGATTCTCGTAGGTGCCCTGAAGGCCACCTGCGAGAATATTAGATTCTTGCAGGTCCCGCAAGGCCCACCTACGAGAACACTTGAGCGCATGGTTCGACCCTAAAATGGACTTAAAACCCAAATGATTGCCAATAAAAACCAAAAATAAACCATGAAAAAGTTGAAGGATCAAGAGCTTACCTCGTTGGATGAAACCGTTTGCTGAATGATCGCTTGTGCCTCTCACAATCGAGAAAATAAATTTGGGGTTAAAATGAGATATGTTGGACAAGTTTTTGGCAAAGTAACAATAAAATGGTAAAAAGTCATTTTCACCTATATTTATTCACTTTTTACCATTTCTTATTGGTTTTTATATTATTTTTATTGCTTTGCTTATAAAACCTAATGCCCTAATAGCCTTGTGAGTATGGTTTTTTCCAGATATAGCAACTTCGAAGTCTGAGCAAGCGGGTACGGGTGTTTTTTCTTTTTGTCACATGTACGACTATTTTTTAGGGTTTTTGTAGGAAAAACCTCGAGCTCAGTCTTCGTTCGTTCTCGCACTCAAAAATATATGAGAAAGTAACTGAGTATATTTTTTCTCGTCTTTTTGTACTCGTCGTGGTAACACGAAAACGAAGAACCTAACGGAGTATCCTTTAAGCTCTTTTCATGCTCCATAAAAACAAAAAGATTTATGAGCGATCTTGTTCTTTTCATGCTCGTTAAATTATTTGAAGAAAATGTTCGACGGGCGATATTTTATAACTTTTTCGGTCTCGTCGAACTTCTTTACGAAAATAGAACTGGGAGAGTTCTCTTTAAGTGTTTTTCAGACTCTCAAAACATGAAAAACTCTCGAGTTTTCTTTCTTTGGACTCTTAAAACAAACATCGAAAGGCCCATATGGGACCAAGCCACTCCTTTCTAGGTTTCGTTAAATATGCTCCGAGGGACTCGTCCGAAGGATGAGATTACATTGACAAGCATATGTTATCCTCCTCAAGCTTATGTAAAAATAAAAAGGTACTCACCAGAAATGGCAGGGGAAATTTTGGGAAAGGGATGTGTTTTCGTATTCATATTAATGGTAGTAAGCATTGCTCTTGAATATAAAACCCACTATTCGTCATTTGAATCCGAGTTGGGAAATCCATTTGTCTTTCGTTCGACTTACTACAAGGTTATATCTTGGGTCGTCTTTGAGTTAGAGATGCCAAGTCCTTGGTCGTGTCATTCATATGTACAGAGAAGTTCAAACGAGCCCTCTATTAAGTCGGCCATCTGCAGTTGTCCATTCTTACTATGTCATCTTTCCCTGTGTCTGTTTCAACCCTTGTTCATACTTTGATTCACCCTCAAAATCTGTTACTTGTTTCGTGTCATTGATGGGGGATACATCAAGGCCCTCCTGTGACGAGTCTCGTTCCGTTGACTCCAACTCATTATCCATAAATAAGACCTAGAAATCATTTAGTACCTTGGAACCCACATGCCTTAATGGCATGTCTCTTTGCTTTCGACAGGGGTTTAACATCATTGATCCCTGATCGACAGATTCCGCTGAGTGCTCGACTTCAACTCATTGATTCACATTCGTTCGGATTGTACTTCGATACCTTGGGAGTCATCGAAATCAATGGTGATTTCCCTCGCACTTGTTAACGGTTTTCATCAATGACCAGTAATCAAGTGGTTTCTACGATGTTTGACTTCAACACATGTAATCACATAACTAGATTCATACTTTCAGGTGACAGGATTGAAGACCCTGGGTCTCATATTTTTTATCCAGGTTGCGATGGAGTATGTATGATTTGTATCGACACATAGATCCACTTTGTATGTCACGTGGCTATGTCATTATTCAATTTCTCTCACATAGATCCACATTGTATTCCTGGTGGCTATGTAGCATTTTGATGACATGGATCCACAGTGTATGATTGGTGGCCATGACCTACGTTTATTATTCTATTCATTTGTGATCTGAGCATGGGAATGCCTACCTCAGAACTGGTATTATATTTTGTAGATGCTTGGTTGTTTACAGGTTTTCGATTAGGTGCGCTCATTGTTTCTGACACACACACACATTTTACAAAGTATTTTGGTTGTCTCAAGTTCCAGCTTCATACTTTCGAGGGCATTCTATTACACATGATTTTGGTCACTCTAGTGATGTCTCTACAAGTGATGTATTCAGGCTCCCATAAGGACTTTTTGCCTGAGAAAAGTGACTGTTGTCTTCTTCCAAAAAACAAACTTTTAAGATGAGTTTGCAGGCTGCCTATGTTAAAGGATGCAAAAATCCTTGATTCTYGCAGGCAACCCATATTTAGGGTGAGAATTGTTCGTATTTTTCTCTATGGGTAGGGTGCGAACCTAGTTTTAAGCTTGAAAAGGATAAGAGGTCACAAAGGTTCTAGAAGGGGATCTTCTAGAAAATGAGTTGGCATTCGCATGGTTGGAATTCTACTGACTTCTCAGATTTGGTGGGATCATCCTCATCCATTTAACCATCTCTCCTTCTCCTATATATTGAAAGGTTTCTCATGGAAAAGGTTAAGCAAGATTGAATGAAGAATTGGTGAAAAAATTGTGTGAAGAACCCTGCTTGGATAGAATCTTGGAGACTCTTTTTGGTCTATCAGGTTGTATCAGACCTTCTTCATGCAAAGATAGAGAAGGTGTGTGTGTTGGAACCAAGGGTCACTAAAAGGAATCTTGCGACATCAAGGTGATCCGGTTGTATCTTCTACTTTCATTTAATATAATACAATGGCATGTCCCTTTCCCATAAAATTACTCTTATTTTATTGCATAACTCCTTGATCATATGCATAGGTTGACATTGATTATACTTTGTTATCTTCACTTTGGTTGGTTTTTGTTGTCTTACACCTGATTTCACAAGAGCACCGGAGGGAAGCGGGAACAATAGAGACCTAAGGAAGCGATATGAAGGTATGTCACTCATTCCTTCTTATTAGTAGATTCAATGAATACAACTTAGGGAAAGAGTCGTGTCCTTTCCTTTTTTGTTCTATATTCAGGTGGATCTAGGGAGATCTGTTAGTGTCTGCACCTACCGATTTATCCGATAACACCACCCTGACTGAATCATCACCTACTGCAACTGAAACTGAAAAATCAACCCGATTCATTGAGAAGATCCAACACATCCTCCAACAGGTTCAAGATATTTTACATAAGTCCAATGCCAAGTACAGGCATTGCCATGATCAACACCGAGTGCCACACAAGTTTCAGGTGGGTGACAAAGTTTGGTTGCACTTGTAGAAAGAACGCCTCATAGGGCCCCATCAGAATATTCTCCCACTCTGGTATAGAACTTACACCATCACCAAGGTTGTGGGAGACAATTATTTTGAGCTCAACATTCCCCCTTTCCTTTCCCTTCACCATATAATCAATGTGGATATCCCTCAACCATATTTCCACCATTACTGAACACCTTAGAGATAGCAGAACAAGAGATACCAAGAGAGCTCAACCCTAACTGCTTGCAATAGGAATCCAATGATCATACTTTGGAAACATAGTTCAAGGGTAATTTCTAGTAAAGGATCCAATTTTATCAAGTTGTCAAAGCAGGGCAACTTCTGTACCAAGGCAAGTGGCTCACCTTGGGCCAAATTCAACAAAAAATTCCTAATCTGATGGGATAACTCAACAAAATGGAGACCATTTATTCCTAAGGGGGGAGGATTGATCCATATGGATTTTGGCACCCTTCCACCTATTCTAACTAGCTCATTCTTGTAGTTTTTCAGTTTGGCAGTTTTTTTCTTGTTTTCAGGTCTCAAACTTCTGAGGCTATTTTGAGGCCCTGAATATTGTTTTTAGGGATTTACATAATCACAATGTATGGATTATCGAGAGTGTGATGAAAACATGTGTAGTCCTTGGAGATACCTTTCCAATGAGCTATCGTGTGCCTAAAACGAATATCGTATGCAAAAGTTACGACCCCGAGAAGTTGATGTACTACTTTACCCCAACAGGGCGAGCATGACTTTTTCCACTTCATCTCCTAGGGTTAGGTTTTTGGATTTATATGGTTTTGGCATTCTTGTTTATTGTAAAAAGGCTTGGAGAGCCTCATTGTAACCATCTTATTTCTAATGAGTGCAACCGTCACATCTCTTCTCGGAGATAAGCCGCCACCATTTTAGCAAGTTTTTTTTCATTTTTCATTTTACAGTTTCAACATATTTCCTTACTGAATAGAAGCCAGTTTTACTGTATCTCTGTCATTATCCCTTGTGTTTCTGTGTTAAGAATAATATATTTGTATTCATTTCGTTCTACTCAAAAACATGGATCATACTACCTCTTGAATTATCTCCGTCTAAATCAAATGAAAATCCACACTCAAATAGTGATCACTTGAAAAATTGTGACCAAAAAAATGGCATATTACAATAATTTATTATAGAGATAAATGGTCTCATTTATCTTCTGCATAATTTTAAATCACTTGAAAATCCCAACTCAATGTTACATCAAATTAACCTCCATAAATTGTGCTATAATTACTCAATTACGAAGATGATATAAGCTAAAATTCAATTATGCAAGTACACAACATTTGGAAAACCCAAACACTTCATATATATTTAGAATATGAAGTACATACACCTACCAATATCTCATCAGGGGTTGTTAGAAGTTGGGCTCTTCAAACCCTAGCGATGGAAACCATAAGGTAACAATAGCCAATAGCTCACTCCATTAGAGATCATAAAAAATGTAGAATACACAATGGTAAGTCTTTTTGGAACCTACATTTGTGTCCCATACTTGTACAAGATCAAGTCCCTCTATCTTCTCGATAACAAGCACATTAGGTAGCACTAGTGTTTTAAAATGCCACAAAACCCTAACTTCTTCTCTTACCAGAGCTACATGATAAAAGTATTTATTTTCTCATGTAAGTATAAGTCCTAGTATTTCTAGTCTGCATAGGAAAAAACCTTGACCCTAGTCTTCCCTTGACAATATTTTGACAAGCTTACTTGTTATTTTCTTAGTTGATTCAATCCATAATTTGACCATTTTCTCGGTGAAACACATTATTCCCCTCTTTCTATGCATGACATATATAAAATCATTTGATTTGTGTGCAACCGTTCATAAATGCCAAAAAGACAAATCGATGACTCATTAATGCACTCATGTTTGTTTAGCTTGTGTAGTGGGTATATGTAATTTTTTTTAAACCCATCAATTATTAATAACATTTATTGAGTCTTCCATGATGTTCACTAAACTTATTGATTCTGATCAATAGAATGATAGAGCTCACATGGAAACTAGATCTTACCATGAAATGTGTGAAAGTTATTACAAAATTTATGTAAGTACAAAAGGAAATGAAAGGATTATCCCAGCTTGTACTCTTAAGGCACTTGGTTATGTTCGAAACCTCGACTTACTTTCTGTGTCGTTTATGGGTACAGACAACTAGAAGTTTTAGTGGTAGCAGTCTGATAATACGACCTAGTGTCAAACAACTACCTATCCCACTAACTACTAATTACACAAATAAAATAAAAACATAAATTATTATTAACTTTAAAATGTTAAAAAAAAATAAAAGAAAAGAAAAAACAAATAAAATTACCACAAAAATATACTAGCAATAATTAATCATAAATAAGTAAGAAACATGTCCAAATAGGGACAAATAACTCTCTATCATTAAACATCTTCAAAGTTTCAACGTTGAACTATTTTAGTTAGCTATGGTTTATCTTGTAATCTAAATTAAAAATTGGTGATTTATATTTGATCTAAATTGAAAATTGGTGATTTATATTATGTTCTAAATTGAAAATTGTTGACTGAGATTACAACAATATCTAGTAATAACCAATCTAGGTTCACAAGATTTAAATGCATTATAACAAGCAATAGTAAGAACCATGAGGAAGTTTTAGGCATATGCAAAGTTTTATCTTTATAAAGATTCATCTTTAATGGAATAATGTCTTTAAAGTTTTGTTCATTTTTAAATTTAAATTTAACAATATTATTAAAAAATCAATGAAACATTTTTTCCATTACAACTCACCTTTATATTTCATAAAATTTAAAAATTAGTTATTTTTCATTACAAAATTATATACCAACATAAATTACATTAAATTCAATTTATAACATCCCTTGATACCTTTATATGTCCTAAAATTTAAAAACTGATTATTTTCCATTACAAAATTAAATACCAACATAAATTACATTAAAGTCAATTTATAACATCCCATAAATTACATTAAAGTAAATTTATAACATCCCTTGATAGAGAATGATTCTCCTCCCCTTTAAACAATTTTACAAGTCTCTTTCATCCTTTGTTAAGAAAGGAGCCAATTGAATTTGGTTAAATTAGTTTTTTTATTCTTAATCTTTTAAACCAATTTAATATGGCCGAACCAATTAACATTTTTAGCTGGTTCAACAGCCAACTAGTTGAACAGTCATTGCAGAATGTCAACTAGCTCAACAGTTAACATTGACAGTGATGTCAGAAAACCTTCGACGGCGTCCATTCCTGTAAGGGGCCAGGCATACACTAGAGTCAAGAAGAAACCACGGCTTGTCTGCTCTAAATAAATTTTAGCAAAATTTTCAAAGAAGAAAACGATATTAAAGGCGTATATAAATCCGATTTTAATGGTAATGAGATTCATTCCATTTAATTTATTGACAAATTTTAACGAATTAGGGCATCCCTTGGAATTATTATTTGGGGAACCCAGAATTTACTCGATTGTCGTTTCTGCGCATCCTATGAACAGCATTACACATCCATACTACTTAGTGTACGTCACTGCTGAGTGCTCCCTGCTGACACTACTCACTGTACGTCACTGTTGAAAATGACAAACACGTATGAGTTTTTTTAAATCTTAATTTGCTCAAAGGTCAAAGACTTTGGCAAAGCCCAGCCAAGCAGGAGGCTCAGCTTACAACACGGCCTCTGTAATATGGCCTCTGTAATATTTTCTATTCTATTTTTGTGGGCCTCTTGACACTGGGAAAGGAGAATCGAGCAGTCATTATTTAGATACCGGCAAGTTAATGCTTACAGTCCTTTGTTTGTTAATCAAAACAAAAAAATAAGCCTCGTCGTTTTTGTTACATTAATTTTATAAAGTATTGGGGCGTCCATGTTGGTGTAGGGTGATTTCTACTAATGAAACAATTAATTTTAATCTTGTATCTCCCAATACTTTAATATTTTTCAGTCATACCTGACTGTAAGTACCTAAAACAAATAGGTCAACTCCACTCGTTTTGCATAAATAAAGATTCCGTTCTCACGGATCATACGATCAGTCATTGATACTTCCAGAAACGTGGGGTTCTATTTTTCTGGAAAGCACAATATATTGAGTAACCAGAGGTTTGATCCCTGCTCAATGGTTTGATCTGGTGTTCTTCATCCACTGTCTGCTCTGTGGTACAAAGTATATTTGATGACTATCCAGATTGGTGTCCATGCTTGAGAAGACAATTGGCACTTTAAAATCGGAGGTTTCCCTATAAAACTGAATCTGGGACAGAACATTAGAACCGGGAATTAAGAATATCGATACATTCTTATGGTTGTGAATATCTGGAGATAAGGAAATTTACAACTGAACGGTGAGGCAGCGTGGAGAGCTGTTAATATTGTGATTTGAGAGGTAGATACTTTTCTGTTTCTTTTGCTTGTCATATTGGACTCGAGAAATTTCACAGATTTTGCATTCTTTCCTCCCCACACATTCGGATGATCTTCACTATTTAAACTTTAACATCAGGGAATTATCGAGAGTTTGAGTTTTTATCAGCATTATTAACCTATCTCTTTGAAAGGACTCGCAATTTTATCATTGCTGCAGGTGGTGTGATATAATGACAATCTTTTCAGCGCACAGCAGATCACTTGCGACAGGTTTTAGGGAGGAGAGGGACACATTTGGTCCCATCAATGTACCGGAAGACAAGTATGTAACCACTCCAAATATTTCAGATTCTTGAAAATTTCACGTGTTGGGTTTCTTTGTTTCATCTTTTCTGTGCACCAGGAAGATTTGAATATAAAGTACTGTCGCACTCGTAATTTCATACTACTGCGTCAAGATTTTTATTCAAACGCCGCCGCATCAAATTATTTTTATTCAAACACTGCTGTATCAAAATATATACTTTTTTCAACTAAATGATAAAGAAAACTAAATTTTAACTAAGCGTAGTCTAAAAGACCAGCTATTTGGACTTTTCGGGTTTTTCCTCTCTTTGCATTCGAGAATTCACGTTACCGGCTGCTCCGTACACCACTCGCCGTTTGCAAATGCCGTTACAATCCACCGTTCTACATATTTGCCATTCCCGGTCATATTTTTTGGCCTAAATTTGTCGGATATCTGGCCATATTTTTTCGATATCCGGGCATCCAAAATAGACAGAACGTATTTAAGACCAACGTCATTAATTTCACTAACTGATTTTGCCAGAAATCCAGATATCCAAATGTACAAAAGGCATTTATAATTTATGATTTATATGGTATAAAACGTAATTAAGTTCATTTTCTGTCTAATTATATAGGTTGGAAGGTGGAACTTGGATTGATATTATGTTTTAATGGAGATTAGGTAATAAGAAATGACTTCTCAGGCTACTCAAGTGTGTAGATAGTCCGGTAAGATAATTGAGACGTTATATATAGCCAACGCCTGGTTCCTTCTTGTCAAACTTTCGAAGTGGTCAGGTTTTCTCTATTGAATAATTTGATCGAAATTTTAAGAGAAAAGAGCCATGAAGCCGGGGACGAAAGTGGGCGTCTAGATTTAAGACAGTCCGCATTTTCTGTGGCAACAACTGAGCTACCAGATCGCTGCAGTTCAACTCAGAAACGAACTGCTAAATAGCATGAACTTATTTTATTTTATTAGCGGAAATTCTGTGACATGGACATAAATAATATATCAAACTTGTTAGGAAGTAATCATTTCACCGCCTCTTTGCAAACGGTGAATCGGTGGCCGTCTTGACCCTTCAATTTTCTGTGCTTAAATACCAGAGTCCAAATTGTAAATCGGTGAGATAGCTTGAAAGCATTTCATGAATTGAATTGGTTATTATGTGTTCGGAGGTTTGTTCTAAGTATATATATTTTGTTTTTTCATTGAGTTTGTAAACTCATTTTATTTATAAAAAAATTGTTTTTGAGCAAAAGCAGTAATTTTTTGGTTTTACTAATTATGAACCCGGTCATTTATTTATTAAGAGTTTATTTGTTAGAGCTTGTGATTTTAAAAGAAGATTAAATACAAAATTGATATTTCAGCATTCAGAGTTTACTTGTGCGTGTAGTTATTTAGTCCCAAAACCCTGAACCCGAAGTAGTGGGGCTCAAAGTTTGTACGCATTTCGCAATTCAGTGATTGAAGTTGCATGTTGTTTTGAATCAAGGGTTTGCAAACCCCGAAATCTGAAAAGCACTGGGCCCACATTCCATTCGCATTTTCGTGATTCAGGAGTTGTTGTGTGTTGGTGTTTGGCATTTGTAATCGCCCAATCTCGAACCCCGATTGACCTTCGTTTTTCACATTTGGTATCAGAGCTAGTAGTCTATCTGACAATTGCTTAATTTATTGCAGATTATTTTTGTTAGTGCCAAAATTTTATTCTCATCTTTTTTTGCGTGAATGTTTATTTAATTTTTTGTCAATTTTTATAAATGGTTGCGTCTGCCAGTAGTTCTTCTCAGATTCAAGTTCTTGTTCTGAGCGAGAAGTCATATGATTCCTGGTACATTCGGATGAGGGTGATTCTACGTTCTCAGGATTTGTGAACTTATGTTATTGATGGCTATCCCGAGCCAATTGATGCTACATCAGAATTGGCTCTGTCTAATGCTGACCGTGTTTTACTGAAGGAAAACAGGAAGAAGGATAATAAAGCTCTTGGATTAATCCAACAAGGATTAAATGAATCCATTTTTATGAAGATTGCTAGTGCTGCATCTTCGAAGATGGCTTGGGATGTTCTTGAAACCTGTTATCAAAGGGTGTCCAAGGTGAAGACAGTCAAGTTGCAGAACTTGAAAAGGGACTTCAAAAAT
Source organism: Picea sitchensis (assembly GCA_010110895.2). NCBI lineage: Eukaryota > Viridiplantae > Streptophyta > Pinopsida > Pinales > Pinaceae > Picea > Picea sitchensis. The sequence goes on from SNQJ01S0001835.1 coordinate 69,068, forward strand.
TTGAAGATGAAGGATAATGAAAGTGTTGATACTTTCACGACTCAAGTAATGAGTGTTGTGAATCAGCTCAGGCAGTATGGAGGATGTTGAGAATAAAAGGGTTATTGAGAAAGTGCTAAGAAGTTTGCCCAAAAAGTTTGAGCGTGTTGTTGTTCCCATAGAGGAATTTAAAGATTTAAGTCTAATGCAAATTGATGAGTCAACTGGTTCTCTTGTCTCTCATGAATCTAGGATATCTAGATATGAAGAAGGATCAATAGAGCATGATTTCAAATCCCAACTGCATGTTACCAGAGTCAGAAGCAGAGGAAGGTTTCATACTCGTGGAAGAGGAGGTCGATTTTCTGGTCCAAGAGACAACAGAGCTGAATCAAAGTATGAGCAGAAGTTCCAACAGAATCCTCCTAATTTAAGAGGGAGCAACAACAAACCCTGGCAACAAGATAATCAGAGGTATGATAAAACTAAAGTGAAATGTTATTATTGTAAGAAGTTAGGGCATCTTGCTAACAAATGTTGGAAGAAATAGCCAGATGCTGGAAATCACTCTGCACATATCACAAATGAGTCTAAGGATCATCAAAATCCTGTGTTTTTTACCTGTAACGTCACTCAGGAATGTGAAAATGATATTTGGTTTTTGGATAGTGGTTATAGTAACCACATGACTGGTAATAAAGACTTATTTTCTTCCATTGATACTAGTATTCAGTGTGAAGTCAAATTGAGAAATGATTGTAAGGTTACAATTAATGGTAAAGGTGTAGTTTCAGTCTACACTAAGAATAATCAAAGAATAAATATTGATGATGTTTATTTTGTGCCTCATTTAAAATGCAATCTTATTCGTGTTGGATAATTGTTGGAGAAAAAGTACAAAGTTTTCTTCAAGAACAAGGTATGTACAATCTATGATAAACTACTCAACAAAAATTGATTGCAAGAGTAGAGATGATCAAGAATAGAATGTTTCCACTTGTTATGAGAAATAATTTGAGTGGTTCTTTGAATGCTTATACAGCTGGAAGTCTAGATGAATCTTGGCTATGGCATTTGAGATATGGTCATTTACATTTTGGTGGATTAAATCTATTAGAGAAGAAATAGATGGTAAATGGGTTACCTTGTATTCAACAACCTACAAGCTCTTGTGAGAGCTGCATACTTGGAAAACATCACAGAGAGAAATTTGTTTCAGGTATTTCCTATAGAGAAAAAGCTCCTTTGGAAATTGTCCACACAAATTTATGTGGACCTATGAAAACACCTTCTTTAACTAGCTGTGTTTATTTTATGACTTTCATTGATGATTTCAGTAGGAAGACTTGGTTGTATTTGTTGAAACAAAAATCTTAAGCCTTTGAAGTTTTCAAGAGGTTTAAATGTATGGTTGAGAATGAGAGTGGTCAAACCATTAAGATCCTCAGGTCTGATACAGGAGGTGAGTATAAATTGAATGAATTCATTGAATTTTGTGATTTTCATGGAATTAAAAGGCAGTTTACTGCTCGATATACTCCACAGCAAAATAGAGTGGCTGAAAGGAAGAATCAGACCATCATCGATATGGCTCGAAGCATGTTGAAAGAGAATCATCTTTCAAATGAATATTGGGGAGATGCAGTTCTTTGCTCTATTTTTATCTTGAATAGAAGTCCGACCAAGACCGTGAGGGATCGTGTACCTCAAGAAGCCTGGGATGGTAAGCCTTGTAATGTTTCTCATTTCAAAAAAATTGGATGTGTTGCATTTGCATATGTACCTGCAGAAATGAGGAGGAAGTTGGATGACAAAAGCGAGAGATGTATCTTTGTTGGATACAGTGAAGAGTCTAGGGCATATAAACTCCACAATCCCATCACCCAGAAATATGTAATCAGCAGACATGTTCAATTTAAAGAAGATGAAGCCTGGGATGGAAGTATTGAAAAGTCAATTTCAGAGGGAGTTGTGTTACCCCGTGAGGATGATAATGGAGATGAGTAGGCTGAAGGAGATGTATAGATGATTCCACATGTACATATGCCTGCAGCAAGAAGTCCAAGAAGGCAAGTACCAAATTTCAGCCCATCTCAATTTAGAACGATAATAACTCATGAGCGTGGTGAGCCATATGGACATGGTGGACATCAAACAGATTCACAGGTAAGCAATGAATCGGATCCTACTTTAGCTTCATTGAAAAATAGATTTAAAGGACATAAAACTAAGTTTAAGAGAATTATATGATCAGAATGAAGAGGTAGATCAGATTTCAAATTTTTCATTTATAGCTTATGATCCTGTAAGTTATGATGAAGTTGCTAAAGAGGATGTCTGGATAAAAGAAATGGATGAGGAGATTGATTCCATTGAAAGGAATAACACTTGGGATCTTGTCAATTTACCTGAAGGCAAGAAAAGTATTAGTGTTAAATGGGTTTATAAGACTAAGTTGAATGAAGATGGTGAAGTTGAAAAGTACAAGGCAAGACTTGTAGCTCAGGGGTTTAGTCAGCAACCCGGTATTGATTACAATGAAACCTTTGCTCATGTAGCAAAGATTGACACAATAAGGATGGTCTTAGCTATTGCAGCTCAGAATAGATGGATCATGCATCAGATGGATGTCAAGTCTGCATTTTTAAATGGATATTTGGAAGAAAAAGTTTATGTAAGACAACCTCTGGGTTATGAGATTGATAAACACTGAGATAAGGTTTACAAGTTAAGGAAATATTTATATGGATTGAAGCAGGCATCCAGAGTTTGGTATAGCAGGATTGATGAATACCTAATCAGTGTTGGATTTAGAAGAAGTCCAAGTGAACCAACTCTGTATAGAAAGGTAGACTAGAAAGGTATAATTTTAATTGTCTGTTTGTATGTTGATGACCTGATTTTTACTGGAGATCTATCTATAGATGATTTTAAAAATGCCATGAAAATAGAGTTTGAGATGACTGATTTAGGTTTGATGAAATTTTTTCTTGGAATTGAAGTGGATCAATCTGATGATGGAATTTTCATTTGTCAAACTAACTATGCAAGCCAGCTGCAACAACAATGGCAACTGGTATTAAACTGAGCAAGCATGATGAAGGATCATATGTTGATCCAACCTTGTATAAGAGGCTGGTTTGAAGCCTTATGTACTTAACAACACCCAGACCTGACATTATGTTTGCTGTGAGTTTGATTTCCAGATTCATGGAGACTCCGAAGAGTACTCATTGGCAAGCAGGAAAGAGGATCCTGAGATATGTTGTTGGAACAACTAATTTTTGTATCTGATACACATCAAGCTTAAACTTTGAGTTGATCGGATATACTGATAGTGATTTTGCAGGTTCCATTGATGACAGGAAAAACACATCTGAGTATATTTTAAGTCTTGGATCTGGAGCAGTGGCATGGGCATCAAAGAAACAACCCAGTGTGACTCTATGTTCCACTGAGGCAGAGTATGTTGCAACAACTGCAGCTGCATGTCAAGTTGTATGGATGAGAAGGGTCTTGAATGAATTGTTGCATAACCAGAATGATGCAACCCAGATTGTCTGTGACAATAAGTCTAACATTTCTTTGTCAATGAATCATGTTTTTCATAAACAAAGTAAGCACATTGATACAAGGTATCATTTCATTCGAGAGTTGGTAACTGGTAAGGATATTTTTGTTTAGTTCTGCAGATCTGAAGAACAATTTGTAGACATATTTATGAAGCCTTTGGGAAATGAACTATTTAAAATTCATAGAAAAAACATTGGGGTATGCAAGTTGTAATGCATTGTTTACAACAATTTTATTTTACATAGTTTTAGTTTGTTTTTGTTCTGAAAATATTAAGAGGGAGTATGTTAGGAAGTAATCATTTCACCACCTCTTTGCAAACGGTGAATCAGTGGTTGTCTTGACCCTTCAAGACTCGAGGATTAAACCACCAATTATAATTTTGTTTTACATAACTTAAACGGTGGTCGCCTTAACCTTTGCAGGCCACAAGACACCATCACCTCCTTGATTAAAATCCTTTAGAAGATCGGAGGGGCAATTTTTTGTGTTTAAATACCAGAGTCGAAATTGTAAATCGATGAGATAGATTGAAAGCGTTTCTTGAATTGAATTGATTATTCTATGTTCGGAGGTTTTCTCTGCGTATATATATATTTTGTTTTTTCATTGAGTTTGTAAACTTATTTTATTTCCTGATAAAAAAAATTTTTTTGAGCAAACGCAGTAATTTTTTGGTTTTACTAATTACGAACCCAGTCAGTTATTTATTCTGAGTTTATTTGTTGAAACGTGTGATTTTAAAAGGAGATTAAATACAAAATTGATATTTCCGCATTCAGAGTTTACTTGTGCGTTTACTTGTGCGTGGAGTTATATAGTCCCAAAACCCCGAACCCGAAGTAGTGGGGCCCAAAGTTTGTACGCATTTCACAATTCGGCAATTGACGTTGCGCGTAGTTTTGAATCAAGGGTTTGCAATCCCCGAAACCCGAAAAGCATCGGGATCACATTCTAGAAACCCGAAAAGCACTGGGCCCACATTCCATTCACATTTTCGTGATTTGGGAATTGTTGTGTGTTGGTGTTTGGCATTTGTAATCGCCAAATCCCGAACCCTGATTGACCTCCGTTTTTCACAAAACTATTAGGTGGAAATTCAAGAAATATTATGGACCAGCTCTCCAAGTAATATCCTTCCATATCTGGAGAACTATCAGCAGCGTCAAAGTCGATGTGTATTTTTATGCATTTACTTCAAAGTCGACATCTGTTTTTATGCATTTAGACGCCCTCTCTTCCATAAAGCTCGGATACAGTTGAAATTTTTTCAGCGAGAGACTCGATATAATATAAGTCAGTTTTCGAAATAATTTCTTTCCATATCAGCCAACTATAAGAAGCATAAAATCTATGTCGGTTTTTATACATTTAAAGACCTTTTCTTCCTTTTAACTTCTAATATAGTTGAAGACCAACTCTTCAAATAATATTTTTCCGTGACCACTGAATTTGCTAATATACCTGAAGAGCAACTCTGGAAATAAATCTCTCTTCGAATAATATTTTTCCGTCACCACTGAATTCCCAGTAGCATGAAAGCCGATGGGATGTTGACTTTTATGTATTTAAAGGCCCTTTCTTCCATAAATTTTGAGCATAGCTGAAAATGAATTATTCGAGGTGCACTCCTTGATAACACATGACTATCAATAGCATGAAAAGTTGTACCATTTTTTATCCATTTAGAGGAATTTTCTTCCTTGAATACAAGTGAAACTTTTTTCACTGAAGCTCCATTTTATGGTAGTAGTTTAAACGTTCTATTTTTTTGGGTTTTTTTATAATTTTTTTTGTTTGATTTTGTCTAAAATTTGGTGATGAATGGTTGGATATGTAGATTTGGGTGGCTAAGTTTGTATAATCTCAGTGCTCCAGGGTTTTTTCATCAAGCTGAATCTATTAATGCATTCAGAAATACAATTTAAACCACATAAAATAACTATTTTATCCAAATTTACATCTACAGATTCCGGCCAAAAAACCCAAAAAGTAAAACTTTTAGCTAAAGTCCATTTTAAATATGTTGATTTGCTCTTCTTTATTTGTTTTTTTGTTTTTTCATGTGATCATCTTTTCTAGTTGAAAAATCTCCATTGGAGAACTGTTCCATTAAATACAAGGGAAATAAAATCGCGTCTAATCCTGTTTTGTTAGTTAGATCAAACTGATCCTAAATTATTGTAAGAATTATTCTTCAAACTGTTGACTGACTCTTTCGTATGAAAGCTCTATAAGAGTGCAGGAGGCAGCTTATAATTAGGAAGTTAAGGAATAAGCTTCCTACATCCATAGAAATAAGTACATCTCATACCAAAAAAATGGGGTCACCAATTAAATGAATGGCATTTTTACTTTGTTAAATTTATTTAATAGTAAAATATATTAAATTAGCAAAATATTGTGTGTTTGAAATGAATTTTGAAGTATTTTATTGTTAGAGTGTATTTGTCTTTTCATCTTTTAAAGAGTATGAGAATCCGGAAATTAAATTTTTTAAATAGCTTCAATAATGAAAACTTCAATTAAAAGAATAGAGTATTAAAGGGTTAGTTTCTTATGGAAACAATGAAAACTTCAATTAAAAGAATAGAGTATTAAAGGGTTAGTTTCTTATGGAAACAACATTGTTGAAGGGCACAGTTTTAAACATAACATTCTTTGATGACTAATATGCAGACCCAAACCTTCAAAAAAAAAATTGGTCTACGATCAAAAACGAATTTAAATTCCAACCCCGTGTGTACATACCTCCTCTCAAGTTTCTCTCGACCACATCAAATGCTGTATTTTAAATTTTGAATTTTTCTAGCAAGCGAAAAATGTAAATGCCTTTCCATAACAGTGTAGATGGGTCTTGACAAGCATTGGGTGAGATGGTCCTTAGGTCAAGGACTCTTTTGATGGCATTCCTCCCTCACTTTATCCGGTGTAATTCTGATTCAGTATCATCACAGTAAACATCATTTTGAAATTTACGGTTGGCTCTACACGCTGTTTGCAAGCAGATATAGCACCTCCTCCTATTGCTGTCAAATTACGTTGTTTGTGAACACAAAATAGCCGAACAATCTTGATTCCTGATTTTATCTAAATACCCATCTGATGCCAAAATTAAAACCTGGCAATAAGATGTAATTTCAATCATTCTGGTGTCTAGTTCAGCTGTATCCATTCCTTACAACTAGGTTTCCCTGAACTCACCAAACTCTGTGGCGGAAGTATTATCTATCTGTTATGTCATGAAAGGCAGGGAAACCCATGATGATAAACCAATCCATGTGGGTTAAGGTTTATTCGGAAAATACAAGTGATTTTTCACATTAGGAGTTCCATTAATGTTGTCCATTACCTAAGAATATCACTTTCAAATGCACATTGGTGTGTGAAGTAATATTATCGTAGAAACCAAGGCAATTTCCCATTCTCAGATTCTCATGTCAATTGGATTTATCAAATAGCATACCAGTTAAAGGTATAGCGATGCTAGTATATCTTTTAGCATGCAAGGCTTTACAAATTTGTGACAATTTGGAATTAACTTGTTCGTCTTGTTCAATCGCACATAAATGACCTGTAGTCTTGAGAGCACAGGAAAACACTATTGCTCCCTTCCTCTCAAGATTAATTACGATTTTCCTAATAGTGCATAAATGCTCTATTAATCAGTGAGGCGAGGGGTAAAGAAGAAGCCCCGGCTAACCCCTTCTCCGTACCTGCGGCCGAGGGTCCCTTAAGATAGGGAGAGGTGGGAATTAGAGGGTTCGAAAGTCTTTTGAGCTAAAGTTATAACAATGCGCGTATATCTTCTAATATGCAAGGTTTTACATACCTGTGAAAAATTGGACTTAACAAGTCTTATCATATTCATCAACCTTGAGGATCTTCTTCCGCTAATTCCCATTCTAATTATGTATATATGCACAGTTATTCCAATCATCTCCTCTCCTTTATTGAATCGCAAAATATTTAGTATGTTGTACTCAGGGATAACATGTATAGAAGGCAAAGGGTCTTGTGCATTGAGTTATGAAGATATAAAATATATATTATCGTGGTGATCCGATTAGGGTGGAGAGGGGACTTTACATTTGATTCGTCTTCGTTATTCATTCCAACGATTACAGTCCTATCTATAAATTAGATAGCCCTTGTTTCGAGATGGATCTGTATGTGTTTTGTCAGGAAAATATGATATATTTGAATGAATATATTTGCAAAATGTCTTTGCCGTGTTGGGTGCTCATAACTGTGGGGCCATTTGTTAGAGGACTGCTGAGAAAGGGGAACGCCACATTCGTTTGAAAGTATTCATCAAATCAGTCTGCGTTTGTGTTTTAATTATAAGTTGAATTAATAATATCTAGCCTTTGTGGTTTATTCTAATTATTTCAACCTTCAAGGTCAAATTGATGATGATGATGATGATTAACATCCACTAAGATCTAATTGGTCTATCGAACCTTAAGAGGGTAAGTGATTACTTGTGATTCTTTAGAATTTTGTTTATGTGCTAGAAAAACACTAAGAGAAGCTTTCCAAGATCACCATACTTTTGTTGAGTTAAGAGGTTAGGAAGGTTGGTAGTGTGATCAATATTTTGAAAATGAGATCTAATATGGGTATAGGCTGGACAATCTAAGAGAAGTGCTTTCATCTTCAACCTTCTTAGTGTCACAAGGTGACAAATTCTCTCATCCCGTAAGTTTTGGAATTATTAACTTTGATCTTCATTATGGAGCTGTTGAGAATTTGTTCTTATCTTAGCAATGTATTTTTTCTTTACACTTGGGAAAAGCAGATAGATAATTTTGATATTTCTAAATTGGGTTGATTACATCTTTATAATACTGTAATTTTCTTTTTCCCTCTAACTCTTTACCTACATTTTTTCCTTAGAATTTTGAAGTTGGCGTTTTTTAATAGTACCTTTATTATGCAAAATGGTTTCTTCCATTATTCTCAAATAGTTTTAGCCAAGATTAGGCATCTTTATGCCATCATAAGCAGTCGATGGTGGTTATGACTTGATTTACAATTTTGAGTAGCCTCTTGTCTTCCATGTTGTTGCTTGTTCTTATACATTGTTATCTTGTCATCCATGGTCTCCAATAGGGGAAGGCTGGATTTCTCTGAGAGGATAGGATGATAAATATTTCCTTTAATTTTGTTATAGGTTATAAAATTCTTTGTATTTTCTCTATCTTTCTCAAGGTCCAAGAAATATACCTTCCTACTTCCATCCTTAAAGAATAACAGGTGTAATAAAAGTCTCAAAGAGGAGTTTCTTCTTATCCCAACTCCAAGTTCAACTGATTTACAATTGTTTCAAAGCCCATAATAAGCTTTCCATCCCCAATAATCCTTTCTCAGTATATAATTCCCAATTAAGCTTGTGGTGAATATCAATTCAAGATATTTGTATGAATTCACTTCATCCAAGTTGTTATTCATATACAAAGGTATCATAAAAGGGATCTTCAAAGTTCAGCTGATTTACAATTGTTTTCAAGCCCATAATAAGCTTTCCATCCCCCAATAATCCTTTTCTCAATGCTATAATTCCAATTAAGCTTGTGGTGAATATCAATTCCAAGATATTTGTATGAATTCACTTCATCCAAGTTGTTATTTTCATATACAAAGGTATCATAAGGGATCTTATTGAATTTAGCACATAATTATTGTAGCACATAATTAAAAGAAGAATTTGAAGAGATTCAAATCTTTTTAATCTTTGCATTTTCAACAACAAACTTTTAGGTGATGATGGGTAGAGTGTCTAGTCCCCAACTGTTGTTGAAAGTTTCAAATCTTCTTACATAATTTTATCCAAAAAATTCAAAAAATTCAAGCAATATGACTAATTATGGAAACTTAAATAAACATTTTGTTAGAAAGGAAATTGATTTATCTATTTCCATTAAATTTAAATTGAATTAAATTTTAAAAATGGTTTAAAATATATAATAAATAATAATTTATATAAAATATAAAAACACTTAAACATTAATAAGATAGTTATAAATATAAATATATATATCAGCATAGATCCATGTTAACCCTAGATTTATCAAGCTTCGAGATGGATCATATCTTTAGAGGTGCAAACTTTTAACCTTTCATCAAGTTTTTAGCTGCCAGAAATTTAATCCATCTATATGCTTGATAGATCCTGCATTGAGATGGATCTATGTTGGCTTAATAGATTAATATTAATATATTTTTTAGTATATCACTACCTCTCTAATCACTATATTGTTTTGGTAATTTATTAATTGAA
>SNQJ01S0001835.1:78958-152947 GCA_010110895.2 Picea sitchensis
ATCATAAATATTTTATTATTATTATTATTTTAATATCTTATATTATATGAACATCTCTCATGTTCTACTTAGGACTATAGAGCCCATTTTACCCAACAATTTAACTATATATTTATAAAGGTTATTTGAAATTCTTTTTATTTTAAACAATCTTGAATTTAATTTTTTTTATTTTACATTTACATATTTACAAAAATTAACTTAAGTATTACAAAAATTAACTTAAATATTGATGTTTTATTTAAATTTAAATATTTTATATTATAAATTCCATATTTTAAAATATATATTTTTAAATGTTTCGCAACTAATTATTATAGTGTTATCCATAACATTGAGAAATATCATGTTAATTTCAACATTGGGGTTTTACATATTTTCAAACAAAACTAAAGACAAGTTTAGAGATGAACAAAGAAACCTAAATTTAAGAAACACTTCAAGGAGTTCTTTTATTAATATAACATTTAGTTCATTTCAATATTTATATATGGAGTTATGTGATTAATGACAATTTTGTTATATGTGGGATCATCCTATATAATAATGAGAAATTGCTCTCCTATGTTCCCTAAGAGAGGAGTTAAATTTAAGATACTCCAATTTTGTTATATGTGGGATCATCCTATATAATAATGAGAAATTGCTCTCCTATGTTCCCTAAGAGAGGAGTTAAATTTAAGATACTCTAACAGGTTCCCAAATTAATGTATAATTCATATTAATCTCTATATTAATTCATTTTTGTCATTTTAATATTAATTTTTCTTTATCATTTTAATTTTGGTCATTATCATTTATATTAAGAAAGTGTTCATACAAATACAATTATATATAGTTTTATAGTTGAATTATCAATTATTATAATTATAAATAAGTAAATATAATATATAAAATTAGCATAGATTTATCTTAGTTTGGAATTTATCAAGTGTTTAAAGGGATCAAATCTTTAGATGTGTAAACTTTTAATCTTTCTTCAAGTTTTGCACTTAAAAAAAAGATTTTCACTTTGAAATATTTAATCAACGCTTCCCTTATAGATCATCTATTAAGATGGATCTATGTTGGTTTAATAGATTAATATTAAAATATTAAAGCATATTAATATATTTTTTAGTGTATTAATATATTTTATAATATATTACTTCCTCTATAATCACTATATTTTTTAGTAATCTATTAATTGAAGCTAGGGAAAATCTAAAACTAACAAATTCAAGCCAATATATATTTTTTAATATATTAAATTATTTTATAATGTATTTTTTAATATATTAAATTATTTTATAATGTAATAATAATATAAAATATATTAATATATACTAAAATGTTACATATATATATCTATATTCATCTATATATATGTATATATATATATATATATATATATGTGTGTGTGTGTGTGTGTGATGATGATGATGATGATGATGATTAACGTCCACTAAGACCTAATTGTTCTATCGGACCTTAAGACGATAAGTGATTACTTGTGATTCTTTAGAATTTTGTTTCTCTGCTCGAAAAGCATTAAGAGAAGCTTTCCAAGATCACCATACTTTTGTTGAGTTAAAACGCTAGGAAGGTTGGTAGTGTGATCAATATTTTGAAAATGAGATCTAATATGGGTATAGGCTGGACAATCTATGAGAAAGTGTTTTTCATCTTCAACCTTCTTAGTGTCACAAAGGTGACACACTCTTTCATCCCATGGCGTTTTAGGGATTGACCAACGCCCAGTTTCATATGGAGCTCGTGAGAATTTGTTCTTATTTTAGCAATGCTTATTTTTTTCTTTACACTTGGAAAAAAAGATAGATAATTTTGATCTTCTAGATTAGGGTTGATTACATCTTTTTAATACCTTAATTTTCTTTCTTCCTCTAACTCTTTATCACACCACATTTTTTCCTTAAATTTTGATTTGACATTTTTTTTAATCGTATCTTTATTCTGCAAAATGGTTTCTTGCATGATTCCCCAATAGTTTAGCCAAAACCGAGCGCCTTTATGCCATCCTCGCTTTAGTCGATGGTTGTTATGATTTGATTTTGAAGCAATTTTAGGTAGCCTCTTGTCTTTCATGTTGTTTAACTTGTTCTTATGCATTATGTATCTAGTCACAACCATGCTCTTCATGGGGAAGAGGATTTTTTCTACGAGGAGGATGGGATAGGGCGTATTTCCTTTAATTTTGAGATTATAGGTTATAAAATTCTTTTGTATTTTCTCTATCTTTCTCCATGATTCACGAGAGATACTACAACCCCAGATTTGATATCCATAAAGAATAATAGGTGTAACAAGAGTCTCAAAGAGGTGTTTTTTCTTGTCCCAACTCCAAAGATCAACTGATTTACAATTATTTTGAAGCCCATAATAAGCTTTCCATCCCCCAATAATCATTTTCTCAATGCTATAATTCCAATTGAGCTTGTGGTGAATATCAATTCCAAGATATTTGTATGAAGTCACTTCCTCCAAGTTGTTGTTGTTATATACAAAGGTATCATAAGGGATCTTATTGGATTTAATAATCATGACTTTAGTCTTATCAGTATTAATAGTCGTACCCATATTGTAGAACAAGTCCTTGAGGATTCTTAGTTGATTTTCAAGATCACGGGGAATCCTTTCCATAAGAACGATATCATCGACATAAAGAAGAAGATTGATGACTATACCAGTGAGAGTAGGGCTGACACAACCTAATTTTTCCAAGCATTCGTCTAACTTATCAATGTATATACCAAAAAGGGTAGGGGAAAAGGGACAACCTTGTTTGACTTCGATATTGTAGTTAATCTCTTTTGACCAACCCTCGATTTTTTTTAACTTAGCAATAACATTATCATACATCCTTATTGTAGCATCCCGCAACTCGAGAGGCACTTTTATCTCTTTTGACCTATTCCAAAGGTTTTTCTTGGGAACCATGTCAAAAGCTTTTCTAAAGTCAACAAAACAACGAAAAGGATTGGTTTTAGTATTGCGGAACTCCTCTGCAATGATCCTAAAGGTAACAAGATGGTCCACAGTTGAATGATATCTCCTAAACCTGACTTGGCCTTTAGCTCTTTTACTGTGACCTTCTAGACAAATGTTAATCTTCTTTTCCAAAATAATTCCATAAAGCTTGTCTAAAATTAGGCTAATCATAATGGTCCTATAAATAGAGGGATTTTTTTTATCCTTATTTTAAAAAATAGGAAAAATGAGGCTTTGCATCCAGGGTTTAGGGAAGACCTGCTTGACTGCTAAACTGAAGAGCTTGTGTATGTGAGGGATAAGGATTGGCCCTCTGATTTTAAAAATTTCAGCTTGGTAGCCTTCAATGTCCTTAGATTTCCCATTTGCGATCCGCTTAACCCCGAACTCTATGTCATCTAAAGAAAAAACTTCTTCCTTTGTAGGGACAATAGGAATGGTTTCCATGGCATTGGGAAACTCGTAAATATTTTTAAGGTAGGAATTCCAGTCCGTTAAGGGAATCCTATTATTTTCTTTAGTATTGCATTTTAGAATTTGGCTCCAGAACTTCTTAGGATCCAACTTGTATAGCTGTGAAAGTTTCTCTTGCTTTTTATTGATATAGTATTTTTTTTTCCTTTTAATTAGGGCTCTATACATATTGATCTTATCGAGTTTTAAGGGCTCATTAGAAGCATCCCTAATGGATTTCATAGCAATTTTACATTCTTTATCATACCAAGGTTTGGTTGTTCTATTATTCTTTTTATGGGACACCTCGAAAGAGAACTTGTTAATAGAAGTGGAAAGGGTAGTTGTAAAATTATGATAGAGTTCTTCAATGTTGTCCTTATAAGTTAGGAGGTTTAATTTACTATTTAAATCCATTAAGAAAATGTCAACTTTACTTTTTTCAAAGTGAAAATTCCTCTGATTATCAGAATTGTCTTCAATGGTGCTCCTATACAGGATAATTTTAGAGTTAGGGTTAATGGTTTATGATCAAAGTCAGGCTCATGGTCATTTAAAAGGTCAAAAGTTGTTATTTGATTGGAAGCAGGGATATCAGATATCACATAATCTACAACACTACTACCTAGCCCATGAATACAAGTCATTTGGTTGGAGTTTAGCCAATTCATTACTCCATTGCAAATTATTAGGTCTTGAGAGGTCCAAAGCTTGACCAACCCAGTACCAAACAAATTCTCAATTAGGTCTTCAGAGATTCTTTTGTATCTATTAGATAAAACACCGTCCTCATCTAGCCATAAATGATTATGGTTGGAGTCATCACTTAAAACAATAGCTTGTTTAGTTGTAGTCCTAACATTAAAGTATCCTAGCAGGAGGATATTACCTTCATTTTTCAAATTATAAATATCTTGTTCTAAATTATTATAGGGACAATTTTTATCTAGGTTATTTTTCTTATAAAAAGTAGAATTAATAGGTACAAAATAACAAATTTCTATATACATCTTCTTAGCATTGGTGTCTGAAATTTCTATCCAAATGTATTGATTAAGAGGTTCAATCTTATGAAGTTGAATGTGAGGGGAAATGTTTTTTCTAATATAGCAAGCTATGCCACCTATCCCTCTACGGTGGGATTTTTTGTTCCATTCCGACCATAAAACAAATACTTCCATGTTAGGTACCTTAGACTCCTCATGCTTCCAAGTTTCAGCTAGATACATAATATCAATATCACTCGGGATCCAACTTATCATAGGACCTTTACGCCATGAAAATCCATGACAATTTCAAAAAAGGATCGCAGGTGTCTCAAATTCCTATTTATTATTATCCTTCTGGTATCTATCCCTAACAATAGATTTTCGATTTCTAATTATTGCCCATTTTCCTTCTTTCCTAGCTTCTTTTACCTTTTGAACTCCCTTCTTTACTTCAGCTTGGTCTTCAGGAATGATGTCTTCATTTATAAATATTCCTGACCCTTTTAAGCTCAAGGATTTACTAATTATGCTATATTTATGGTCATTACAACTTACTTTGACACAGATCAACCTATCTTTGTGATCAATTATTTTTCCTAGCATCTTTGTTTCTATGAGGTAAGTTGTATCAATTTGTGATTTATTTTTTAATTCTTCTTTTACTATTGCTAGCGTATCCTCCTCTTGTTGTTATTTTATACCAAAAATTATGAGGTTCAAGGCTCTTTTGTTATGCTCATGGTCCAATTTGATTATCTCATTCATTTCCTCTTTGATGAGTTTGATATACAATTTATTTTCCATGTTACTGAGGGTCAAATTGTTGGTTAGTTTTTCTTCTAGCTCTGCAATCCTATCTCTCAAGTTGTAATTTTCTTCAACCCCTCCTTCTTGGGTTGATTGTTTATGTTTTCCATTTCTTGAATTCTATCCTTCATTGTCTACAATTAACTCTTGAACCTAAGAATCTATCCTCTATTTGACTTTGAATGGTATTTTTAATTTTTTTATCAATCATTGCCTCTAGCTCTATTTGGAGTTTTACGTCTCTTTCTTCACTCTTTTTTTCTAATGTTTCTAACTCTATTTGGATTTTGGCATCTCTCTTCTCTTTTTTTTTTTCTACTGATTCCATATAATGGTAAAGGACCTCTAGGGCGATTTTGCGGGGCCTCCCCTTCTTAGGCCGAGTTTTTGGAATAGGTGGTGGAGTGATCATATTGAAAACAAGAGAAAAAAGACGTAACAATTATTATTATGGATTGATTTTATCTCTCAAATCAACTTTTACTTATGAAACTTAAAATAAATAAATAAATAAAATATATTTAAATCTCTTTACTTAAAATTAAAATTGAATCAAAGTAAAAAGTGACTCACCTCATTTTAGATGTCCAAATGCTCAACTCTTTGAATAAGCCAAAAATAATTTCTGAAAACGACAGAGAAGTTAGAGAAAGACCAAAAATAATTTCTGAAAATGGTAGAGAAGTCCAGAGAAACTACAAATATTATTCTAGGTAAAAAGGTAAAAACTACAAAGATTATTCCCGTTCAAAACACTAGATATATAATCTTAGAAATAAAATATCTTCTAAAAAATAAATAAATAGAGAAGTATTCAAAACCCTAGATATGTAATCTTAGAAATAAAATATCTCCCTAAAAAAAAAAGTATTATTGGCGTTGAAAACCCTAGATATATAATCTTAGAAATAAAATATCTATTTAAAAAAAAAAGTATTATTCCTGTTGAAAACCCACATTCAAAACTGCAAAGAAATATTATTATTCCCATTCAAAACCACAAAGAAATATTATTCCCATTCAAAACCAACAATAATACAAATATCTAAATAAATAAATGACTAAAAAACCGAATAAGTCAAAGATAAAATAATTAAATAATAAAAAAAAAATCTATTATCTTTTATCTATCTAACTTTTATAATTTACAATAATATTCTACTAATTTTTTATATTATTTAACCCAATAAAATAGATAAAACATATAATTTAGTTAACAATTTATTGAGTATTATTCCATGATAATTGACTTGACATCAAACCATGACCAATAAGTTGACTTAAAGATTCATTTAAATCACCAATTTTAAAACCTTGTTAAATCCAAAGAAGAAAAGGAAGACATAACTACTTTACAAAAACTCTTAATTATCTTAATATTTCTCAAAATTGTGTGTAATTAAACGCAATGGAGTGAATTATTCGTGAATTATTCCTAAATACTTCAAGGCCGTTCTCCTTAGTACAAATGGTATGGTTGATAACCTAGACATCGGTTATATGGTGTTGAGGTGGATGTTGATGCTAATCTTTAAGTATTATAATTTTAATAAAATATATATAGAGAAAAGTGTACATAAATAATATTTCAAAATGATTTTATATAGAGAGTTAGTTAAAATAATTCTAATAAAATATATATAGAAAAATGTATATATAAATAGTATGTTAAAATAATTTTATATAAAAAATTAATTAAAAGTATATAGTATTATTTTAAGCATTCATCTCTACATATTTGGGAAAGAAAATTACACAATTCATAACATTTATAAAATATGACAATTATAAAATATGACAATTAGGAATGGCGATGTAATATGATATTATCACAAACCAATTCATAACATTTATAAAATATGACACTTAGGAATGGCGATGTAATATGATATTATCACAAACCAACAAATAATACAAATTAGAAAGTTACAACAATTCATGAAATCCAACGAAAATAACTTGTATGACATCCAACTTGTCAATGACTAACATTAACAAGAATTCAATGGATGGATATTGAATAACTATAGCAAGAGAGAAACATCTAAGCTAATGATATTACTTGGTTTTATTAAATGTAAAAACTTTGATTATAAATTTTTGAAGACGATAATTTTGGAAGAATGATATTATATTATGATCTTCATTAGGATATACATATGGTCATGGATATATCAAAATACATATGGACGATAATTTTGGAAGAATGATATTATATTATGATCTTCATTAGGATATACATATGGTCATGGATATATCAAAATACATATGGGCAAAGATATATCAAAATAATATGTTTATAGATGTGATTGGGTTATGTAAGAAATTTATTTTATAAAAAAAAAAAAATTATTTCTCACTATAACACTTATAAGATTAGATATACATATGGTCAAAAATATATCAAAATACATAGGGTCAAAAATATATAGGCAAAGATATATCAAAATAATATGTTTATAGATGTGATTGGGTTATGTAAGAAATTTATTTTATAAAAAAAAAAAAATTATTTTTCACTATAACACTTATAAGATTAGATATACATATGGTCAAAGATATATCAAAATACATAGGGTCAAAAATATATCAAAATACTAAGTTTATAGATGTGATACATAGGGTCAAAAATATATCAAAATAATAAGTTTATAGATGTGATTGGGTTATGTAAAAAAATTATTTTATAAAGAATTATTATTTTACTTCTCATTATAACACTTAAACACTTATGGAATTAGAGGCTTATAGTGTACATTTTATGTATATAATATTTTATTTATCAAGTTTGAAATATAAATTCTAACAATTGTATAAAGACTAAAATGTATATATGTTGAATTACCACTTTATTTTATTTATTAAGTTTGTAATATAAATGCTAGCACTTGTATAAAGATTAAAAGTGTTGGTGATAGGATAGTTTGAATGTTACTTGAAATCTTGATATTTATGGTCCTCTGCACTATAATTATGGATTTATAAGAATGTAAATTATAATCTTTAAGAAAGATTTCTTAAACACGTGTATAGCGGAAAACATGTGCTCTATGCATAATTTTTTTATCAAATAAGATTTACATGATTTGTTCTCAATTTATTTAAATAAGTTTCAGTATATGACAGTTTTGATTTTTTTTAAAATTTTAAATTTATAAGAGTTAGTTAATGACATATTCTTTTATCAACTACTTTTTTTCATCTAAATATCATTTTCCAGATGCTAAGTTTGATGACATATTATTTTATCAACTATTTTTCTTCACCTAAATATCATTTTTCAGATGCTAAGTTTGATGACATATTATTTTATCAACTATTTTTCTTCACCTAAATATCATTTTCCAGATGCTAAGTTTGATGAAAAAAAAGTTTCTCTTTATCTCATGTATGATTAAAAGAAAGAATAATAAAAACATGAGATATGTTATCATTCTTGTTTTTAATCACACACCATTCATCAAACTTGGTAACTAGAAATAAGAAAGAAAAATAATTAAAAAACTAATATCTCATTAATCAACTCTTCTAAATTTGAAATTCTAAACAAAATTCAAAACATGTCTATGACATATAACTTAATTAATATAAATTTAAAGCATTCCATACACCATCCATATAAAACATGCTTTCTACAATACATGTGTTTAGACTTTTCTACAGTTAAAAATCAACTCTTCTAAATTTGAAATTCTAAACAAAATTCAGAACATGTCTATGACATGTAACTTAATTAATATAAATTTAAAGCATTCCATACATCATCCATATAAAACATGCTTTCTACATTACATGTGTTTAGACTTTTCTACAGGTTAAAATTAGTTCATTCTTTTAAATAAATAGTTATAATACAAATATAAATTTAAATAAATTAATATAAATTAATATAAATTTAAAGCATTCCATACATCATCCATATAAAACATGCTTTCTACAATACATGTGTTTAGACTTTTCTACAGGTTAAAATTAGTTCATTCTTTTAAATAAATAGTTATAATACAAATATAAATTTAAATAAATTAATATAAATTTAAAGCATTCCATACATCATCCATATAAAACATGCTTTCTATAATACATGTGTTTAGACTTTTCTACAAGTTAAAATTAGTTCATTCTTTTAAATAAATAGTTATAATACAAAATGAGAATACGATAACTGTAAATATTTCAAGCAACATTTAAATTACTTACTGAACCACACGTTTAGTATTCATACTAATGTTAGTGTTTTTAAATTACAACCTTAATAATACTTAGTGAACCACACTTTTAGTATTAATACCAGTGTTAGTGTTTTTAAATTACAACATTAATGCATAGAATAGGATGACAAATCTACATATGGATACAATGTACACTATATGTAGGCATGGCACATATGTGTCCATATGTATTATAATGAGAAGTAAGAAAATAACTTCGTATAAAATAGAAATTATCAAAATAACACAATTACATCCATAAATCTAATATGTATATACTTTTAATCATAAATATACTCTTGTTAAGGTCATAATATAGTATCTCCCTTTATTTTAAAATATTTAGAATAAGGACTTTACATATAGTTTTTAATCACTTGGGAACAACATTAATAACATTATAGAACTAGAGAGTATGATGCATGGATTATAGATAGAAATCAAAGAGGAAAATATTTAGAATAAGGACTTTACATTTAGTTTTTAATCGCTTGGGAACAACATTAATAACATTATAGAACTAGAGAGTATGATGCAAGGATTATAGATAGAAATCAAAGAGGCACATGGCAATTTTATGGTGGAAGGAGGTTCATACTTATTCATTAAAATCATTAGAAAGATAGGAAATGGCTCAGATGTTGATAGAGTTTCAAGTAATTGGTGCTTGGTTTCCAAGTGGAAATAGGTTGCCACTCTTATAGTCTCTGATACAAACATCATGCCACTTCATGTGTGTAGAGATGTAAATAAATTGGTTGATAGGTTAGATAATGGGGTATTGACCCTACCAAACTAACAAATGATTTTAAGTTGGGGCTTAGTAGGAGAGAGCTAACTCTTATCCAAATTCCATAATATTAATTAGATGGACAATAATAGGATTGCAAGAAAGGAAATCATTTTTAGCAAGGGATCCAACGATGAAAAATCATGATGACGACAAGGCATACATAAAATGGCAATCGAATGAATTGAAAATAGGTGGAATTAATTGCAACAATATGCACAGGAATGTCCTATACCTTGGGTATGAAAAACATCATTAAAACTAGATGATTGAAGTACACATGCGTCAAAATCACAATTAGGATCACCTCCCTTCAAATTCAAAATGATCAAGAAACTATCACTCCACCCTCCCGTGGTAGCATAATGAGTTTGTGAGGGAGGAAACGATAGTGTAGGGAGACGAAGAACCCAATAAGTAAACAAAAATTAGGGATTTAATCAAGACACCACTCTAGGGATAGCTCAAACAAAAATCAATGAGGAAGATGGGATAAGAAAAGCATTACGAAACCCTAATTCATCAAGCTCATGAATACACTTGGGTTGTTTGTCAGTCCAAATGGTAAACTCATAATGTCCAAACCTCATCTTGAATGCAGTCTTAGGAATGTCTTCCTCCCTGATCTGTAACTGGTGAAGTCCTGATCTCAAATCGATCTTCGAAAACACCATCATACCCTTCATTTGGTCAAACAAATCATCTATTCTTGGAAAAATATATTGGTTCTTGATCATTGCCTTGTTCAATTGACGATAGTCAATCCAGAGTCTCCATGATGCATCCTTCTTCTGTATGAAAATAATCTGCACCCTAAGGCAACACACTTGGACGTATAAGTCTTAGGTCCAACAACTCCTTCAATTGCATTTTCAACTACTGTAAGTCAAGGGTCGACATATGATAAGGCATTCTTTCTATCGGTTCCATTCCAATATTTAATTCGATGGTAAATTCCAATTCCCTTTCGGGCGCCAAACCTGGTAACTCTTCTAGGAATACATCCGCAAAGTCTCGTACTACTGTAAGGTTTTATAGTCCTTTTTCCATGCCCTTGTCATTCATCGCTAAGATTGCATATAGCTTGCAACCCCTGTGCATACTCTTCCTTAGTTGTAGGGAAGAGATGAACATTAGGAAAACTCCTTGATTTATTCCTACAATCACTCATCTATATCCCTCATCATCGATCAATCTCAACCATTTTTTCTTACAGTTTATTAACGCCTTATGCGATTCCAACTAGTCCATACCGATCAAAACGTTGTAAGATCTTAATATCACGATGTATAGGTTGGAATCCGTGAAAAAATATCCTAGGTTAAGGCTACAGTCTGTAACCTTTCCTCCAACTTTTTCTTGGCTCCCGAAGCCATTTCCACATAGCTAAACTTGTTCGATTCGACTTGCTTTACCTTAATCATTTTTAGTGTTGCAACAAAAATAAATCTTTGTGTAGCACCTGGATATTCAAAACACTAAAGGTTTGGTAAGTGATGGTACCTGAAGTCTCAAGAACAGTAGACTTGTGCTCGTCCTGGTGGTTACTCACCGTTGCATGAATATGATGGGCCTAGCCAAAATATCCTACTGTAGTGTGTCTGGCTAATTCGACTGCTCTAGCACTCTCAACTGGATAGTCACTCTTTTAATGTGGCTCCCCACATGTATATCATATGGTCTTTGGTCCAGTACTCTTGGTCCTCGAAGCAGAAGCTGATGGCCCACCAGCCTGAAACCTTGCTCTGTTCTGTTGAACATGCCTAAACTGTTGTTGTTGTGGATGACGTTGTTGCTGGTGTTGTGATGCTTTATAGGGAGTCCATTGTTGAGGTGTTGGTTTTCATGGTGTCATGAAGGTGGATCCTCTTGGAGTGCCTCTATACCCTGATGGATGTCTAGCTGGTGTCTGATGTTGCTATGCACAAGATGTCTCCTGTCCCTTCAATCTCGCAAGAGTCCTTCTCTGACCCCGCTGATCATCTCTTCTTCAGCTATGAGGGTATTCTGGAAATAATTGTGCATCTTTTGAGGCATTAGTATCCTCACCTTCGCATGAATATTGACGTTAAGGTCGAACACAAACTTGCTGACCTTGATCTTCTTGGTATTTAGATGTGGAGCATACTTAAGAAGCTCCATGAAATAGGCCTCATACTTGAGCACCGTACGACCATCCTGTCATAAGTTGTTGAACTCATTGAGCTAACGCTCAATGAATTCCTCAGACAAATACCTCTCCCGGAACCACTCCTTGAACAGTTCCCATGACACGTATTGGACAACCATGTTCAGTTGTGGAAGGAGCGCCTTCCTCCATAGAAGAGAGCTCCCCTTTAGTTGAAATATCTCCATGCAGACTTTCATGTTAGAGGTGTAGTTACAAAGTGCAAAACACATCGTCATGTTCTCCAACTATGCCTCGGTGTCTGCATCATGCGTGGAACCCAAGAACTCGGGAAGCTTGAAATTCTTGAGTTCTTGGTGAACGCTACCAGTACCGGTCGAGGTGTGTTGTGGACCCTTAAGGGGTATAGGCACCCTGGCCTCATCTCTATCCAAATGACTAATCAAGGCCTCTAACATCCTCTAAAAGGACCTCATCAACCCAACCACATCCCCAAAAACAATATGTTCATGTCCAATCAATTGTTCTTCTACTTAGGGGTTAGATCCCTCTAGCTTGAATGCTATTGGAGGTGTTGCACCTCCTCCCCTAGCTCCACATCATCTGCCTCCGCGACGTCCTCTAACCATGATTACCTGCAAGGACACAATTCAATTTAATTAGTAATTAATCAAGTGTTTATACAATGGAATGCATAACGATCCCAGTCGCAGGGTTGAACCTCGCTCTGATACCATATTTAATGACCCTCTATTACGCCTAAGAAAAAGTGAAGCAGAAAAGGTAATTTTTTTTTTCATTAAGAAATTAACATCGACACATGATCATAGTAGCGCCGAATCAACAACATCATAAGTAAAATAAGTAACAACTACTCATTAAGGAAATCACTAATGACACATAAGCATAAGCATAAATAGCGTAGCAAATTAGCACATCATAATCATCTTGAAATAAGCTATGACAACTTTTATTGAGTTAATGAATAGAAACGACTACACTCCTAGCCTACCCTGCAAGGTTAGGACCTCCAGGACACATAAGCAACGATCAAGCCTAGGTTCTAACTGATTTTAACCATTTAAGGTCTTAGGGATGGTGACTGTACTGAGGAACAAGTCTACATCCGACTAACACAATCAATCCAAGCTACTAGCTAAATCAACAAAATCAACGATCATCGAATTCATCGATCCATAAATCCTAAACATCAATTAACCATGGCGCAAGGGTAGCCATCATCGCTATCAATCATAAATCAACATTTAAATATTTGTTGCGTGCAAGAGTAAACAATTCTAGAACATTCACATGTCAACTTAAGTAATGGTGCAAGATTAATCATCAGTTATATTCATTGTGCGACGAAATCAATGAAATAAATTCAATCACAAATTATCATGAACTCGAAGGTGCACGTGTGATCCAAGTATTGAATTGAACATAAATCAACATCATTACAATGAGTGCAATTAATCTAAGCACTTAAGAAATCCTACATCAAAATAGTTACATTGTGCGCGAGTAATCGAAAGCGTATTCATTGGGAATCAACATTTGTCCATGGCGTAAGAAAACTCATTACATAATCAATTGATTTTTATGGTGCATGGGTAAACCACCTACAAGACCATCCACACATAGCTTTTATATCGTGACGCAAATAATTATTAGTTTAATTTTTAAGGTCCATAAGGAAATAAATACATAATAATCCAAGCATCTCATCTATTCAAATAGTCAACGCATTTAACACATATTAAACATGACAAGGAGCCCAATGAGACGAGAAACCAGATCACAATTTATAGGTCCTTTAAGGATGTGTGATTATAAGGGAGGGTTTCCGTGAGTGTGGAAATAATTTTTTGTAGAAACCAATAAAGATATAGTAAATATGAAGGTCCACCACAAAATAAGACATAATCTAAATACACTTTCACTAAAATATTAAATGAATGTAAAATTTTAAGATGCAAACAAGTGTCTTCTTACAAACCAAGACCAAGAGCATAAAGTGTAAGTTCTTTGACTCTATGGAATAGTTAAGTCAAACGCTTTAATGAGATAAGGTCTTTTTGCAAATCGCAGGGTTGAAATCAAGCTAATTTTCAAATGAGAGATATCTTCAGGGGTTTCCCATGCTAATATCAGAAAAGAAAAGGGAATAAATCGCTGAGTGTGAGAGGTAAAACGCTGAGCGTTAGGACAACAAACATTGAGCACAAAAGGGCAATAAAAAATGTATAGAAAAGACAAGAAATAGTTGGGTTTTGCGTGGCCAAAGATCACTAAAATCGCTCGCAATGAACACGAAATTCGTTGGGCAAAGGGCACGGTGAAAATATCCAACTAATTTCGCAGGGTAAGTAGAAGTAAATTTGATGAGCACATAAACTCCATCAACACAGAGAAGAAGAAAGCAAATCGTTGGGAAAAGACCACGAATTTCGTTGGGCAATGGCCTCGAAATTCGCTGGGAAAAGGAGGTGGGATGCACGGATAGACATGAAATTGAGCTGAGGAAAAAGTGAATTTTATGAGCATTTAAAAACGCCTTGGGTAAGGTAAAATTGCTGAGCGTTTAAGCAAAAATTCGTTTGGTGAAAATGCATGTAGAATGCAGAGGTAAACAAAAATTAAACATAACCTAGCAAAACTCACAGATCACCATAATAAATGGCTGAGGGGAAATTATGAATTCGCTGGGTGAACTTGTGCATAATCGCCGAGTGTAAGTCATCAACGTTGAGGATTAAGCGCAACTCGCAGAGAAAAAAAAGATAAGGGAATTCGCGAGGCGAATCTCTCACTGTACTTGGCGAAAAAGATAGTAAAACGCACGTAGAAATAGATCAGAACTCAAAATATTCACGATGAAGGTAGCTAGGCGATGGTAGCAAAGTAAACGCTAAGAATGCACACATAAAAAATGATGAGATCCAAGCTGAGATCCAAGCATGCTGGGTGCTATGTTGATTGGTTGATTCTCAAATCGCTGAGCTTTGAAGTGGAAAATTCGCTGGGCGAATACCCAGTGAAATCGCAGAGTTAACAGTGTTAAATTGCTGGGATATAAATCCCATAAAATTTACAGGGAAAACTTGCCAACATAGAGATCTTGCGAAGGAAATCACAAGGATATAGTACCCCAAAAATTTTGAGACCAGATTCAACTCAGAAAATTTTAAGAGGGAGGGGTTGGGCATTAAAAAAAATAAAACACAGAGAACAAGGGCTCGCTGGGCAAGTGACTACCTCAGCGCAGAGGAAAAACCTTACTGGAATC
Source organism: Picea sitchensis (assembly GCA_010110895.2). Lineage (NCBI taxonomy): Eukaryota > Viridiplantae > Streptophyta > Pinopsida > Pinales > Pinaceae > Picea > Picea sitchensis. The sequence continues at coordinate 94,614 of SNQJ01S0001835.1, forward strand.
ACAACCCAGAAAGAAAAAACGTAGAGAATACCCCAAAATATATTTACAACAAACATCTAATGCATTGCAACTTAAATATGAAATACAAAACTTCATACATTGCAACTCTATAAAATACTGTGACTAACAACGATAAGTCGAAGAGGCTCTCCTGCGCTTTCACTCCATCCCCATCCTAGCCTCACAAGATTGAGCTACCACTCTTTTTCTCGAGTTGGGTATTCCAACTCTCACAAGTAAAATTAGTCAAAGAAATTTCACCAACATCCATTCATCTTCTTAGCCATTACTTTTATAGAATTTTTCTTAGTGACCACTTGCCAGTTACACATTTAATTCATTTTATTAAAAATTAATTAGGAATTCTCCCCCCCATACACTTATCACTCTAATTCATTTTATTAAAAATTAATTAGGAATTCTCCCCCCCATACACTTATCACTCGTTCTCTCAGTTGAGCCAATAAATTCAGCATTTAATTTAATTAATTATCAATTTCCCTCACTCATCCTAAAACGCTCCTAAAATCACTCCTAGTTGTCCCTTTATTCCCTCTATTTCCTTTTTAATGATTGATGTCTTTCTAAAATTTAGTTGTGTTTAATTTAGGAAAATTCTTTTGTTAGACTAGACTAGATTCATTTCTATGCTTCCACATCCCTTTTTACATTTATTTCCTTTCTTATCTTAGTTCCAATTTGGTATTCTTTTGCACACATTTATATGATTAAATCTTTAGACATAATTGTTTACTCTTTCCATTCCTAACTTGATTTTTCTTCATCCGCCATAATTTATTAATTTTTATTTTTTTTAGTCTTCTTACCCTATTTAGACTTGGGATCAAATTTTAAAGTAGGCTTAGAATTTGTAAGCAGATTTTATAATTAATAGGAACTACCCATTAATAATTGTTTTAAGTCTGAGAATCTAAAAAAAAATTGTTGTTTTCTAGGCACCTAGGTTCATTAACTGACCTTTATTAAAAACCACGATGTTCCCTTCAAGGAACACTCCATGTTCCAAGGGTGCCACTCACCTTTATTCAAGTTTTATTTATATGATGTGTCCTTCAAGACATGTGCTACATGCTCCAAGGGTGCCACTCACCTTTGTTCAAGTTTTATTTATGCAACCTGCCCTTCAAGACACACTACGTGCTCCAAGGGTGCCACTCGCATTTGACTCATTTTGGTAGTTGTACAACCCTTGGATTCAATACTCTATCAGGCGACCTTATAAGAGACTAAGGACCTATAAGTAATAATAACCTTGTCTTATTGTGTGCCCCTTAGAATCTTTGTGAGCAACTATCTCAGTCTGACCTCATGACATCGTGGTTCTCCTAAACTAGGTAATTGTTAACCTACAATTTGAGCCATGGCGGGAGTGCTAGTAGGCTATGGAAGGGATGCTGCCACACCTCTCCCTCAATTTTGAGTTATTGTGCATGGCCCATTTACTCCTTATGTGATTCTGATTAGCAAGCAATCATCATCTTGCATCCATCAACACATATTGTCAATGATCCATGAACAACATCATAATATACCCGCTCATATGTCACATATGCATAAATAGAAATACCCAACCATATACATTCCACTCCCTAACTCGATTTAGAGTCCAAGGAGGTCCATTGATGCCATCGACATCATAAATCTGTCAAGTGTCCTGCACACTGAGGAGAAACCCGTCAATTGCATCTTTCTATACATAGATATCAAATAACATAACATCATAATCCATAAACATCATCATTGGAATACATAAGCGAAACAAACAACCATATACAAAACCAAATCATTTGCACGCAAGTGTCCTCAAAGAATAAGTCAAATCATATGCATGCAAGAGCAGAATGTTACATTTCCTAATATGTAACCACATGCAATCATAATTTTTTTTATGAATTTCCTTGTGTTTGACAAAAGGATAAATGTCAAAATCATCACAATATGTAACCACATACAATCATTTTTTTTAATGAATTTCTTTCTGTTAACACAAGGATAAACATTAAAATCATCACAGAAGACCATTTGAATTTATATATGTTAGCACATGTATGGTTTCTACTGTGACCTGCTATTTTAGTAACTTTCCAGGATTTCCATCAATTTATCCTCCTCAAACATTGAAATGGTAACAACAGAAGATAAAATTCTCGAGAGAATCACGTACATCTTCCTATCTACAAGCTCCAACAATACTATTCCCGTGTAAGTTCTTTCTACGTCGTACCTTCATTTTGAAAACCTTGAGGAATAACGAAAATTTTTGATAGCAAGACTGAAGGAGGAACAATTTGAGAAGGAGGAACAATTTGAACAAATGTTGGACATGGTGGTGCCCTGCATATTTAACCGGTTGGGGATAATTGACATAGATAGTGGATAACAATCTACAAATGTGACATGACTAGATGTGAGGAGGATTTCGCGATAGCCAATAACACTCCATAGGATCCTAACAAATGACAAATGGTTAGGAATAACCATCCCTCGAAAAAAGTCCTTCATCCCCTCGAAAAAAGTCCTTCATCATAATTGCATGTCTCATTCGTTATAGAATGTACATATATCTCAACATGGATATAATGTAGCACCATTAAGAATACCATGGAATTGTTTAAGAGGATAATGATTTATTGGGTGACATTTTGAAACCCTAGATAGGGTGATATAAATCTCTTACAAATGATACAATTAATTATTAATCACTTTGTATAAATGAGGATTTGGGATATTTAGAATAATTCTAGTTGTTAGCAACTGTTGAGGGTTCGGTGGATCTCTAATTTTTGGATTAAGGAAGATTTTATTATACATAAATTTTGTTATACATCAATTTATTCTCCCTAGCTAAAACTGGCTTGTATGGTCAATGTTCTTTACAAACCCATTTGATATATTATTTTTAAATATGACAAAAAGTTGTTAGCCAAATGTAGCACAAGAGGCAATATCTAGAGCTATGTCAATATGTTCAATTCAATTTTTTGTTTATTTAACAAAAGTTAGCTTAGAGCTATGTCAATATGTTCAATTGATTCGTTGGCTGATTTAACAAAAGTTAGCTTATAGTGAGATAGAAGGCATTTAAAGCACTAATATCTCAAACCTTCATTGTTTCTTGCCTATAGAATATGGGAGGATACATAGAAGTGTATATTCCATGTATTAATAAATAGGAAAAATATAAAATTAAATGGTATCCATTATATATCTAAATATCACATAATGAAATAAAGAATACCAAAAATAAGGTGCAAAATTTACTTACCAACTACAAGACCCTGAAGCATTCATTCAAGAGTTGTATAACCATTTCTTGCATGAGGGAACAACATGGTGAAACAAAAGAAAAATTATGAATCCACACTACCTATAGGAATTTTGGGTGTATCCTTCTTTCAATGCTCATTGTTATCATCCTCGCACCTAGGCTATCCAAAATTAAGCGAGCTCATGCCAACATCTAAGGCATCCCTAGTGATACTATCTTTAATTTTCCTTTGCTTCTCGTGAGTTCCAATTTTCATTTTTATATCAAGGACTAAATTAACACCAATGCGACCTTTTTCTTTTGACAGTTAATAGCATCTACCTAAATAGGAGCATTGATCAATTGAATAAGCTAAGAAAGTTTGGGGTAAGCATAAGTGTATCCATATGTATCAAAATCAAGGATAGGAAGGTATGGACATGATCAAGGATAGGAAGGTATGGACATGACAACCCAAAGTAACTAGTCCCCTTATCATAACAAACAACATAATACATGAATAGTAATTCCCCGAGTGAGATATCGTTGGGATCTTGGATAATCCAGAGATGCTCATGAAAAAAATAGAGCTAGAGGTGATCCATTATAGATGGGCCATGTTAGGTATGCTAGGCTATGTTCTTCCATAGATATTAGAAAAAAAAGGGGCTAGAATTTGGGGAATCCATGTGGGTGAAGGATAAGGAATATATATTCTCATTCAAGGCCTTGGTTACTTAGGGAGCCCAAACATATCCCACATGAATTTCAACCATTTGGCCATATAGGTAATGTGAGGTTGTGCTTCCTTTCCTTTTTAGATGCTACTCATGGTTTAAACCATTGAACCAATAAGGAATATAGATGATTTGTATCACAGACAGAGTTGGGAAATTAGTGGAGACAGAGTTGGGAATTAGTGGTGACAATTTTCACAACAACTATATTGCAGTGAACATGTGGCATAATTTCTTTCCATCTTTCAAGAATTAAACTGTGTCGAAACTTTCAACATGTGGCATAATTTCTTTCCATATTTGTGGAAATAAACTGCGTCGAAATTTTTGAAATGTCCAAGGTTTCAAGTAGACACTCCACCCATTGTTAGAGACCAAAAAAGCTAAAGAGTGAGAAAAGAGTGCCAAGATATTAGAATAAATAAGATGAGAAGATTAAGATAGTAATGGATGAAGGGGGAAAAGTTCAAGGATAAAGTGAGAAAATATTTAATTATTCAATTAGATGTAAAGCCGTTAATATTTGATATCAAAAGTAAAAATTAATTAACTAATAAATTAAATTCAAAACCAAGGGGCATAAAAGATTCAATTAGCCATTAAGATTTGTGATTACAAGCAAAAATTATTAAGTGATCAATAAATTAAATTGAAAAAGAAGGGGCCAAAAGAAAATACACTAGTAATATCGAAGGGTTAATGGTAAAAGTGTAAATAATAGAAGAGGTTAAAATAAAGTGAACTCGGTAAGAGAAAATCTAGGAAAATAACTAACCCAAATTAGGTTTCTTATTCAACTCAATGGATGAAGGGATTCCAAGACTCGCTTAGTCTATATTCATCTTCTTGATTAAAATTATCATGATGTTTTTCAATTTTGGGAGTCTCCCCAATGATGAGTGAGGTGTAGTAGGGTACTGAGGCAAGAATTGTAGTTTTGTCTAAGCCAATAAGAGGTTTAGAATTAAATGAGTGCTCAATAATAGTATATTTTACGATGTGATTGTGGGAAGTGTCGGTGATGTGTTCCTTGATCCGAGATTTAAATGATCTTTCACTTTGGCCAATATATGATTTTACATAGGAGCAAGAAAGACTCGTGGGCCCATCATTAGGTCCAACTAGTCCTTGGTGGTCGAAAATAATTGTAAGAGTTGTACATGGTTTGAAGAGGATTCTAATATTATTTTTGGCTAAGAAATTTGAGATTAAATCAATTGTCCCCCGATATAGGATGGAGAAATGAGAGTTTGAGGCCGTGAGAAGGGAAATATTTTAAAGTTAAGATTGCATAATTTCATTTACTATACAACATGATATCATATGTCTTTAATAGATGAAGAGGCTTGGAGTAGCACCTTCCCCACTGATGGAATTTGATGGGCAAATTGCCAGTCATGAGCCAATTTTCCCGTCAAATACGATTCAAAATTTTGTGCAACTTTCAACTTTCTTCATTGGAACTGGCAAAACAGGCATTGTAATGGTGTAGACCATCAAATTCGATTGGATTTTCAACTTTAAAATTCCAACCTTGCCTTCCCCTAACAAAATTCCTTACTATGTAAAATAAAATGTCACATCACATGATGAAAGGAGTCTATTCGTTAATGACATTTTAATCCTAATCTACTAAGTTGTATGGTGGTCATCTCACATACTTTAAGATGTATTGCATTCATTACTTTCAGATGTATTCCATTCACTTTGAGATAATTGAATAGTACAATAACCTCTGCAATCTAGTGCATATTGTGCTTTATTTTGATATGATGGAAGCATAGACTTGGCACCCTAATAGAACCACGTTTTCCCACTTCTAGATTGAAGTTCTTGAGAGTTTGATCGTTAGATAATAATATTACTTAAATCACGAAACTTTATCTTCATTATGCATTTATACATTATCTTCATTACGCACTTTGTATAAATGGATTATTTCAAACTAATATGCTTGTAGCAGCTTCGTGCTTTTCCTCTGTAAGCGGCTTTGCATGAACTTGTTCATCTGTATTTTGGTAATTTTAGTGTTCCTGCAACTATGAGGGATTCAATTTTCTTCACTTTCCATATGTATTATGTACAAAAGGATGATTCATGCTGATATGTTTCTGGTCGTTATATGGTTCTCTTTTGCAATGCCTTGGTTAACATTTTTCATATATACTTGGGAAATCTCAGCATGCTTACAGTGCACAAGAAACTCTTTTATAGCCATGACTGGAAAGTGTTTTTTATATCTATTTTTTTTTATATTATTACTTTGGTTTCACAGATTATGGGGTGCACAGACTCAACGGTCACTGCAAAACTTTCAAATTGGTGGAGAGAGGGAGCAGATGCCTGAACAAATTATACAATCATTTGGTGTTCTAAAAAAATGTGCTGCTAAGGTATATTTAATAAGTTGCTTTATTTTAATATACTATTCTTTTCAGAACTAAAATCCTACTTTGATTGATCTATTTTCACATGTATTCAATTCAAAGTTGTGTGTTCTGTGTGGCATTATCGGGTTTTTCTTTCCATTTACAAGATATGTAATTATTTGAGGTTCAGTGAAATAGGCCGAATGAAAACCATTTAATTTGTTTCACAGAAATCGCCATTATCATTCCTAAATGCTTAACTTCTACCATTGCAGGTTAATATGGATTATGGTCTCGATCCAACTATTGGTAAAGCAATAATGCAAGCTGCTCAAGAAGTTGCGGAAGGAAAGTTGAACAGTCATTTCCCTTTGGTCATTTGGCAAACTGGTAGTGGGACTCAAAGTAACATGAACGCTAATGAGGTTAGTCAAAAACAAGAAGCAAGACTAGAAATTAGGGGCCGAGAGTTTTCATGCGTATTGCTTTTGGTTTTCTAGAAATGGATATTATTTAATTTATTTTATGCAAAAATATTAGAAGAATTTATTCTCAATTTGTTTCTCATTGACCATAGTTACATTTCTAATGACCAACATATTGTTGTAAAATATCACAAAACTGGACAATGCAATTTTTTTAAGGTTTTTATATATTTTAGTGGAAGGTAATGTTGTGATATCCATCTAAGGATTTCTTGTTTTTGGATGTCAAATGATATTGAGAAAGTTTTTCTATTATCTATCAAATTGATAAAATATTTTACATGAATGGTATGTTGATTTGCTGAAATATTTTAAGTGAATGATATGTTGGTTTGCTAAACTAGTAATGTCACTATTAGTGAGATGGAAATACATGCATTTGATATCTCTATGCCTAACAGTTTAATGTCCAATTTTGAGTTGCACATTTCTCTCTCTCTCAATTGTCTTGCAATGTAGGTCTAAAGGTAGATAGAATTATATAGGTCATTTTTTCCTATAAGGGATATGACCTATAAATATTACTACACTTTTCACATCCAAACTATGAGGTATGTGAATGAGGGGTACCCAAGATGCGTTCAAGTATCTAGCTTATTGTGGCACTAGGTGTGTTTGCAATCTTATTTAATAGTTTTAGGAGATTTACTACATTGAGAATAAAATCATCACAACTAGGATTTTTTTCAATGTTACTAGGCATGTGCACCCAAAATGCAAGTCTCCCAACATTATACCCAAAACTATCCTTGCATTGTCACCCACCAACTCTAATAACTATTCCTAGCAAATTTGTTTGATGCTAGTATGACCCCCTCAACTAGTTATACTATAAAGACATATTATGTCACAAAAACGAAAATAGAAGATTTTTTTTCCAAGTTAAAGGCTATCCAATAGGGTACCCTACAACATCTACAAACTTGGTTATTTATGAGGAAATGCATATGACTCCCCTTGTGGATTTCTCTTTTGAGATGCCCCTCCTTTTGATATTGCCATGCATGATTTTCCTTCTATAAAGGTTCTTCACATTCACCTCAAGGATGACATCAAGTTTCACAATTAACTTTCGATCTTCATTTGGGAGAAAGATCTCTATTTTAGTAAACATATCAATCCCGAAATTCTTTTTGAAACATCAGACATGAAAGACATCATGGAGTCTTCCCTTCTTGGGAATTTCTAGTGCATGAGCCACTTAACCCACTTTTTCTCACACTCTATATGGGCCATAGATGTTGGGTTGAATCCTATTCCTACCTTATGGACAAAGAATTGTCTATTTGCAAGATTGAGTTAGGCAAAGTACATCTCTCCAATCTTGAAATGTCTTTTAAAGTTGTGTTTGTAAACATCTTTCATTCCATTTTTTGAACAAGTTGTACTTTAGGATGCTAAAGGTGTTATACCTTTTCTCTAGAATGTCAGTTGAGATAGAGATTTTAAGATTTTGAATGATCCAATCCTTAGGTGATAGGGGTTCATAGCGATATAATTATTTAAGGAGGCCATTTTGGTTGCAAAGGGATGTGTAGTATTATACAAATATTCTATTGAATGAAACCTCCTTATCTGTTTACTTATCTTGCCCTTGAAATTCAAAGATATCCCTTTATGCACCTATTAACTACCTTTGTTTTCCCATCTATTTTACCATAATGGGAAATTATCATATCGAAAGTAACCCATGATAACTCAAAAAATCCTTACCAAAAGTGACTTTTGAAATTGAGATCCTTGTTATGAATGACGTACTGAGGAATTTCATGGAGCTTAAATAAAAATGATTACAAAATAATCAACAACACCAAATTCTATAAACTTGGAAATCAAAACAATTAAAAGAGCGACGATTTAAACAATCAACTACCACAAAGATAGCATCCTTACCTTTAGAGAGTGACAAACATGTGATGAATTCCATACATGCCTCTTCCCACTTCTTATTGGGAATATATTTGGGATGGAGAAAGCTAGGATAAAGAACAAGCTCCAAGTTATTGTTTTGACAAGTGTCACATTCTACTAAAAATTGTTCAATATCATGTTTAATTTTTTCAAGGTATGAGAGATTCTTGTAATTTTATTCAAGTCACTCATGATTGACATAGGGATAGGTTTTCATATGGTGTAATGTTCCCAAAAACATTTTCTTGGAACATGTTGATGTTTATGGTTTCTGGTTGTGGTATTTTTTCAAACACTTTGCATATTTTAGTCTTCTTTGAGTTTAGTTGGGTTTATAGTGAAGGTTATTTGTGTGTTTGCATCTAGTAAATGATAAATATATATTAATGGAATATACTCAACAATATGCAATAAAAATAACACAAGAAATAGCCACAAATAACTTATATATATAGCTAACCTGATACAAGATGGAGCATATCTGGAATACATATAGGAGAGTAGAGTGTATGGATGATAATGAATCCAAGATACAATAGAGGGATGAAGATATAGGCTTCCAAAAGCCTCCTCAATATGAATACCAAATATGTAGAAGACCCAACTCATCCCTAACTGAGATGGGATGCCCTCTCTATCACAACACACCCCTATCTAGTTGTAGAAAGACAAGAAATTGGCCTCCAAGAAGATGACCTTTGAATCCCCAAAACCAACTACTAAAAGGTAGATCGGGGAATAGGAATTCCATTTGATAAATATCCAAGCTACTAGTAGTGATCTCCCAGTCCAAATAAGTAGATCTACTGACATCAGTGCACCCTCCTAAAGAGAAATGTTAAGCCCTAATATTGGCTCATTACCCCTTAATTGGGGCATATTAGATTAGTAATGTTATTTATTACCCTTTAATTGGGGCATATTAGATTAGTAATGTTATTTTATTTACGTCGGCTTTAGGCCATTAGTTGTAATTATACCTCCTAGTCTCCTATATATACCAAGGAGACATTTTCATTTTGAATCAACTTGTACTTGAACATTTAAGTGGGGTAAAAGGAGGTTGCCCCCTCGAAGAGGCTTATTATCTGAAATTATCTCTTTTTCAAGGCGTTGAGTACTTTTTATGAGGTTTTTCTACGCTATATTGATATTTGGTTCTTAACATATGGTATCAGAGCTCAAGGTCTTGGGGTTTCGCTGCTACATCTGAGACACTGTGGCATTTTTGCTATAACTTTTTTTCTACAACGTTTCAGAAGGAATGGCTTGGAGACTATTTAGAAGATGGATCAAGGTACGTTGGGTTCACAATTTATCTCCTGAGGCCTTATACTTTCGGAGATACAGCCTGTACAAGATAGGGTTCTTGAATCATCCTGAAATGAGCCATTGCAGAATTTTTGCTATAAAACATTTTCTGTAACGTTTCAGACCCTGAACTCCAGAGGCCATTTACAAAAATTAGTAATGTATCTGTGGTAAATGGTTCAGCTTCTGGGTCATCTTAAATTTGTAGATACACCCTCTGTAAGATAGGGTATCTGACTAGTCCTATTGACTAGTCTCAAGAAGGTGTTCCAGGTAAAACAATCATAACTTCTTCCCAGAGTATCCAAATTGAGTGGGACTAGTTGCATTGGATCTTGAACAGTCTGTAGTATTTTGGGTGTGAGTTTCATAATTTTATATCAATTATTTTGTGCGGAGAATGCTATGCAAGTGAGACCTTCTGGAAAGGCCAAAAATCGACAAGTTGTGGGGAAGTTACCATAAATTCCACTTGGCACATCCAATTTTGATCAGAACTGTGGCATTGCAGAGAAGAAATATCAGAGAACTACATAAAAGAAAGTTTCATACCCAGAAGGGCAGAAAATTGGGAGATACTAGAGAAGAAATATTGTCTATCAGAACCACCTCAAAATCAAGGTTCAAAAGTGACACTTGGCCAACATGCCACCCAAAAAGGGAAATTCTACACCAACTAAGTCTCCAGAAAATCCTACTTGGACTCTTGATGAAGGTGAAGAAATGAGTAGGGGCATAAATGATTTACAAAAGAAGATAGTTACAAAAGATGAACTACAAGAGATGATGGAGGGTTTAAAAGGGGAGATCATGGAAGTATTGAAAAATTTCATAACAGAGAAGACACCTAAAAGTGAAAATGCATCATGAAATTCATGATGTGGACTGGAGAATTGAATCAAGAATGGAGAAACTATAACTTTTGTTTGAAGACCAACCACGTTCTAAGATTGACATGAGGAAGTTTGATGGCAAGGACCCAATCCACATGGATACTTTAGATGGGGAAATTCTTTGATCTTCATAATGTGCACATACACAAAAGTTATGAATTGCTTCTTTATATTTAGAACCTAATCAATTTGTTTGGTATCGATGTCTTTGTTCATAAAATCTTTTCGTCACTTGGACAATTTTCACTGGAAGAAATGATAGCACACTATGAGGATACAAAGGAGCAATACCTTCTTTAACCAATTGATAAATCTCAAGCAAAAGGGTTCGAGTTACCAAGCACATTGAGAACTTCAAAATTTTGAATATAAAAAGGTAACCGATAGTTCGTTGACTTGATTGATGTATTCATAGGAACTTTAAAGGATAACACATTCAACATGAAGTTCTGTGGAACAAATCATTTAGTAGAACAAGGTGGCAAAATGTTGAAAGTAAAAATCTGACTATGGATACTAGAAGGACTTATCCTGCTCATAGAGAACAATGCTCCTTCTCCACAAACACCTCAACCTACCAAGGTTGGCACCTCAACAATTGGAGAAATAAAAGCAAAAAGGTTTATGCTAGTGTAGCCGATGTCGTCCTCCAGTAGGACATAAGTGTGGTGAAAGGAAAAGTGTTACATAGATTGTGAAGAGAAGAAAACAAGAACAAGAACCATCTCAAGATGAAAGCATTAGAAGCAATTTCGTCTGAAGGTTGGCTCCCACGATATCGTGCATGCATTAGCTGGAATTGGGACACTCCTCAAACCTGGTCGAAGGATACATCAAAGTAAAAGGTAATAGTCCTAATTGATTCTGGCCGGTCTCCTTAATTCCATTCACCTCAATTAAGCCCAAAGATCTCAAATGCTGCATATCGGCGGAGTTTCAATTAATGAAATTCTTGAGATGGAGGAACTATCGAATTGCTTTCGGAAAATGCAATGAATCAATCTTACTATGGGGGAATATGTAATGAATAGTCCAATGATTGCTACACCAATGCTTGTTTGAGTCTGCGAATGTTGTACTGAGTCAATGGTTACAATCATTGAAGACGATGGCTTTAATTTTTTAGAAATTTTCATGAAATTGTTGAGACAAGAAATTGAGTTGAGGAAATTATCAAGGGAAGCCCGGTAAAGATTAGCTCTACTTGACATGACAGAGTATTGAAAAGGGGAATCAGGCGACATTGCTGTATATACTAGATGTTCAAACATAGGAACTATCTATTCCTCAAGATCTCAAAGGATAATTGATAAGCATTCCAAAGTATTTGAAGATATTGCAAAAGGTCTCCCACCCACTTCGAAAGCAGATCATGAAATTCACCTAATTCTGGGAGTGTTCCTCTAACATCCCGGGCCATCTGAGATGCCTTATGCCCAGGAAAAGTGGTAGTATGGTTGAAGAAATGTTAGAGGATAGCATTATTAGACCTAGCCAAAGTTCTTACTGCACAGTGGTAATGGTATTCAGAAAGATAGCTCATGGCATGTGTCCATATTATAGAGAGCTCAACAAGATCACTATTAAGATAAGTTTCCCCATTCCATTGATTGATGAATTGTTAGATGAAGTACATGGAGCAATCTATTTCACAAGAATGGGATCTTAGTTCGGGGTATCATCGGATCAGAATGAAGGAAGAAGATATCCAAAGCAACATTACTTTGAACTCATGAAGGCCATTATGAATTTTTGGTCATGCCTTTTGTATACAAATGCACCTTCCACATTCAAGGGCTGATGAATTCCATTTTCAATCCCTTCCTTGAGAAAATTTGTGTTGTATTTTTGATGATATGTCTATAGCAAATCTTAGAGATCATGTACAGCTTATGTTGAAAGGGTGATACAATTACTAAAGGAGAAACAATTATATGCCAAACCATCCAAATGTTTTCTTTGGAGTAAAAGAGGTAGAAGATTTTGCAGGATTCATATTATCTCATGAAGGTGTCAGAGTAGACCCTAACAAGATTAAGGCCATGATGGATTGGGCGATTCCCAAAACATTAAAAATCTTAGAGGATTTTTGGGTTTTGTGATTACTACACTTAAGTTTGTTGGAACTATGGAAGAATAGCGGCACCTTCTTGACACTAAGTAAGAAGGATGAATTTTGATGGACTCGAGAATAACTAAATCTTTTGAACAAATTAAAGAAGAGGCGTGTAAAGCTCCTGTCTTGACGACTCCGGACTTCACAAAACCTTTATTGTGGAATGTGATGCACACCGGAAATGGAATTGGTGTTGTCCTAATGCAGAAGGAAGGCCCACGGCTTTTGAAAGGAAGTCGACCACTCTCAAGGGAAGGGACTTACACAAACCCATTTATGAGAAGATGATGGCAATACTGCATGCATTGAAAAATGGTGTCCTTACCTAATAGGTAGAGACTTCAATGTCAAAAGCAGTCATGATAGTCTTAAATACTTCTTGGAACAGGCTATCTTGGGAAAGAACAACAAAATGGGTAGCAAGATATTGGGCTATGATTTTGAAATGCGTCTATAAAAGGGGAAGCAAAATGTTGTGGCGATCACTCTCAGAAAGGATGAAGATGTTGAGGCCTTTCTTTGTGCTATCTAGATCATCCAACTTGATTGGATAATAGAAGCAAGGGATGAATGGAAAAATGACAAAAAAGTGTGGACTCTCATTCAAAGATTTCAACAGGATTCGATGCATCGGATGTTTACATGGAAAATATGATTCACTATGGTACTAATATCACTTATATTTATGTAAAACTCCCAACTCAAACAAAGGTACTATTGAATTGCACACCTCTCGGTGGGAGGGCACTTTCGAGATTTTTGAAAACCTACCATAGAGTCAGAAGTATTTTTTGGGATGGCCTTAAGACCTATGTTCAAAGGTTTGTGGCATAATGTATGGTTTGCCAACAAAATAAAGGTGGGCAAATTAAGACCCAGTCTTTAGCCATTATCCATCCCAAGTGTTAGGAGGAGGTTCCATGGATTTCATCCCAGAGTTACCAAAGTCTGAAGGAAAGAGAGTGTCATCATGGTGATTGTTGATGAGGCCAGAGTATGCACACTTTATTGCACTCTCTCATCCCTTCAAAGCTGATACGGTTTCCATAGCATTCATGGAAACAATTCAAAAGCTTCACATGGCGGCCCAAAGATTATTGTGAGTGACATCCCATATTCCTTTGGACATTTTTGGACAAGAAATTTATTTTCTTGTTTGGGTACTCAATTGGCTCATAGCTCATCCCTGTCATCCTCAATCACGATGGACAAGTGAGATAGTGAACAAATGTCTAGAAGGCTACCTTAGTTGTTTTGTCTCGATAAACAAACACAATGGTTCAAATGGTTACCCTTGGCCCGAGGAATGGTGGTATAACACTTCCTTTCACCTTTGCAACAAAAATGACTGCATTTATGGCACTTTATGGATACCACCTGCCCTTTTCATCACTTCTTCTCTAAAAAAAAATCTAAGGTTCAAGTAGTGGAAGATCGAGAATCAACAACAAATTCTCAAATCTTAAAGGACAACGACCATGGCACATAATCACATGAAACAACAAGAGATCCAACATGCAGTGAAAGAAGTTTTGAAGTAGGGATTGGGTGTTTTTAAGACTACAACCATACAAGCGGATGTCCCTCAAGCAAATGAAAGGATAATAAGTATCGCAAGGAGTATGTTTATAAGGTGTTGCAAAGATTGATACTATGGCATACAAATTGGGCTACCTGCATCTTCTGAGTACATCAATTTTCCATGTTTCATGCTTAAGGTTATAGGTGACAAGATCCCGTTCAAACTATATTGCGAACTTGGCGAGGAAGGAAAAATCATATTAGACTGAAGCCATCTTGACACAGAATTAAATGGCCCGAGGAATGTAGATCCATTCGGTATCTCATTAAATGGAGGAAACTATGGTGGTCAACTTTGGAAGATGAGTCTTTATACATAAGCATCAAGAGTTACTGCATTGTGGACAACACTTGTCTCAAGGGAGGGCATGTTAAGCCCTAATATTGCCTCATTACCCATTAATTGGGGCTGTCAATGAATTAGTAATGTTATTTATTACCCTTTAATTGGGGCATATTAGATTAGTAATGTTATTTTATTTAGCGTCGGCTTTTAGGCCATTGGTTGTAATTACACCTCCTATTCTCCTATATGTACCAGGGAGACATTTTCATTTGAATCAACTTGTACTTGAACATTTAGTGGGGTAAAAGGAGGTTGCCCAGAAGAGCTTGACCAGCTATCTGAGAGTATCTCTTTCAAGAAATTTGAGTACTTTTATGAGGTTTTTTCTATGCTATATTGATATTTGGTTCTTAACAAGAAAACTCACCCAACTCCATGAATAAATAAATGAAACCTCCAAAATCCAAAGAGAATATACAAACCTCTAGATATGAGGATATAAACCTCCAAAATCCAAAGAGAATATACAAACCTCTAGATATGAGGATATATTATCAAGGGAAGTGATCCCCTAAAATATCTATGAATATATGAACCCTTCAAGAAAGGTGGAATTTTTCACCACCGAGCTGATCTCTAGGGTTTGTTCAGTCAAAACCCCCAAGTATCATTGGCTCTCTAGAAAGAATCCAGAAATAAAAATGATAAACAATATAATGAGAGAATAGAGGGCCCTATCTCTCTTTTATCCCCCCTATTCACCTTTTCCCTCCAAGTTACTTTTACTTTATTTCTATTATTCTTTAATTAAATCACTTTAATAATTAATTGGGCTCTTTCCTCTAAAAAGTGATTTATTCATCTCGATGGCTTCTCCGACCACTAAAAGTGACTTTTCATCATCTAATCATGTAGTGCTCTTCCTCCTAATTCCAATGAGCTATTACACTAAGAGGTTTATCTAAGTATTATTCCCAAAATGACCTTCTTACTGAAATTAATTAAAATATGACTCATAACAACTCAAAATTACGAAAATCATCGAAATGCAATGGAGCCAAAGCCATGTTCTGTAGAATGGATATTGATGACAAAATATGATGAACAATGAAAGTTGCACCCAATAAAACCCCTCAATATCTCTTGAACTTGTTGTCACCCCGATTTGGCTACTTTGATTGGCATAACACTCTGTAATATAATAATGTCCAAAAATGGGGGCATTACAGTCCTCCCTGCTAGAAAGTTGCTTGTCCTCAAACAATAAATGAATCAATCTATATGAGATACCATGATCCCATATCCACCTATTTTACTTATAGTAATCTCCCCTCAAGATGTGGTCCCTCGAAGTGTTCATCATGTATGAAACACAAATGATCCTAATGAGTAGAATGATCATGTGCAATTGATCCTTGGTCAACTCCCCAAGCAACCGCTCTACTCAAAACTCAATTCCATCAAAATATGAACTACCAAGCACTCCAATATCTGGATCCCATATCAATATGTGAACTGCAATGCCCTGTGAAGTTTAGTCTTCTCAGATATCAACACCATGAGTCTCTTGCAAATAACACACATCCTCCACCTGAAATGAATCTGACCTCCAAGACCATACCAAACCAAACAAAACCTCCACTGACTGAACATGTTGTTTCCATAATGAAGTACTACTAGACCTAAACAAATCACCAAAAAATGACGTGCTCCCCCGTAAATTGAAACTCAAAGGAAAATAAAATTTATTTTCCCCTACAAATATCCACTCGCTTCCATCAGCCAATGAAATTCCAAGCCCTGTAATCCCAGGGTCCTATACCAATCTCTCAAAGGGACCATCACAATGATGCAACATCACTTTGATCATGAATATATTCCCAACATATACATATTGGATCCCCCACTCCTCGATCCCCATGCTAAAATACCTGTGATGACTAGGCCTATTATCAATAAGATGAACCTATAAAGGTATCCATGTGGAACCAAAATCTGCTAATCCATCACCATAATCGATCACGAGTATCAACAGAGATAATATTTCTTGCTACATAGAACAAATCCCAGCAAGCCCTCTCAAAATAATCCAAGAGTGAAGTATGTTGCTTGTTGGTGCAACCTAGACCATCATAATATGAAGCATACCATCAAACAAATGGATTCTTGGATCCCATGGAAATTTTTAAAGTTCATCACTTCCAATCCCCACTAACTCCTGATGTGCCATACCGATAACTGTCGGAATCCCTCTATCCTCATCCAAATGAGAATCTGAATCTATATCAACCTTTGAGATATCCTCTGTCTCATGTCCTAAGATAATCTCCATCACACCCAAGGCCTCAACGGTTTGTCTCTAGTCATCCACCCCTATCTTGTTGTATGAAATAAAGACACTCCTGTCAGGTGATCTCTTCCTACAAACTCTCCATCTCCCATACCATTGTTTATCTCCCCCTATGCTACTATTAATGATGAAAGTATCGAAAAAGGCTAACATAAATATATGCAACTGTCCGTAGGACTGGAAAGTATCATATTCTTTGGTCAATCCCAAGGATTTGACCAAAATATCATCCACCAGTACCCATGGTGAATAATAAACTCCAACCATCAGGCACAATAGTACGTAACTCCACAAAATATTGGTCAATCACTCTCCATCCATCAATATTCATGAAAATGTTTCTACGGTGAATTTGATCTCCCAGATATATATACTATTGCAAGGGAGAGGAATCTCATGCTCCACTAAGTACATATCTTCATTGCAATCCAATGCATCCCTCTGAATCCCATTGTACACCAATGTGTGTGTATCATCACTGGATATAATGTCTTCCATGATCATGTCCTCACTAACTCTCAATTGTCCTTTCAAGTGTCATGAATCCCGATCACAATTTTGCTAAGGTGTTATCTCCTTCCTCTCACTGCCAGTGTTAATAATGGAATCCCCAAAAGCACACTCCACAAAAGATAAGGCATTGAAATACCCACAGTCTATTGTGCTACTGAGTCCCCCTGTATGCCACTGCACACCATCACCAACTGCGACCCCCATATGAATTACATTGTATCATGTATGAGTAGTTGTATACTCTTGTGCACTCACCGTGCTAATATTATTTGCACCTAGATCCCATAATGCAGATAATTTCTATTGTCATCCCGACCAATAAGGAGTGCATCCTCATCACTATAGAGTAGTCTTATAAGTCAGTATCCCATCAAACTGGCAGTCTCCACAACCTCATCGAACAATGGAATCTCTAGTAGAGGTGACTCAATCTCCTCATACTGATAGGTATGTGTATCGTCAATTGGCTCCAGTCATGCCTCGCCTACTTGATCTATAGATCCATATCTCTCTTGTGTAAAATCCCAACACAAGGCTCCTATTAGTCTCTAATTCTACTTTTGATTTAGTGAGAAACTCTAATCATAAACCCTCCCTACATGGACTTCATTGTTTACTTTTGTTTGATTTTAATCTTTGTTTTCAGTTTGTTATGTTTCACATTTTAGTTTTTTGAATAATTTCCTTAAGTTTGGGATATTTAAGAGATGGTTTTACAACATGTGTCACTTCATATGCCTATTTCAATCTTGCAAATTCAAAATTCTGCCAAGTCATTAATAGCGCTACTAGAATAACATTATTCCCATAGCGCCAATATAATCATGCCATGATAAGCGCGAGCCACCCTGATTTTGTTATGATTACATAAATTGTGGACTGATAATCCGCATGTGTCCCACGCTATCTCTTGAATCATTCTATAGTTCGCACCGTTACACGATGGGATCATTTAGTACCTGCAAAGACCCTTTTCAAATCAGTCAATTTCCAAACATCATTATATGATCTTGTCACTCGTTGTTCTAATTTGTTGAATTATAAGCACATGTATTTTCTATAAGAACCGGTTATACGCTAATGGTTGTAGGTTGTAAATTCAACTTCCGAACAGTGCCAAGATGCAACATCATGTTATTAATATGGCACCTAAGAGAAGTGGGCAAGTTGTTAGATTGGAACCCGAAGGCACTGCACTTCTCAAAGAATATCCACAGATGGCCCAAAGGTTTAAAGATGTTGGTTGGTTCAAATTCCTCGCCACCTTCCAAGGTTATGACGAACATGTATCTATGGCATTTGCACAGAAATTCGATGGTTTCTAAGCTAAGATCATAAATTTGTTGATGATGGTGACAAAATAAACAATCGCCAAAGCTTGCAGATTGGTAGTTGGAGGAGAATGATGGTGGAAAAAGGAACATGTAGTCACAGAATTTGTCAATTAATTTTTCCTACCAGATAAGCAAAACCCGGATTGGAGAAAGGGAGTCCCTCACAGTTGGATTACACAGGAATGGAACACTAGTTTAATCATCATCCATAGGTATATCAACTGCGAAGGCAGATTTTCACTGATTTACATCTACCACATTAGGTTGTTAATGCATCTAAATAGATATTATCCTTTAAATTTGCCCTGCCTTCTACTCAAAATCCTAGAAAAGATGTCAAAAAGGGTGCAGTCACACCTCGCCACTGCAAAGAGTAGCTTGTTTCATCAAGTCTTAATTAAGACTCTACTTGTTTATGCTTTGAGGGAGGTACAAAAACCCTAGAGTTGGTTGATCCAATCCCAGAATCCTGATCCACAACCCAACAAATAGAAAAGAGGCAAAGGGAAAAGGGTCGTTACACAGAAACTGAGTATTCCAGTTGATGAAACTCTTATTAAAGAGGAAATGTCTGATATCAAGGTGACAAGAACTAGCAAAGGTAAGAGACCCAAATTGGATGTAGAGATTGAAATGTTTTTTGATGCAAACATAAATATGGAAGTAGATACATATGAATATTACAATGTAAATCCAATTAAACCCATAGTCAAGCATAAACAGAAATACCTCCATTACACAGGAAAGAAAAAGAAAATAAAAATGTGGGTAAGACAACAGGGAAAGGAAAACAAATTGCTCAATATTCTACAAGATCTATAACAAGAGAAACCACTGGATCATCAAAAGATGAAGCAGTGTTTTCTGATGACAAAGGCTATTATTCTAAGGAACCAAAAAAGCTACAGGAAATACTCTGTTTTTTTACTTGTTTTAGTCTTTATCTTTAAGAGAGGTTGAAAAATAGTTGGAAATGAATTTGTTGAAACCAAAAGAGGTTTTTGTTGGGAACATGTCCCTTCAAAAAATCCTCTCTCGGTTTTTACATAGCGATCACATTTTAATAGATTCAAATTTATCTTTAAGGCCTATTTTTCTGAAAAAACTACAGGAAATACTCTGTTTTTTACCTGTTTTAGTCTTTATCTTCAAGAGAGTTTGCAGAATAGTTGGAGATGAATTTATTGAAACAAAAAGAGGTTTTTATTGGGAACATTTCCCTTCACAAAACCCTCTCTCAGTTTTTACATTACAATCACACTTTAATAGATTCAGATATATCTTTGAGGCCTAATTTTTTGAGATTTCACAATATATAGTTTCATGTTTTACTCAATAATTTTGGAGGCGGTTGCAGAACAATTGGAGATGAATTTTTGGAAACCAAAATATTTTTTTGTTGGTAACGAGCCCCTTCCCAAAACCCTCTCTAGGTGTTTACAAAACTATCATCGTTTTGGAGATACAAAGATATTGTTGGACCCTATTTTTCAGGAATTTGCCAGATTTATTTTCCTAAAAAATCTCATGGACAACAGTTGACCAGCCACCTCATCAATTTGACTTGGAGATCTGATTTGATATTCTCCTTGATTATTTGAAACAATAAACTAAATATAGATGAGGAGGTTTTCAGATCCATTTCTTTTGGATCTTGATAATTATGTATTGTTTCTATATAAACTCTGTAGAAGGGGAAGTTAAGAAGGGGGGGGTGGGGGATTGGAGATGCAGAGGACCTATTTTGGAAACACCTTGTAAGACATTATTTTTCTATTTGACACCTAATAGAAAAGGAATATGGATGGATAGACTCTCTTTTCTACTATGTTCTTCTCTCTTCATGCTTGAGCTCATTATTGAAACTGCAATGCATTTGTTTTCTTGATTATTAATTAATAAAATAAGGAGCTTGTTGTGGTGATTATTTTCAAATTTCGATTTCAGGCTGATGTTCTTGTTTCTTAATGATATTTTTAGATAAGAATTTATGTGAAGTTGACAAATTGGACACTTCATTTTCTCTTTTTCTTATTAGTCTAATCCACTATGTGACTACCTGTTAACCAGTCAATGGGATATCTTATGTTCTTATTATGATTTTCTTGTTTATTTTATAATCTTTGAACCAGTTTTCAATCACCTCATTCAAAACCAAACCATAAAAACCTTCAAAACACTTTTTCAATAAATCGATGATTCCCTAGCTTTCCCTCTCACAGTCAAGTGCAACTTTAGGGACTAACATCTTTTGGTTACGCTGTCGGGGACGAAGCAACAAAGATATCTTCCCTGGGAGAACAGAAATGATCAGATCCGCTTCTTGATGGTGAACAGGAAGAGGCCAGATACATGACTGCATATTTTTCACCATGGCAACTCCACTATCTAAGGATTAATAGGAGACTCCACTAGGGATCCAAGTATGGAAGCCATTTTGGCTCAAAGGTTGGCCTTTTTTGAATTTTAAGATGTAGTTGGTTTTCCAAACCGAGTGCTTAGAATACGTGAATGGGAAGGTTCCCTTCCTACATTTAAAGGAGAAGATTGGGAGGTACCGACTAAACATCGGCTAGATTTCCATGAGTTTATTCGTGAACGTCAGATTGTGCACGAGGATGTTTAGATCAATATTTTTAGATACTCATTGAAGATAAAACCCCGGGACTGGTGCAGATCTCTTCCAGTCGCCGGTATCAACTCTTTGAAAAGTTTTCATAATGCTTTCAATATATTTTGTAAATAAAAATTTTCAGCGGAAAGACTTTTTGAAAATTGTTGTGATATATTTGAGAAGCATATTCAGCATAAAGCAATTTTTTTTTTCTAATGGTAAGGACGAAAATTATGTTGTTGAGGAAGATCATCAAGATTTAATTGATGACAGGGACAAATATTGCATAGTAGTAGACACATTTGATCTCATCTCTGATGCACATGCCGTTTTTTATTTGAATGAAAAAGTTCATGTTTATGATGCATATAAAGAACAAGTATTTCCTCAGCATATTGTTGATAAATCAGATACACATAACAATATTGATGAAGGTTATAAACATCCTGTTATATTTATGGTGACATAAGCTGAGCAACAAATTTATGAAAACAACTTGCACATTAGTCATGAATAGTTGGAACCAGTATATGGGAGTATCGAGAAGCAAGCAGAGGTAACCATTTTTAGTTATCAATCTACTTCATTCTATGATCCGATAGTCATTTATATGGAGTTATGTTTCTCAGAAGATTTCAGCCCTGCTATTTTTGGAATTAAATCAGAAGATGGTTGTAGGTATGTGTTACAAATTAAAATTCTATTACACAAAGAATTCTTCTCTAATTTCAATCTGCATTGAAAGAGCTTTGGTAAATGGTTTTATGTTATCATGGCTTCATTGGAAGCATGATGTCACATGATGAACCATTTTTTACTGGTTAGAAGTAGGAATAAATAGAAGAATAAGCTCACCATCAAGTATGAGATTATTTTCAGTCTGTTAATTTGCAACAGAAAATTTGGTTTCAGTTTTGAAATAAAGACTCCATGCCCCATGTATATAAGGCACTATTGGCAGGGGTAGTTTGGATTCAAATGAGGAGCAGATTTGTAGAAGTTTGGGCCAGATTTGAAGGATATTGAATGACTCCAAGATCCCAACAGTCTAGGCCTAGAAAAAAATTGTGGATGTTTGCAGAGTTGAGGATTTGCAAGGTCAAGTTGCATAGATGGATAGAACGGAAAGGCACAGTGGTTTGCTTGTTCTTGATGCCTCATAGGGAGAGCATCATCCCCAAAAGGAGCCAATGTTCGTCTCTAATTCTTATTTTGATTTAGTGAGAAACTCTAATCCTAAACCCTCCCTACCTGCACTTCATTGTTTTCTTTTGTTTGATTTTAATCTTTGTTTTCAGTTTGTTATGTTTCACATTTTAGCTTTTTGAATAATTTCCTTAAGTTTTGGAGATTTAAGACATGGTTTTACAAGATGTGTAACTTCATATGCCTATTTGAATCTTGAAAATTCAAAATTCTGCCAAGTCATTAATAGCGCTACTGGAATAACATTATTCTCATAGCACTAATATAATCATCCCATGATAAGCGTCAACCACCCTGATTTTACCATGATTATATAAATCATGGACTGATAATCTGCATGTGTCCCACAATATCTCTTGAATCATTCTATAGTTCGAACCATTACATGATGGGATCATTCTCTACTTGCAAAGACCCTTTTCAAATCAGTCAATTTCCAAACATCATTATATGATCCTATCACTCGTCATTCTAATTTGTTGAATTATAAGCTCAAGTATTTTCCAGAAGAAATGTTTTTATGCTAACAGTTGCAGGTTGTAAACTCAACTTTCGAGTTCCAAGTTGCAACATCATGTTATTAATATGGCACCTAAGAAAAGTGGGAAAGTTGTCAGATTGGAACCCGAAGGTGTTGAGCTTCTCAAAGAACATCTGCAGATGGCGCAAATGTTTAAAGACATTGGCTGGTTCAAATTCCTCGCCACCTTCCAAGGTTATGAAGAAAAGGTATCTACGTCATTTGCACAGAACTTCGATGGTTTCGAAGTGGAGACCATAAATTTGTTGATGCTGGTGAAAGAACAAATAATTGCCAAAGCTTGTAGATTGGTAGTTGGAGGAGAATGGTGGTGGAAAAAGGAACATGTAGTCACATAATTTGTCAATCAATTTTTGCTACCAGATAAGAAAAATCGATATTGGAGAATGGGAGTCCCTCATAGTTGGATTAGATAGGAATGACACACTTCTTTAATCATCATCCACAGGTATATCACCTGCGAAGGAATATTTTCACTGATTTACATCTACCACATTAGGTTGTTAATGCATCTAAACAAATATTATCCTTTAAATCTACCTTACTTTCTACTCAAAAGCCTGGCAAAGATGTCAAAAAGGGTGCAGTCACACCCCGCCACTGCAAAGAGTATCATGTTTCATCAAGTCTTAATTAAGACTCTAGTCGTTGCTGCTCCAAGGGAGGTCAGAAACCCTAGAGCTAGTTGATCCAATCCATGAATCTTGATCCACATCCCAGCAAACAAAAAAGGGTTGTTACATAGAAACAGAGTATTTAAGTTGATGAAACTCTTGTTAAAGAGGAAATGTCTGATATCAGGGTAACAAGAACCAGCAAAGGTAAGAGACCCAAACTGGATGCAAATATTGAAATGTTTTCTGATGCAAACATAAATATTGAAGTAGATATATATGAAGATTACAATGTAAATCCAATTAAACCCACAGTCAAGCATAAACAAAATTACCTCCATTACATAGGGAAAAAAAAGAAAATAGAAATGTGGGTAAGACAAGAGGGAAAGGAAAACAAATTTCTCAATATTCTACAATACATATAACAAGAGAAACCACCAGATCATCAAAAGTTGAAGCAGTGTTTTCTGATGACAAAGGTTATTATTCTGCAAAACCAGAAAAGCTAGAGGAAATACTTTGTTTTTTTCCCTGTTTTAGTCTTTATCTTCAAGAGAGGTTGCAGAACAGTTCGAGATGAATTTCTTGAAACCAAAAGAGGTTTTTGTTGGGAACATGTCCCTTCACAAAAAAATCTCTTTGTGTTTACGAAACAATCACATTTTAATAGATTCAAATTTATCTTTGAGGCCTATTTTTCTAAAAAAGCTACAGGAAATACTCTAGCTTTTACCCGTTTTAGTCTTTATCTTCAAGAGAGGTTGCATAATAGCTGGAGATGAATTTGTTGAAACAAAAAGAGGTTTTTGTTGGTAACATGTCCCTTCATGAAAAAATATCTCATTTTTTACACAACAATCACAGTTTAAGAGATTCATATTTATCTTTGAGGCCTAATGTTTTGATATTTCACAATACATAATTTCTTGTTTTAGTCAATAACTTTGGGAGCAGTTAAAGAATAGCTAGAGATGCATTTTTGGAAACCAAAAGAGGTTTTTTTGGGGAACAAGCCCCTTCACAAAAAATTCTCTTAGTTTATACACAACTATCACCGTTTGGGAGATACGAAGATATTGTTGGACCCTATTTTTTAGGAATTTGCGAGATTTATTTTCCTAAAAAATATCATGGACAACAGTTGACCAGCCACCTCATCAATTCAACTTGGAGATCGGATTTGATATTCTCCTTGATTATTTGAAACTATAATCTAAATATAGATGAGGAGGTTTTCAGATCCATTTCTTTTGGATCTTGATAATTATGTATTGTTTCTATATAAACTCTATAGAAGGAGAAGTTAAGGAGGGGGGTGGGAATTGGAGATCCAGAGGACCTGTTTTGGAAACACCTTGTAAGACAGTATTGTTCTATTTGACACTTAGAAAAAAAGACATATAGATGGTTAGACTCTCTTTTCTACTATGATCTTATCTCTTCATGTTTGAGCTCATTATTCAAGCTATAATGCATTTGTTTTCTTGATTATTGATTAATACAATAAGGAACTTCTTGTGGTGATTATTTTCATGTTTTGATTTTAGGATGAAGTTCTTGTTTCATAATGATATATTTAGATAAGAATTTATGTGAAGTCGAAAAATTGGACACTTCATTTTCTCTTTTTCTTATTATTCTAATCCCTCTATGTGACTACCTGTTAACCAGTCAATGGGATATCTTCCGTTCTTATTCTGATTTCTTGTTTATTTTATAACCTTTGAACCAGTTTTCAACCACCTCATTCAAAACCAAACCATAAAAACCTTCAAAACACTTTTTCAATAAATCAATAATGCCCTAGCTTGCCCTCTCACAGTCAAGTGCAACTTTAGGGACTAACATCTCCTCTACCATATTAGAAATTCCACTGATATCCTGATGTGTTGTGGCTATCATAGGTGTCTGAAAAGATGAAAAATGTGTCATGGTCATCATATAAATCTCATTATCCTCCATACATCACTTCCTGGAAGCCATCCCTACACCTAAAGGTAGGTCATCCAACCTCCTAATCTCATCATATCTAAATTCTAACACATATGAATCCTCACAAGTGTCACAACTCTGTTGAAGTATTGAGTCCTCAATACTACCTGATAGGGAAGATGAAGAACATGTGCTATCACCATGTCCATCTAACTGTCCCTCACATGCACAAGAGTCACTAGCCTCATCAGAATTCTCTAAACAAGCATCTATGGTTGCATCCTCATGCATCTCCTTATCCTCACTCTCATAGTGCACCTCAACAATGTGCACCTTCCCTTTACCCCCACATCTGTGATCTAGCTCCCAAGGCACTTTGCAACTGTAGAAAATTTCCCTGGATGTAATGCGTGTAGGGTCAATATGTGCTTCCTTCCATCTACTAGCTGGTAGTGATGTATCTTCCTCCTTGCCTTCTTTGGGTATGTTTTATTTTGCTATTTTGAACCAATAATTGATTTTTTCCATCTCTTTGACCCAATGTAAAACCTCATCTTTGCTCCACCTAGGATTTTTTATGGATACAAATTGTTGGAATGTCACTTGAACCATGAATGTCTCACTAAGGGCTTGATATTCCTCATTAAAATATATGGTCTCTTATACAAAATCTGAAAACTCCATCTCTCGTCTAGATCATCAATGTATATGACAGTTTGGGGAAGGATATTCACTTTGATACCATTGTAATGTTCCGAAATAGATTTTGTTGGAACATGTTGAGTTTTATGGTCTCTAGTTTTGATATTTTGTCAAACACTTTCATATTTTAGTCTTCTTTGAGTTTCCTTGGTTTTATGGTGAAGGTTCTTTGTGTGTTGGAACCAGTAAATGATAAAGATATAGTAATGTAATATACTCAACACGATTCAAGACAAATAACACAAGAAATAACCACAAATACCTTAATATGTTTTTATTTAGATATATAGTTGAACTCATACAAAATGGAGTAGATCTAGAATACATATAAGAGAACAGAGTGTATGGATGATAATGGCTTGAAGATACAATAGAGAGATGAATATATAGGATTCCAAAATCCTCCTCAAGTTGATTACCAAAGATCTATAAGACCAAACTTGTCCTGGTTTCAGATGGGATGTCCTCTCTAGTACAACACACCCCTCTCTAGTTGTAGCAAGCCAGGAAATCGAACATCCAGAAGATGACCTCTAAATCACCAAAACCAACTACCAAAAGGTATATCGGGGAATAAGAATCCCCTATGATGAATATCCAAGGTACTAGGAGTTATCTCCCACTCCAAATCACTATATCTACTGATATCAATGCGCCCTCTTGAAGAGAAAACTCACCCAACTCCACAAATAAATAAATGCAAGATACAAACTCCTAAGAGAAGCTACAAAACTCTATATTTGAGGATATATGATCAAGGAAAGTGATCCCCAGAAATATCTATGTAGATATGAACCCTCCAACTGTCTATATGCAAAGACATATGCGCCTTCCTCCTGGGAAACTCACACCACTAGAAAAATAAATGGATATGGCATGAAACTCTCCACCAAATAGTGAGAAAATACTCCCTGGTGAAAGAAAACACTCTGAAATCGAGGTCTCTCTTACATCCAATGTCTACAATCCTCCGTGAACTACTCTCTCAAGAACAATGCACCCTAACTTGACATAAAATCTCCAACAATGTGCCCTGCCTCCACAAACTGCCAGTGAATGGAATATAACCTGAGCTAGAATGGCGAGGGATGAATATTTCACCTCCTTGGCCAAGCTTGGATCAATAAAGGTGAAATATTTCACCACTGAGCTGATCTCTAGGGTTTTTTCAATCAAAAACCTCAAAACCACCAAGTATCATGGGCTCTCTAGAAAGAATCCAGACATCAAAATGATAAAAAAACATGTTGAGATAATAGAGGCCCCTATCTCTCTTTTATCCCCCCTGGTCACCTTTTCCCTGCAAGTGGCGTTTACTTTATTTTTATTATTCTTTAATTAAATCACTTTATTTGTTAATTGGGCTTTTTCCACTGAAAGTCACTTCTCATCATCTAATCATGTACTTCTCTTCCTCCTGATTCCGATGATCCATTACACTAAGAGGTTTCTCCAAGTATTATTCCCAAAATTACCTTGTTTGTGAAATTAATTAAAATGTGACTCACAATAACTCAAAATTACAGAAATTGTTGGAATGCAACGAAACAAAGGCCAAGTTGTGCAGAATGGATCCTGGTGATGAAATATGATGAACGATGCAAGTTGGGCCAAATAAAACCACTCAATGTCTCTTGAACTCATTGTCACCCCCATTTGGCTACTCTAGTGGGCATAACACTCTGTAATATCATAATGTCCAAAATGGGGATGTTACATATGGTGAAGATATTGTTGTATAGTAAGAGAGGGATGATGTAAAGTGGTTCCTTTTTAAAAGAGGATAACACCATTCTTGATAGTCCAAGGTTTGATAGAGAAGGCCATTGAAGTTGTAAAAAGGGTCACTAACCAAGAGAACAATTTTTTTTTTGAGGTGTGCATCAGGTCCAGTTGTTTTAGATTCAGTGTGAGATTCATGAGAAACATACTTGTGATGTTGTTATGGGGTCACCATTGTCCCCAATAGTAGCCAACATTTTCATGAAATTTTTTTAGGAGAGAAGAATTAAATCTTTCCCTATCAAACCAAAATGGTGTGTAAATTTTGTTTCCAATAACAGTGTCAATTAGCCTCATAGGAAATTGACCTTGACCTTCCTATACAACACCTTAATAACTAGAAAAGCATATTGATTTCACCATGGAAATTTAGAAAACCAAGGCCCTACCTTTCTTAGATGTGGTTTTGACTAGGAAACCTAATGGTTACCTTACCCATCAAGTTTATAGGAAGAAGAATCATATCGAGAATTATATACAGATTGATTTCCATCACCACCCATTCCAAAAGTTTGTGGTTCTTAATATGCCTATAAACCATGTTTGGAGAATATCCAATGATGAACATTTAGATTAGGAGAAACAACACTTTATAAATTTACAGGAATTTTAAATTCCACTCATTAGTTTTCTTCTCCATTTTAAACAACAAAATAATAAATTACATTATCATACATAAAAAAATTATGAAATAACTGAACAAGAAACACTCTGAAAAATCTCTTAGCATTTTTATTCAACTCAAGTTGTTTAAATACAATTACAACCTGGATCTAAGATAGAAAATAATTCTGATCACAATTTCCTAAACAAGGAACAGATCTCGATGGTCCAACAAACTGCTAAAATTAAAAACCATCCAATTCTATTTTAGGAAAACCAATCCCAACCATATGCTAATTTAAAAACACCAGAACATTTCAGCAGTATTCTCACAATTTCTAACACTCCCTCTTGAGGATAGTTCTAGGTACAAGCAATCCAAGTCTAGATCTGCAATATTCAAACTTTCTTTTAGGTAGATTCTGAGTGAAAATATCAGCTACATTTTCTTCTATAGAGCAATATTTCATGTACATTTCCTTCATGCAGATCAAGTCTCTAATAAAACGGTATCTGGTTTCAATGTGTTTTGACTTGTCGTGAAACATCATATTCTTACTCAATTTTATGCAAAACTCTTTATCGCAAAATATAACTGTAAGACTATTCTTCATCAATCAAAGATCAATAAATAATTTCTTAACTCATACTAATTCATAGCTTCCAATAGACACATCAATATACTCATCCTATGTATATGACAAAGTAACACAAGACTAGTTTGTACTACTCCAAGAAACCATTCCAAAACCCAAGGAGAAACAAGAACCTATAGTGGAATTTCTATAATTCACATCTTTTACCCAATATGATTTAGTATACCCATGGATATAAACATCATTGTTTATTTCATACCTAAGGCCATAAAAATGGTCCCACTCAAATAGCAAAGGACCAGTTTACCTTCCTCCCAATGGACCTTATTTGTATTCATCATAAACTGACTTACTATATTCACAATATATAATCAATTAGGACGACTATTACAAAAGTAAGGAATACTACCAACCAATTGGTAATATGATGTACGATCCACTTCTTCACTCGAATCATCAACTCATAGTTTGGTACAAGGATCCATGGGTGTGGATATGGGTTTACAATTATCCATTCTAAATCATTTTAATACCTCCATAAGACAATTATCTTGAGTGATAACAAATTGATTCCTATCCTTCCTTACTTCTAAACCAAGAAAATAATGAAGGGGACAAAAATCCTTCATCTCAAATTTCTTACGCAATTAATTTTTCAACGAAAGAATCAAACCATCATCATTTCTAGTTAGAATAAGATCATGTACATACAAAAGAACAATAACAATGCTATCACCATCATGCATAAAGTATAAATTAGCATCAGTATATGATTTATTTACTCCCTTTTCTTGAAACTATTCATCAATATGAGTGTACCATGAATGAGGATCTTGTTTAAGAGGGAACAAGGATTTAAATAATATGCACACAATATCTTTTATACAGGGAACATAAAATCCATAGGGTTGTTGTAAGTAGACCTCTGCTTGCAAGAAACCATTTAAGAAAGTCATCTTCACATCCATCTGGTGAAGCTTCTAATTATCACTAGAAGATAAGGAAATAACACTCTTTGTGGTAGTATACCAAGTAATGGGGGGAAATGTGTCATCATAATCAATCTCAGGATTTTGACTAAACCCTTTTACCACAAATCTTGCATTATATTTCTTCATGGAACCATCAACTTTATGTTTCAGTTTCAAGATCCATATGCTTACAATGACTTTATTTCCTTTAGGAAGTGGAGCTAAGTCCCACACATCATTTTTCATGATGTTGTCATATTCTTCCTACATAGATTCAACCCACTGTCTATAATTTGAAGCCTCATCAAATGTACTGGGATAATAATCAATCAAGTTACCCATCAATGCAGAAAAACTAGCTTCATACCTTCTATTTCGAACTTTGGGTCATGAAGGTCTCATGGGAGACGACAATTTTGGCTTCTTTTCATCCTTCAAGTCTTCTACCATTTTATTTATCCACATAGTAATTTCCTTTGATGCTACTTGTTGTTCCTCATGCTCTTCAGTCACTTCATTTGATTGATCCTTATTTATGTCATCACTTATGACACCTTTAATTTTTTTTTCATTTGCTTTATCATTGTTTTTTGACACATCTAGCTGCACTTCCATACCAATAATGTTAGATATCATTCTATAACCAAATTCATAAAAAATAAAATCCCTAAAAAAGATGGTTCTCTTTTCACTAGGAATAAAAATTCTATATATGTTATGTTCAGCACCGTACCCAAAAAATACACATATTTTATTGGTAGGTTCAAGTTTTGTTCACATATTTGAAGGTATATAAGTATATGTTGGTGAACCACACACTATGAAATAAAAAACATAATACTTTACTCCTAAAAATATCTCATCATGTGCACAACATTAATACATGCTTCTACCAAAATGAAATGTGGCATACAAAATTTCTCTAACATGCACCGTGAAGTTTCAACAATGCTCTTATTTTTCCTTTATTCTAATCCATTTTGTTGAGGAGTATAGGGAATACAATACTCCCTCTTGATCCCAAACATATTACAAAAATAAATAAACTCATGAGACTTGTACTCTCCCCCATTGTCACTCCTTAATATATTTATGCCATGACATGTTTTATTTTCTACAAAGGATTTAAATTCACAAAATTTATTAAACACCTCACTTATATATGTCATAAAATAAATCCAACACTTTCTATTAGCATCATCAGTAAAGGTAACAAAGTACAAGTAGCTAGAAATAGAAGGACTACTCATCGGTCCACACACATCATACTGAATAAGGTCTAAGGGTTTCCTCACAATTTTCTCATCATTCGTGAAGAAGGGATCTCTATGATGCTTTCCCATGAAAAAGGCATCACATACACCTCCTCTGGTAACATCAAATTGTGGCATACCTCTTACCATGTTCTCAAATTTATTTAGAGTGTCTAGGTTTAGATGACCAAACCTTCTGTGCCACGACTCTACCACTAATCCATCGTCATGTATCAATGCTTTATGATGAGCAATACCTAAAATTAATATGTATAGACTACCACTCTGACTGCATTTCAAACCACCTTATTATACATAAGGTTAATGACAGTACAACTACGTTTTCCAAACTTAACATCCATATCTTGGTTAGTAACAACACTTACTAAAAACAATTTCATTTTAAGACGAGGAATACATAAAACATAATTGATTAGTGCAATACCTTTGCTTGGCATTCAAATCGTTATTGTGCATATTCCTTTTACTTCATGGGTTCGATCATCACCCAAGTACACATATTCTACTTATCTTTTTTGAAGAGTTGCAAATAACTCTTTATGAGGTGTCATATTCTTGCTTGCACTGGAGTCAATAAACCACACATATTTTTGAGAATCATTAGTGGAAAGAGAAGATAATAAGGATAAATTTTCAAAATATTTTAACAACTCATCAACTCCATAAACATAACGAATTTGATGAGACTTGGATTGATCCTTACCACGATGTTGATCATGTCCCTTTTTACCCTCAACCTTCCTTTTTGGACAGCCTCTCGCAAAGTGACCCTTTCGATTATAGTTGAAGCATTTGACCTTTGAAATGTTTCTTCTAGATGAGGAAGACTCACTCTCATTGAATGGATGTTGGGGGTGTTTCCTGCTTTCCTTTTCTGCAACTTATTTCCATATTTCTATGTCTTTGACCACAAATACACTTCTTTCCATATTTATGTGTCTTTGATCACAAAGAAACATCTTATGAATCTTTCTGATTCTTCAATTTCTTGCACATTTCCTGGAAAATGTCATATAACTTCTCAAATGAGGGCATCATTTCTCTACTTGCAACACTACTGACAAACATCTCATAATCATTACATAAACCATTTAAAAAAATAGGTACCATTTCTTCGTTTGAGATTGCATCATATAGTTGATCCAGGATCTCTTTGATATTGTTAAGATAATAAGAAACACTCTCTTCTTCGAGCATCCTGCACATGTTCAACTTGCTTAAGAGGAACATCCTTCATGACATGGTCAAAGAATCAAATAGGGATTTCAACTTGTCCCATAATTCTTTGGTTTCCTTATAGTCTCTCGCATGTAAATCCAAATATTATCTTAAATTGATTGAGATAATCATTCGAACTTTTATATCCTTCTTGCTCCACTTAGCTTGCTCATCTGATTTGTCGGTTTTGGTTCCTTCTCATCCTTCTTGCTCCACTTAGCTTTCTCATTGGACCTATAGGTTTTGGTTCCTTCCCATCAACTATGTTGGGATTTGGTGACAATGAATTCCTCAAATGATGGATTTGATCCTATTATTCTGCGTTGTTTACAACCAAATAGACCAAGTTAGAATATGGACAGGGATTGCATTTAATAATCCGTTTCTTGTAAATGTATATAAATACATGTAAGCCCATAGAGGCAGTGAGAGAGACAGAGTGAGAACTTCCTAATCTTTTTTAATCTCAATTATCTAAATAATAATACAATCGATGCCTATTCCTGGTGGATGTAGCTCAACGTTTGGGTGAACCACGTGAAATCCATGTGTTTATAATATGTGTGTGATTGTTAATTATCATATGTGAATTGTGTTTTCCTCATTGACAATTATAAAAAGTGGTATCAGAGCTACTGTGTTGGAGATCCGTGAGAACAAGATCCATGGTGAAAGGTCTCCAATTGAGTGAGCAGAGTGAGCAGCACATCATCAACGCTCCCTAGGAAGTGTTAGAGGCGCGCCAATGCTCTCACACTTATGAAATCAAAATTTCAGTAAATTTGCGCACCCAGTTCATGCACGACATAGCGCTGATGCTCCCCCATCCACACTCAAGGGGCACTAGAGCTCCCCTATGAACCCTAATGGAGCATTGATCTTCAAAGATATCACTCCCCCACCCATTGAAAAGCAGCGTTGATCTTCTTTAAAATATTTGTATGATTTTTCAAGGAGAAAAATTTAAGGTATGGTTTTGTTTTTTATGAAAGTGGAAAGGGAGGATAAAATATAGTACTTTACATGAATACCTTTTATGTGAGGTGAATCTCATGTGGATGTTGTGTAAATTAAAGTGGATATAAAAGGTTTTATGAAATATAATTTATTTTTATTATTATTTTTAAACCTTTTGGGGTTATTACTTAACCTTATTTATTAAGGATCCACATTTAACCTTATTTATTAATCCTCCACATTTAAAAGGATTTTTATAAGCAATGGGTGTTGGGAGATATTTTGTGCTAATGGCTAAGATGAAGAGTTTGAAGTTTGAATTTGAAAAGTTTAGCGGTAAAATCAATTTTTAGCTCTGGAAGCTCAAGATGCGGGATTTACTGGTGCAACAAGGATTGCAAAACGCATTGGCAGGTAAGTCAAAGAAACCAATAGCCATGACATAATTGGAATGGGAAGATCTGGATGAAAAAACTCTTAGTACCATTCATTTATGTCTGGTGGATGAGTTTTTGTTTAATATCATAGGAGAGGATACAACATTAGGCTTATGGAGCAAGTTGGAAAGTCTGTATATGACGAAGTCCTTGACGAGCATAATCTACTTGAAGAGACAATTGTACAATTTGCATATGAAAGAAGGTACAAAAATTGTTGAACATTTAAATACCTTTAATACCCTTATAGTTCAATTGACTAGTATGGAAGTTAAATTCAAAAATTAAGATAAGGCTATTACACTATTGTGTTTGTATTGTGAGTCTTGGGATAATCTAGTCACCTCTATTAGCTTTAGCTAAAAAAATGTTTTAGATTATGACTCTGTTGTGGGAGCTTTGTTGGTTGACGAGATGAGGAGGAAATCTAGTAAAGAAACCTCAACTTCAGAGGTGATGTTGGTCAGAGGTCGAACTAAAGAGAAGAATGAGAGAAGTTTTTCTCGATCTATGTCAAAACATAGAAATGGTAAAGAAAAATGTTGGTACTGTGGAAAAACAGTACATCTCAAGAAAGATTGATGGAAGAGAAAAGAATTTGAGGAAAACTCTACGGAGGAAGAAAATTTGGTTGTAACAAATTCACGTATGATTGGTCAAGTTTCATCCATTTCTAGTAATTTACAATATCAAGAAGAATGGCAGTTAGATTCATATGCCTCCCACCACATTTGCTCACATAGAAATTGGTTCTTTTCTTACCAATATGTTGATGAGGGTGTAGTGTTTATGGGAAATGGTATTCCCTGTAAAACTGTTGGGATTGATAGTATTAGAATCAAAATGTTTGATGGTATTGTTAGAGAATTAACGAATGTTAGATATGTACCTAAGCTTAAATCAAATTTGATATCATTGGGAGTTTTGGATTCTTGTGGATATAAGTATATAGGTCAAGGTGGAGCACTAACATTGTCGAAAGGTAGTTTAGTAGTGATGAAGGCTATAAAGATTGATAACCTTTATAATCTAGAAGGGAGTACTGAAGTAGCATATGAAGTGACAGATGTATATTCTTGTTTATGGAAGAAGCATCAAGGTCATAAGAGCAAGAAAGAATTGCAGGTACTGGCAAACGGTAAATCATTTCGAGACATAAAATCTTTGTTTCTGAATTCCTGCCTGTTTTATATCTTTGCAAGTTATGATGGTGGTATAAAGGGATGTTGTGTGTGGGATCCTACTTCTCACAAGGTCATCATTGACAGAGATATAATATGTATGGAACAACCATAAGGGTTGATTCAAGATCCCAATAGTAAATTTGTTTGCATGCTAGATAATTCATTGTATGGCCTATTGGTACCCAAGCAAATATACAAGAGGTTTGAATCCTTCATAGTGAGTCAGGATTTTTCAAAGGGAATGAATGACTATACAATTTATAGAACATTCACAGTCTTGATGTTATTTTTTGATGATATGCTTGATGCAAGCCGAAGCATGGATAAAATCAGTAAGAAAATAACTCAGGTGGAGAGGAAAATTCAGATGAGGGATCAAGGAGTAGAAAAACAAAATATGGGCATAGAAGTACACATAGATGGTAATGGTAAGCTATGGTTGGAGTTCAGTATGAACATTGTAAAACCAGTTTTTATCCCTCTTGCTTTCCATTATAAGTTTTCTTCAAGCATAGGGCATGTCTATAAAGAAGAAAATGTTATGTCTCGTGTAAGTTCAATAGGAGGTCTGTTGTATGTGATGAAATGGTTAAGACGAGATGTTTCACATGCTAATGATGTTATCAGATACATACCAGATTTAGGTGTTGCAGTGAAATGGGTGCTTCAGCGTTTGAGAAGCACAAATGTTACCTATAATGGTTACACTAAGATGGTTCATGATAATTGTAATGTATATTTTACAGGTGTTTTAGATAGGAGGAGATCTATCACTAAATATGTCTCACAACACAGTTGTGGAAGACATGTTGGAGGCGGAGTGACCCCTCAGGAAATCCAAACTCGTGAAAGTTACACATGCGAGATCATGAAACCAGTTTTATTAGAGAAGTTGCAGTGGTGCTTCGCTTCTCTTGGCTTGCAGAAAAGGTGACGAACAAAAGGAAGGGGCAAGGTATCAGGTTAATTGCTGTAAAGGTGGATATTGTTGGGATTTCGTGACAAGGAATTATGCAAAGGATGGATTTGATCATATTATTCTGCGTTGGTTACAACCAAATAGACCAAGTTAGAATATGGATAGGGATTGCATTTAATAATCATTTTCTTGTAAATGTATATAAATACATGTAAGCCCGTAGAGAGATAGAGTGAAAACTTGTTAATGTGTTGTAATCTCCATGATCTAAATAATAAGACAACTGATGCCTATGCTTGGTGGACGTAACCCAACCTTTGGGTGTATCAAGTGAAATCTCTATGTTTTTAATCTGTGTGTGATTGTTAATTATCATATATGAATTGTGTTTTCCACATTGACAATTCTAACAAACTATGGAAAAGACATCTCATTCATTTAAGATGAGCCCCCATAAAGTAATTACAAAAAGATAGGATCAGAATCCATTATTTTAAAGTTGTCTATATCAGAAAATGGAAGACAAGATCATAACTAACAAAAGTTTTGATTTGATTACACATTAAACCAAGCTTACAATTTAAATACCCACGAAATCGGAAGAAACAAAAAGCAATTAATGGCTTACTCTTGACACTTGCTGCCTCCTGGAAGACACACTGGCTCTGTAAGGTTGGCAGGTCGTCTCCTGCTAGTTTTTCCAGCACACACGCAGATAACACGCCGTTCTTCCTCCAGCGATGGACCGCAGGTGGCTCCTCCTTAGTAGCGATCGAATTTCTCTACTCAGCGCGCAGGTGGCTCCTCCTTAGAAGCAAAAATGGACCACTCAGCAGTCCGTATGCCTATCCGTGTACACCAATTCGTACGCTTCACACTGGACTATTGCTCACGCACTCACGTAGCTGCAAATTCAATTCTAGAAGAAGATCGTGGCTCCTCCACTCTGCTATAGGCATGCGTATCTTACGAGCTCCTGCATTGTTGTAAGCTCCTTCGCAGTCACCCTTTCAGTGATCCAAATTCTGGTGCATGCTCCCTCTCCGGGCAGAAAACACAGTTTACTCAACGATATGCTGCAAATCTACAGCCACACATCCACCTCACAAAGAATTCATATGACAGCGTATTTAGATGTCCCTGTGCTCTGATACCATGACAGGTATTTTAAATTCCTCTCACTAGGTTTCTTCTCGAGTTTAAACAACAAAATAATAAATTACAACAACGTACAGGAATTGTTTGTGAAAGAACTAAAGAGGAAACACTCCAAAACAATCTATTAGCATTTCTATTCAACTCTAGTTGTTTAAATACAATTACAACCTGATTCTAAGATACAAAATAAATATGATGACAATTGTCTAAATAGGGAACGGATTTCCAAGATCCATCATACTCCTAAAATTGAAAAACAACCAATTTTATGTAAGGAAAAAAAATCCCAACCATATGCTAGTTTAAAAACACCATAACATTCTAACACTATTCTCACAAATTCTAACAGAAATGTCTTCAAGGATACTGGGTACAAATATTGGGACGCTGATAGGGCCATTCAAAAGGCGTGTAATGTAACATTACCAAAAATAAATTATTTTTAAGTCTGAAAATACTTAGGAATTTATTTCCGTTTTTGGTAAATTTGAAATTGGAAAATTTTTGTCATTTAGAGAAATTTCGAATTTCGAATTTGGTTAATTTAATTTATTAATTATGACTCTTGGGCAAAGATTTGATTTGTCCAACCAACTCTTTGACTATGACACTTGTAAGAAATAAATAATTTTTATATTTATTGTTGATGAACAAATGGAACAACCAGGTTGAAATCAGATAACCATGACTCCATGAGTGGGGAACATGTTGGAACTACCTTAGGGCTGAATGTTACAAGTGGTAAATCATGAATTTGGCCATTGGCAACGCCTCAAAATTGTAAAGCTGTAAAAATTCCCAAGGGAAAAAGACCTAGGCACAAATTCTTTTGGCATATATAGCATATGGGATGAGGCAGGACGATGCCTAGTATGTTGGGGAAAATAATTAACACTTGTTGTTATGATTTTTTATGAGTGTGAGGCAAGGAGAAGTTTTCTGACACTGAAAGATTATAGCTAAGGAGGAGTTATAGAGTTAGCCCTCATGGATTTATGGTGAGGCTAGGGGGTGAACGAGACAAGTAGGTTGGTTGTTTTGTTCTAAGGTTGGGAGGAACTTAGTTGTTCCATTTGTTGTTCGACAACTTACTCAGATACGTCCATCTACTCCTTTTTGATCGAATGTTAATTGCTTTAATGGTTAATAGAATACATCTATTAAATTCTAATTGAATTGTTGATTAATTCACTGTTGGAATGAAATAAATTGTAGTATAACTCTTATAATTTTATTGTACTCATTGAGTAAGAGATTCAATGTGTATTAGTTGTTGATGGGACTGTTATAGAAGTATATGGAAGATGCATCTAATCTAGATGGGATCTGTATTGTGCTAACCCTGGCATTTCAGGCATGTGATCAATTGCATATAAGAAATCAACCTAAAAAATATTGTCGATTGATGAATGCCAAATAAAGATTTTGGAAGTAAATTTTTGATGAATGCCAAATAAAGATTTTGGAAGTAAATTTGAAATCTTAGATATATATATATATATATATATATATATATATATATATATATATATATATCATTACAAGTTTTAAATAATAATGTTGTACTAAATAGTTATGATGATCAGGCTGTGCAAATGTCATTTAAGACTTGGAATGACTATATATTAATAGGAAGTAACTATATATATATATATATATATATATATATATATATATATATATATATATATATATATAGCCTCCTATACAAAATTTCAGACCCAATTGTATGGATACAACTAGAGGCCAATGATATAAAGGAAAACAAGCAGTCAGTTATTCCATAGTAACCATAACAGGAGTTTTTGTTTTTAATTCATAATACAGAGACTGCTCACATTTCATAGCAATAATCGCTTCACTCTGTTAACAAGAAGAATAGACGATTTGTATAATCATAGGCCTAGAATAAATAGCTAATAGTCATGTTTTCAATACAATAGCACATGATTAAAAGTCCTCTTACTCAAATACTTAAACTTATTACATATTCCATAAACATGCCAATAATCCAATGTGTATTCATCTCTACGTAATACTGCGTTTATAAATTGCCAACAATGAAACATCATTGCCAAATTGAATATGCAATTAACTAGTCGCTATAGGAGTCTGGTTTAAATTTACACGATGACAATATTCTAGGACAGAACCATTTTCGTTTGATAGAACCTGGAATAATAAACTCTAAGAGAATTGTAAAAAGGAACCCAAGTACCTTTTGCGTAATATGATGCCCTAAAATACGAAGACTTCGTGCGCACCAACCCTGTAAGAAGACCAAGAAATTATAATTAGTATTTAGTTGGAAGAAACATAATTTCATATGTTGAATGTAGAATAAATTACGAGGGTAAAAAATTTACAAAAAGAGACAACATAGATGAAAATTTTCACTGCACTTAGCTTGCGGTTCTATAGTAAAGGTCGTCTTTCCTCCTTGCATCCATGGGAACGTCATCCACCAACTCGAAGGAGTGGAGTGGACAAGGATCACGTGATGGGTACCCTCACAGTAAAAAGGGGCCCATAATTAGATTATAGAAACCAAACATTTATCAATCATTTCAGAAAGAGAATAATCATGCAACATCCAAAACAGTTATAATAAAGAATGTACAATATCAACCGAAGGATTGCCCGATTGGCCACAGAATAAGGTTACGTATTTATTCTCTTTTTTAATCAAAACCTTCTTGGAAATGAACATTGCGAATAGAGTCCTAAATAAAATTGAGTTTATTTCCTTGATACGATTTAATAAAACAATTAATACATTCAAATATTTAGGACAACAGACAAGGGTAATTCCTCGGTCAGGTTCTAAGAGCTCTGAAATAAAGATACTCGACATGATACATAAACCATATTCATACTGGTATAAATGAGTTATAGAATAAGGAAAGTAATTGTGGTTAAAAAGAACCTTACTTAAAGATTTGGAGGAGACGAATTCAATTAAACATGTCAGGAATAAGGTGTTCATGGAATTGACATTATCACGGAGAATTGTCTCATGAGTTTTGTTAACCTTTTATAGTGCAATTGTTTTGGAAACGATGAATATATTACAGGCTGAGTGTTACTGGCATACTCAGGCAATAAGACATTATGTCATTACAGAGGGAAGGGTTATAAAAAGAAAACGTGTTGGGCCACCTCAAAAATGAATCGGAACCTTATCAGGCACCGAGATTTTACCCTCAGAAATTAACAGATCAAAGACTTGATTAAAAAAATCCAGAGTTATATGATCTTTACGTATCTATAACTGAAGGAATCAATGACACGAAAATCATAAGGGAAATGCTACTCCACACAGTTGGAAAACCAAGTTCCCAACTAGGGTAGAAAACCCAAGAAAACCCACAGAGTATAAAGTCAAAACCACGAATCGATATGAAGCTATGCCAAAGAAACAATATTTCTGAAGGGCTCAAGTACGGGACTATTATTTTATATCGAGCATGTAAATTTCGAAGAACTCGGAGCAAGCAATGAAGACAGGCAGTAAGTTGTCATTACACAAGGTCCTAGAAAAATGATACAAGGGACAATCATGAAGCCAAAGCAAACCCTAAACATTGTTGGGTGAAATGAAAATACCAAAAAATCTACACCAGACCACGGAAGACAGGTTAGTCACGCGCTTAGGAGTTTTTTTTGAAAGGACTGATACACAAAGTAAACCTTTTCTTAAAATTGAAAGTTCGAATATAAACAACCAGAAGGTCCTTACTTAAATTATGGAAGCGTTCGATGGGTGTGGTCCACCATACTCTC
Organism: Picea sitchensis; assembly: GCA_010110895.2. Classification (NCBI taxonomy): domain Eukaryota; kingdom Viridiplantae; phylum Streptophyta; class Pinopsida; order Pinales; family Pinaceae; genus Picea; species Picea sitchensis. The sequence goes on from SNQJ01S0001835.1 coordinate 136,262, forward strand.
CTCTACCAGAGTGATCTCGACTCCACCAAACGCTGGCTATGCTACCGTGAAAGCCTGCAATAGGATAATACTGTAACGAATGTGCAAATTTCACAGAGCCAAAATGAAGGATGAAACAATAGTCTAAGGAAAACTCCGTAGTTTAGTTCAATGGCATTAATGGAGAGTCATACTTAGGCCATGTGATTATGGAAAGGTGGCGAGATTACGATGGGTGTAGAAACCAAGCGATGGTCCCAAGGAAGCGTGTTACATGATGCCTTAAATGCCTTTGGCAGAGTTCATTTAAACCCATGATAGTTGTATCTATGCCAACCTCGCATTAGACTTATGGAAACTGAGATGACGATTTTCTTTTAGGTTACGCCTTAGCCTTTTTTTCCAGTTTAGTTAGAGTTCTACACTTACATCAGATCTATTAACCCTTGTTCCAGTTTTAGTTCTAATGAGGATGGCAAATAAGTAGGAACGAGCAACCTGTACAGACCACTTAGTTACAACCTTTCTAAGCCTTAATACTTTCACGTAGTGGCTGTCATGTTATTAATAATTCATTCAATAAATACATGTCACATACAACTAAGAGATTTATACATCACATTAGAACTGCGTTCGCTATATGCATTGATGTATTTCCATAGTATGTCTATGAATTGCGCGACCAGAACGCATAGTGTATATATATATATATATACATATAGATTTGTTTTAGTATTTAATATGCATCCCATATCCCTTGAGATTGAGATTTAGATAAAGTATTTCATTACTTTGTGCATGAATTTGGTAAGTGTAATGGTGGAAAGTAAAAGAAGTATTAAATCACCTTATAGTATAGTTAAGAAATGTCTGAGGTGTATTGGAAGCGTTAAATAATTCTAATGAGCCCAATTAATTTTTTTTATGGGAAAATTGGGGTACATTACATATGGTATCAGAGCAAAGGTTACGACACTTGGACCTTAAATAGGGACAAAAATATTTCCTTAGCACATATTTTTGTTTTATGAAAAACTAACAAAACAATTACTGGTACAAATAGAAAAACTTTATTTATGTTCTGATCATGGCAGCACAGAATGAATCAGAGATCAAACTTAAGGAGACTCATGTGCAAAGGCCTCCTGAAGAATAGAGGAAAAACAGTGACAAAAGTTCACCTACCGAGGTTATGGAAACTATGAGAAATCTCATTAAGGAGCAACTAAGAGAAAAAAGGGGACAACTCTTCCAAAGGTACACCTTCAACAGAAGATAAAGAAACCACAGGAAGAAAAAGGAAACGTGTGGATCAACTAGAGGGAGAGTTTAAGAAAATCAAACTGTCCACCTTTGATGGGGAATCCATAACAGGGGAGGAGGTTGAAGCGTGGCTATTGGACATAAAAAAGTATTTCCAAATATACAATTATTCCAGCAATATGAAGATCAGAATGGCCATCTATAATCTGAAAGGAAAATCTAGGATATGGTGGTAGGACCTGAAGTTGGCCAAGGGCCTAAAGGAAAAATAGATGGAGTGGTAAGACTTTAAGAAATACTTTAAGAGGCAGTATTTATCTGAAAATTACTACAAAAGAAAAACCAAAGAGTTTTATGAGCTATGACTCGGTCAAATGGCTATGGATGACCTGATAAACAAATTCCTAGAATTATTAAGGTTCATGTCTTAACTGATAAACAAAGTAAAAATCCAATGGTTCCTAAGTTGTTTATCACAGTCCTATAAGGACATAATCGAATTTGACAACCCCAAGTCCTTAAGTGAAGTTTTCTGGAAGGCCCGAATGTGTTATGAGCAATGCAAACTATGGTCGAAATTTCCCAAGGCTTGGAAGGACAAGAAACAAGACCAAATGAACCAGCGAAAGAAGGGATATCAGCCAACCCCTTTCCGGAATGCAACAAAGTGTTTTCCAAGAAAATATTTCCAGTGCAACAACTAGAACACCCAAGGAGGTGGTAAACTAGTTAATCTAGGAACAAAGAAGTTTTGGGACAGCCCCAAAGAACCGTTAAAATGTTGGGAATGTGGAAAACCTCACTTAAGGAGTAACTATCCATGTTTGACTTCAGCAGCCAAGAATATGATTCACAACCTACAGGAAGCCTCTGTAGTGGGAGACGTGGGCAGAATATTACATCAGATCAATGCAGTCGTGGACGACTGACAAGCTGACCACTAGTCCATTGTAGTGGAAATCGAAGGTAAAATTAACAATGCTCATATTTTTGTTTTAATTGATCCAGGAGCTACATTGATTTATATCATTCCTGGTGTAGTAGATTCAAATAAACTTAAGAAAAAAAGACATGCAAAATCTTGGCTAGTACAACTAGCAACAGGAACAAAAAGAAAAGTATCTGATTTTATTTATGATTGTGAGTTCAGTTTAGGTGGTCAAAACACAAAGATAAATTTGAATATTCTACCGTTAGGGTCTTATGACATAATTTTTGGAATGGAATGGTTAGAAAGGCATAAAGAAGTTTTAGATTGTTATGAAAAATAACTCAAGTATAAAGATGAAAACGACATTGTTAGGACAATACAAGGTATACAAAAACTAGTCTCAGTTAGGAATATTTCAGCTATGCAATTTAAGAAGTGCATGAGAAAAGGTTGTCATATTTATGTCATCCAAGTGACAAATCTGTTGGAAAAAGAGAATAAACCTATCTTAGAGGATTTTGTCGTCTTGCATTATTTCAAAGATGTGTTTGTTGATGAGATACTTGAATTTCCTCCAAGGAGAGAGATAGACTTTTCTAGCGACCTGTTGCCTGGTTCAGCTCCTATATCCAAGGCACCCTACCGAATGAGTTTACCAGAATTAACAGAATTAAAAATTCAACTACAAGAACTATTGGACAAAGAATATATCAGACCGAGTGTTTCACCATGGGGCGCACCATTCCTTTTTGTTAAAATGAAGGACAAAACTCTGAGATTATGCATTGATTACAGACAGTTAAATGAAATGACAATTAAGAACAAGTATCCCTTACCTCGGATCAATGATCTGTTCGATCAAGTACGTGGGGAAAAGATTTTTTCTAAATTGGATTTAAGATCTAGTTATCACCAAGTTAAAAAAAAAGATGCTCGAACATAAGTAAAACAACATTCAAAACAAGATATGGACATTACGAATTCGTTGTCATACCGTTTGGTATCACTAACATGCCAACCGCATTTATGTGTTTAATGAACAACATTTTCAGTCAGTACCTTGATATGTTTGTTTTGTTATTTATTTACGATATCTTAGTGTATTCTAAAATAGAAGAAGAACACAAGGAACATCTAAGGATAGTACTGCAAACTTTAAGAAAACACAAATTGTATGCTAAATTCGACAAGTGTGACTTTTATCCAAATAAAGTACAATACCTAGGAAATGTAATATCTGAAGAAGGTATCACAATCGACCCTGAGAAAATAAGAGCCATCATGTAGTGGTTGATCCCTAAGGACGTAGCAGACATCCAACCATTCATGGGAATCATTGGATATTACCACAGATTTATAGAGGGATTCTCCAAGATTGCATACCTTATCACATCATTACAAAGTAAGGGAACCAAGTTTAACTAGTCATGGAAATGTCAGGACATTTTTAATAAGTTAAAGGAATTGTTAAAAACTGCGCCCATTTTAAAGGTAGCAGATCCGGACAAAGACTTCACAGTCTGTGTGGATGCGAGTAAAGAAGGTTTGGGAGGTGTCCTAACTTAGGAAGGGAATGTTATTTGTTATGAGTCCCGAAAACTAAAATAGCATGAACAAAACTACATCACTCATGACTTTGAGTTAGCCACTTTCATCTACGCATTAAAGATGTGGCGACACTATATAATGGGAAGAAAATTTATGTTGTTTACTGATAATAATGGTGTGAATTTTTTGTTTAGTCAACCACATATTAACGCAAGGCAAGCAAGATGGTTGGCCTTCTTGAGAGAATTCGACTTTGAGGTAAGACACATCAAGGGTAAAGAAAACAAGGTGGTTGATGCTTTAAGTAGAAGAATTCATGGGTTATTTGAAATAAACATTACCAGGGAAACAAGTGATATTGAGCAGAGGATAAAGGATGCAAGTAATAATGATGAAAATTACACTAAAACGGTGGTAGATTTATGGAATAATACAGAAAATTCAGACAGAACAAATCTTGATTTGGACAGAAATCGTCTACTATGATTTAAAAACAAAATATACATACGAGATTATGTGGAATTAAAGTTAACAGTTTTGGATGAAGTACACAAGAAACCATATTCTGGTCATTTGGGATACTAGAAAATGGTAACAACACTAAGGAAGTTATTTTATTGGTCTAATATGAAGGGTTAGACATCAAAATAATTATCTAGGTGCCAAGATTGTCAACAGGTGAAAGCTGAACACCAGCATCCAACCAAACTGTTGTAGCCTCTACCTATGCCAGAATGGAAATGGGAGACTATATCACTCTATTTTACTATAGGTTTGCCTAAAATTCAAAAACATAATGATTAAATTATGGTAGTAATCGATAATCTTAGTAAGTCTACACACTTTATTCCTGTAAAGTATACTTTTAAAGCTATTAACATCACTGAAATATTCATGAAAGAAAGATTTAGACTACATGGTATTCCTAAAATGGTGATTTTGGATATAGACATAAAATTTACATCTACATTTTGGAAATACTTGTTTGTAGGTTTAAATACTAACTTGGATTTTAGCACAAGTTATCATCCACAAACGGATGCGCAGACCGAATGAACAAACCAAATCATGGAAGATATGCACGAATGTACGTAAGGAAAAAACCAAGCAAGTGGGGATATTACCTGCACTTGGTGGAATTTGTGTACAATAATGGTTACCAAACATCAACTAAGATGATCCCCTTTGAAGTATTGTACGACAGAAAGTGTATGACTTCGATTAGCTGGGATAACCTATTTGACAGACTCATGGTCGGACCATAAATGCTCCAGGAAATGGAGAGTACATTGAGAAAGGTACAACAAAATTTAAAAGAAGCACAAGACAGATAGAAAAGTTAAGAAAACCTAAAAAGAAGACACCAAGAATTCCAAGTGGGAGACCACGTTTATTTAAAATTTAAAGCCAAAATAAGTTCACTAAATCTATGGAATTATTCCAAGATGGTACCCAAGTTTTTTGGCCCTTTCAATATTTTATCTCGAATTGGACCAGTGCCATACCAACTTGTACTTCCTACAAATCTGAAAATTCATAATGTGTTTCATGTTTCTTTGTTAACAAATTATGTTCATGATCTTACTCACATGATCGATTGGAAGTTGGTGCAGGTCGAACCAAAAGGCGAGTTCCAAGTGGAACCCCTATGCATTCTAGACATGAGGGAAATAACACTACGGAACAGAGTCGTCGCCCAGGTAAAAGTGCAATGGAAGCACTTTAGTCTTGAGGAGGCCACTAGGGAGTTGGAGGGAGATTTGCAGAAATCTCATCCAACCCTATTCCCAGAAAGGTATGAACACTGAGGACAGTGTTGTACTGAAGGGGGAAAGGATGTAACATCCCCAAAAATAAATTATTTTTAAGTCTGGAAATACTTAAGAATTTATTTCCGTTTTTGGTAAATTCAAAATTGGAAAAGTTTTTCCATTTAGGGAAATTTTGAATTTCAAATTTAGTTAATTGTAATTTATTAATTATAACTGTTGGGCAAAGATTTGATTTTCCCAACCAACTCTTTGACTATGATACTTGTAAGAAACAAATAATTTTTATATTTATTGGTGATGGACAAATGGAACAACCACGTTGAAAGCAGTTGAATATGACTCCATGAGTGGGGAACATGTTGGAACTACCTCAGGGATGAATGTTACAAGTGGAAAATCAAGAATTTGGCCATTGGTAGCCACTGAAAATCAAGGTTTTGCAACGATGCGAAAATTCCCAAGGGAAAGAGACCTAGGCACAAATGCTTTTGGCATATATAGCATATGGGAGGAGGCAGGACACTGCCTAGTATGTTGGGGAAAATAATTATCACGTGTTGTTATGAGCATTGTTTTTTGAGTGTGAGGCAAGGAGAAGTTTTATGAAACTAAAGGATTATAGCTAAGGAGGAGTTCTAGAGTTCGCCCTCATGGATTCATTGTTAGGCTAAGGGTGAACGAGACAAGTAGATTGGATGTTTTGTTCTAAGGTTGGGAGGAACTTGGTTGTTCCATTTTTTGTTCGACAACTTTCTCATATATGTCCATCTACTCCTTTCCGATCGAATGTTATTTTATTTAATGGTCGATAGAATACATCTATTAAATTATGGATGAATTGTTCTATTGATTAAATTACTGTTGGAATGAAATAAATTGTAGTATAACTCTTACAGTTTTATTGTACTCATTGAGTAAGAGATTTTGCATGTATTAGCTATTGATAGGGCTATTATAGAAGTATATGGAAGATGCATATAAACTCTATGGGATATGTATTGTGATAACCCTATTATTTCAGGCATGTGATCAATTTCATATAAGAAATCAACCTAAAAAATATTGTTGATTGAAGAATGTCAAATAAAAATTCTAGAAGTAAACTTGAAAGCTTATATATATATATATATAGGTTAAATACACAGGTTGTACTAAATATTTATGATGATCAGACTGTGCAAATGTCATTTAAGACTTGGAATGACTATATACAATAGGAATTAACTATATATATGTATAACTGCCTGTACAAAATTTCAGGGCCATGTATTGTATGGATACAAATAGAGGCCAATGATATAAAAGAAAATGAACAGTCAGTTATTCCACAGTAACCATAACAAGATTTTTTCTTTTTAATTCATAATAAAGATACCACTCACATTTCATAACAATATTTGCTTCACTTTGTTAACAAGAAGAATAGAGGATCTGTATAATCACAAGCCTAGAATAAATAGCTAACAATCATGTTTTCATTAAAATAGCGCAGGAGTAAAAGTCATGTGACTCAAATACTTAAGCTTATTACATATTCCAGAAACATGTGAATAATCAAATGTGTATTTAACTCTACGCAATATTGCGTTTATAAATTGCCAACAGTGAAACATCATTTCCAAACTGACTATACAGTTAACCAGTCGCTACAAGAGTTTGGTTTAAATTTCCACAATGACGGTATTCTAGGACATAATTATTTTCGTTTAATAGAACCTGCAATAATAAACTCTGAGAGCATTGTAAAAAGGAACCTGAGTACCTTTTGCGTAAGAAGATGCCCTAGAATACAAAGACTTTGTGCGCACCAACCCTGTAAGAAGACCAAGAAATTATAATTAGTATTTAGTTGCAAGCAACAAAATTTCATATGCTGAATGTAGAGTAAATTACCAGGGTAAAATATTTACAAAAAGAGACAACACAGATGAAAATTTGGACCGCACTTAGCTTGTGGTTCTATAATAAAGGTTTCCTTTCCTCCTTGCATCCATGAGAACGTCATCCACCAACCCAAAGGGGTGGACTCACCAAGGATCCCCTGATAGGTACCCTCACACTCAAAAAGGGCCCATCATTAGATTATAGAAACCAAACATTTATCAATCATTTCAGAAAGAGAATAATCATGCAGCATTGAAAACAACTATAATAAATAATGTACAGTATCAACCAGGATCCATAGGATTGCCTGATTGGCCACATAATAAGGTTACAAGTTTATTCTCATGTTTAATTAAAAACTTCTTGGAAATGAAGATCATGAATAGATTCCTAAATAAAATTGAGTTTCTTTCCTTGATATGATTTAATAAAACAGTTAAGACATTCAAATCTTTAAAAAAACAGACGAGGGTAATTCCTCGGTCAGGTCTAAAGATCTCTTAAATAAAGATACTCGATAGGAGACATAAATTGTATTCATACTAGTATAAATGCGTTATATAATAAGGAAAGTAACTATGGTTAAAAAGAACCTAAGGAAAGTAACTATGGTTAAAAAGAACCTTACTTACATATTTGGAGGAGACGAATTCAATTAAACATGTCAAAAGTAAGGTGTTCATGGAATTAATAGTACCGTGGAGAATTGATGGAGAATTGATGGAGAATTGTCTCATGAGTTCTTTTAACCTTTATCATGCAATTTTTTGGGACACAGTGAATATATTACAAGCCAAGTGCTACTAGCATAATCAAGGAATAAGACATTCTGTGATTATAGAGGGAAAGGTTATAAAAATAAAACATGTTGGGCCACCTCAAAAATGAATCGGAACCTTAACATGCATCGAGATTTTACGCTCAGAAATTAACATATCGAAGACTTCATTAAACAAAATGCAAAGTTATATGATATCTTCATATCTATAACTGAAGAAATCAACTACACAAAAATCATAAGGGAAACACTCCTCCACATAGTTGGAAAACCCAGTTCCCGACTAGGGTAGAAAACCCAAGAAAACCCACAAAGTATACGGTCAAAACCATGAACTGATATGAAGCTATGCCAAAGCAACATGATTTCTGAAGGGAAAGGTGGCAGGATTACAATGGGTTCAAAAACAAAGAGATGTTCCCAAGGAAGTGCATTATAGGATGCCTTAAATGCCTTTGGCAGAGTTCATTTAAACCCATGACAGTCGTATCTATGCGAACCTCACATCAGAATTATGGAAACTAGGATGACAGTTTGCTTTTAGGTTACGGCTTATCCTTTTCTTCTAGTTTAGTTAGAGTTCTACACTTACATTGGATTCGTTAACCCCTGTGCTAGGGTTAGTTCTAATGAGGATGGAAAATAAGCAAGAACAAGCAACATGTACCGATCACTTAGTTACAGGATTTTAAGCCTTAATACTTTCACGTATCGGTTGTCATGTTATTAATAAATCGTTCAATAAATACCTATCACATACGACCGAGAGATTTATACATCACATTAGAACTAAGGTCGTTATATGCATTGATGTATTTCCATAGTATGTCTATGAATTGCGCGACCAGAATGCATAGTCTATGGTGTGTATATATGTATACATATAGATTTGTTTTAGTATTTAAGATGCATCCCATCTCCGTTGAGATTAAGATTTAGATAAAGTCTTTCATTACTTTGTGCAGTGATTTGGTAAGTGTAATGGTGGAAAGTAAAAGAAGTACTAAATCACCTTAATATAGTTAAGAAATGTCTAAGGTATATTGGAAGCGTTAAATAATTCTAATGACCCTAATTAAAAAAACAATTATGGGTAAATTGGGGTACATTACATGTAAGCAAAGAATGAATAAAAACTTTCAATGATTCAAAGGCGGAGCATAAATATTTCCTTCTTATAATCAAGGAACGACTAACAAAATTCTTAAGATTACGAAGAAAAAACACATTAAAACAATATTTTCTCCACTTAACACTATTCATAAACCCATTAAACCCATTAGGTTTGTTAAATATCAAGTTGATCCGAAGAAACATAAGGGGGTTTACAAAATCACTTACTTATGCGACGACATTGGAATTTGGGAGACTAGGTGCTTGATTAAGTAAAGGATGAAGGAACACGAGGCTAAAATTCTTTATTCCTCAAACTTGATAGGAATTATCACAAAACCAAGCATCCCGTCCTCTTGCAAAATTCAAATCATTGCAAAAATTGATTACTTCTCAAAGAGGTGCATTAGGGACGCTACATAAATTAAGAATTCAGATGGTGGACTCAATCAAATAATGTGTGGGCACCCATCCTGTGAGTAGCCTGTTATAATAAGGCTTTATTAATAAAGTAAGCTAGGATTCATTAGATTTAGTTATGATAAAGTTAGTGAGAGTTATAATTAAAATCATTTTACTTAATTAGAATTTGTTAAGTAGTTTAATAAATGTGATTTAATTTTATTAAAATTGAAATTGAGTAATTAAGTGGGTTTAATGGTTAAGAACATGTGTTTTTTCCTAAGAGGTAGAGGGTAGGGTATGTATACCTAAGTAAATTTTTGTTGGATAGAGAAAGTCCCATACATATTCATTGTGAAACATTTAACCAGATTAGAAAAAAGAGGTCTCATACACCTTCATTGTGAAACATTTAACCACATTAGAAGCAAAAAAATATTAAAACACATTGAGAATAAATATTATAGGATTCACAAATATAGGACATGCAAACAATAATAGAAAATGTAACATAAGGCAAGATGTTGTAACTTAACCCCACTAGAAAAAATGACCCTCCTCAAGGGAACACCTAGATAAGTAGAGAAACAACCCTAGTAAAAAATGATATCTGCATATGGGATAACATTTCTCCGTGTTTAAATTTTTTTTAAAATTTCTTTAAAATGATCAGATGATATTCACAAAATCGATGCATTCTCCTCTAGCCATGTCATTTTCATCAATTACGATTCAAATATCTCATGTCAATTTTCAATAAGCTTCAACATTAAATGTGACACTACAATTTATATTATGCTTAATAATTTCAATAACTATAGTGATATTAAATAACCTTCAGTTATTCTTCTAAACTGTGAAATTTAAACCTACACAAGGAAATTTAAACTTACACAGAGAGAATGGGAAAAAATAATAAAAAACTCACAAAATTTTAACTATATATACTAATATGGATAAAATCACAATTAGAAACAAAATATAGTATGCTATAATTTTCACAATATTAATATTCAATATATATTCTATATTGTGGACTCAACAAGGGGTATAATACACCTGGTATGAGTCGTGGAGGATGACCAACCTCTGCATCTTCCATGCACCTTTATATATTGGTATATTTAAATAGTTAGGAACATGGTAATACCGGTAAGCCAACCATAGACACAACCCTTTAGTCCAAAAATGAAATAAAGATTATATGAAATAAATATAGGAATTAAAAACATGAACCCATATTACAAAATGTCTCTTAAGGCTATGTTGTTTATATTAAGAAGAAATGTTTTTCTCAGCTGATATAATCTAGTGATCATTATATTACCACATCAGGAATTCAATCTTTATAATAAAATAGTTGTTCTTTGTTATACAATTTAATGATTGTTTTGAGTCAATGTTAGTCAATGATTACATGCTATTTAAAATTTATTAATTTTTCTTTTTTATATACATCTTGCAGGTTATTGCAAATCGTGCTATTGAGATTCTAGGAAGGAAACTTGGTGAAAAATGTGTACATCCAATTGACCATGTTAATATGTTTCAATCTTCTAATGATACATTCCCCTTTGTAAGTGATATTTTGGGTTTATACAGCTATGTACAGGTAAATTTATGTAATTTACTATTACTTTTGTAGTGTACTCGAAGTAGAGTTATCTTTTAACTAAAATGTTTTAGCCTTTTTAGAAAAAGTTGGACAAGGAATGGGATATTTAGTTTATCATGTAATTCATTGTAGTTGTCAACTTATTTTTTTTAATTCAACCTAGTCTATGCCATTAATGTCAACTAGGTTGTTTGTTTTCTTTTGTAAAATAGGTTCATTATTTTCCTTACTCTTGTTTGGCATAAAAAGAAGTATAATGGTCATGATTTTATAGTTTATAATCAAAGAAATATTTAAACAATATATATTTATAAAGAAGCTATGTCTTTACATATGTTAACATATAAAGTAGCAGAAAAATAGTAGGGAATTGTATTATAAATTAGTTTAGAATCAATTTTATTTCCTTGAAATAGTTAGTAGAGTTTAGTATTAATATTTCTCTTGAAAACTACACATACAAGTCCAGAGAAAAGGTTCTTGAAAACTACACATACAAGTCCAGAGAAAAGGTTGTCTAAGTTGAAGAAAACATTATAGTCTGTAAACAATAAAAAAACGGTAAAACTAAGAGACAAGTTTGTTAGAAAAAAAACATTAGGATGTAAAAACCTCCTCTCAATACAAAATATAAAATAAATTAACTCTAAATATTTAAAACACAAAATCAAAATTAATTATAAAATGAAAATATATTAGTTGGATATGGTTTGAGGAATAAATTTACTTTAAGTGATTAAAAGTCAAACAAAAATTTACACACTCAAATGATTTGTGATTATCCCAACCTTATACATTACTACCTCCTTTGATATTCATTAGAGCATCACTGTCCTCAAACCAATAACAAGATGAAAACTTTCATTTTATAATAATGAGGTTTTAATTTGTAATAAATAATAGAATGAATAATCTATACATACTGTTATCTACAACAATACTAAGATACAATCACTCAAAAATCTTGACAACTAACAACATGGCTTTACACAAAGTCTCATGGTTAGGAAGACCAAATTTAGTTTATAATCACAAATAATCTTATAACTAACAACATGGCTTTACACAAAGTCTCATGACCGAGGAAGACCAAATTTAATTTATAATCACAAATAATTTCCTCTAATAGGAACTTTATTACAAGGAGTTGTGACAACAAATCATGATGGGAAATTTAGTGATGTCTCTTAATATGTTGAATGATCTTGGAAATCTTTGTTATAATATATCATCACAAAATAATCTATCCATTAGATATGAAAAATCTATATTTATTTAAAAAAAAAATTAAAATATAACATTTCATTTCATTGAACAATCCCCGCATAAAGGTAACTAATCCCCATTGTCATTGGTATCAATTGCTTGTGATCTTCGGTGGCCTTGTTTTATCGTCATTTTTAAATTACTATACTCCTCCATAATGGATTACCTTTCAACCATCGTCATAAACATGTGATATTGGCCATTCGATAGTATTTTTCAATTTATGGTCTTTCTATGCCATCTCAACTATACATTAAAAACACATATGCCAAATAAGTGCGACAGGTTGACGACAGGATATGGTGTACTATCACTATGATTATCCACCCCATGCTATTGTCACTTTAATTATCCACCACCATGCCCATAATAACTCTTGCCACCATACCCTCTAAATTCCTCTACTCATGCCCATGCCCATAATAACTCTCATCGCCAATGCATTAAAAATTATAGGATAAGAGGGGTGTTTAATAAATTTTATTTCCGATATGTTTAATTATTATTGAAGTCTCATTCATGAATTAAAACGATAATTAACATATTTTAAAAATTATAAAATAATTTTTTTAAATATTTAATTTAATAATTATATTTTGTATAACTTTATAAAATATTAAAATATTTTAATTTCCATATCAAATAGCATAAAACCAATGCAAATTGAACATTAAAATGAAAACCATATAGTACCTAATTAACACAGACTAATAAATATGGTTTTCAATTTTATGACTCTTAGGTTTGTCCCATTTAGTGGATGCATGATATGCTAAATATTAGATTATGTAATTAAAAGTTAATCTTTTTTGGATATTTCCTAACACCTATGAATAATCAGAAAAACAACTAAGTGAAAAAGTATATGTAGTTGCGAGAGTGTGGAAAAGTATATGTAGTTGGCAGTGTTGTCGATTTTTTTCTTTTAGTACCTTGAATGTAAGACAAATTGTGTTTTATTTCTCTTGGGATCTCCCTAATCTCATATAACTAGACCCTATTTATGTTAGACACACTCTAATGGACATCATCCACTTGTGCATAAACAATTTCACATTTATTGAAGACTCTAGGGAGGAGACTCCTTGTTACGAGGAAAATCACTCTATAGCATGGGGTAAAAAAAACAAAGTGACTAAAAAAAAATCAAATCTAATCCCAAGTATACTATAGAAATGGAAATTTTAACGAGACAAGATAAAGAGCTTGCATCATCCGGACGATTGATGAATACCATCGTTGAGCACACAACTCAAAGCTTTATACCTGCAACTTGTCCTCAACAACCAAGATACACAAGCATATGGTGATAATATATAATGTTAGCATATAAAATATTATAATACATTAACATGCATGACAAAAATGCTCATGGAATAATAGTTGAAATATTTGCAAGATATTAATTGGATGAGAAAAATGTATTTCTATTAAAAATGATTAACAAAAGTGTATAAGTGACAAAATTTTGTGTCAGCACGTCTCGGAATCGAGAAACTAAGTCCCTTCCAGTTGGGCCTCCACCACTTCAATCCTCCACCAAAGGCAAGCTCATATAAATGATACAATGAGGTTCTCCATCAAAGAGGGAAGATCTTGGGGGATGAACAATGTGTTAAGACTTTCAACGATAAAGGGATGAAGACTCAATGTGAAGTGAAAATTTCTTCACAGTATATTTTCTCTCAAAATCGAATTATCTCCTCTTCCATTGCTTGGAGCTGGCTCAATTTATATCCTTCAAATGGAACTGAAGGGTCGAGTCAGAATGTTTCTAGTATATGAAAGGTCAAGGATCATGAATCTTATGACGTGACATGGAAACTCGACACAATTTTTAATTTTGAGCACCAAATTCGATGTATGCGGGTTGTAGTGGTGTAACTTGCATATACACACACTGTCTAATTGGTAGGGCATGTATATGTGAAAAATATGATTTTTTAGCTCTGGGAAGTACAAAAAACGACTTCAAATCTGCACAGGAAAATGCAAAAGTCATTCAAGCAAGTTGTATGCGGTGAGTTAAATTTTTTTATAACACCCCCTCCTAGTCTAGTCTATTCACACTTCCTTGATCATTAGATTTGGCATATGATGAATTCTTCTCCTATGGTTTTGAATTGAGTTCCTTTGGGCCTTACATATCATATACATTATATTATAATTTATCTTGTATTTGTACTTCACTCTACTCCACATCGTGTACTTTCTTAGTTTAACTTAGCTAGTTACTTTAACTTTTAACATTGTGTAACACTTGGTTATCTCATTTGATATTTTTTTTGTTATTTTTATAAGAATTTCTTGTACACATTCACATTATATTCTGGTTACTGATATACTTTTTCGTTCCATTAATTTACTCTTATTATCATTTTTTTTTAAGATATTACTAAACTTATCTTATTTGTAAATTTTGAATCATCTAAAAAAATTATAATAATAAGTATAAGACATATGATCCAAAATTCTCAAGAATTATTTTTAGTTGTAAGACATTAGCCCTGCATTGTGATTTTCCTTTTACTGATTTTTTCTTCTAATTTTCTATGTTGTTTATATTTCTATACATTCAATAACACATCGTCCTACTTTATAATTGAGACAATGGTTGAAGCTTCTTAAAATTATGTTTGTGTATTTTCTTGGTAGAATGGTTGAAGCTTCTTAAAATTATGTTTGTGTATTTTCTTGGTAGAATGGTTGAAGCTTCTTAAAATTATGTTTGTGTATGTTTTTATTAGTTTTTTGATATAATGATTCTTCTTATCATTAATAGGTATTTTGGACCATGTATTTTAAGATCTCATAGAAAAATTTGCCTCGATTATCTACTTTAAGTGCTTATAATATTGACAACTTTACAAAATTCTTCCATTGTAACTTTTTCACAAATTTGAGTACATTTTGTAGTATATTCTAGTATAGAGGGACCTTTTATTTTGGTTTAAACTTTGTATTTTGTAATCATTGTTATTTATTTGGCCAAGAAAATATTATAAAATTAGATTATTACCTATGTGGATTTTCTCAGTTTGATGGTTGGTGTAGTATTTTTGGGACAAATATTTATTCTATTCTCAGTTTTCATGGTTGGTGTAGTATTTTTGGGACAAATATTTATTCTATTCTCAGTTTTCATACTTATGTGATTAAAGTTGCGATAAGAGAAATATTTTTGATCCATCGCAATGAATCTATAGCTCTTGCATTAGCATTATTTTTCTTAAGATGTGGAATTTTTTCGAGTTGCTCTAGTATTTTTTTTTATCAGTACGCGAATATCTATTTTTTTAGCTTATTTTTAGAAACCTTATAATAGACATTTCTATAAGATAGTTGAACCTATTTAAGGTTACTATTTGAATTTCAGACCCCACAAACAATAATGAGTTTCATTTTTTATTTGACTTGGGTTAGATTCCCTCTTGTATGTATCTTTCTTTTTTATTCTACTTGGGTTTTGTTCGTTAAGATTCATAAATGGAAGTACGGAAAACATAATTACTAACTTGATGAGAAATATGACTTTCAAATGAGAACAATAGTCTTAAAAGTCAATATCTTTGGGTCAAAAACACCAAAATAAACCCTCATTTAGAAAATTGGTGCGACTGGTAGCACCATTTTTCAAAGTTAAAATTACCACATTTTGCAATAATAGACTTAACAGTGTCATAATATTGTTAACAAAAACCTTTAAATCAACCCTCCAATCAAAAAGTGGCTTGAACAATAGCACCATATTTTATTTTGAAGGTTAAAACTACAACTTATTTGAAACCTTTGGACTTGACAATTGGTGTTGTTGCAACCAAAACCTTAAAATCAACCCCTGAATAAAAAAAATATGCTCCTAGTAACATCACCCTTTTTATAGGGATCAAATTGCAATTTTTTTAAAATCATTATATTAAAAACTAGTACCATTGGAATGAAAATCTTAAGACCAACCTCCAAATCGAAAAGAGGCACTATCAATACCATCCTATTTTTAGAGGGGCTTAAAATTGTAACATTTTACAAAATATAACCCAAAAGATCAATACTATTCCAAACATTTTCCAAAAAAATATAAATGAAAAAATTTTAAAAAGCTAAAGAGGGGAACAACCCTAAACAAGAAAAAAAC